>VZRF01008653.1:1102862-1176874 GCA_013396875.1 Vireo altiloquus
GGCCAGCGCGGGGCCCCTCCGCCCCGAGCCCCGCCGGAGGCAGCGGCCGCGGCCCCCTTCCCCCTGGCAGGCACCGGGCCGCGCTCCCCGCGGCCGCTCGGAGCGTCCCCGCCGCCACAGCGCACGCCGAGCCCCGCACGGCGGCACCGGGGGGAAGGAGAAGCGGCGGACAGATGGAGCGATCCGAGATCGCGCTCATGCACCATTTCTAGCGCAAGTGGAAGACGGCTGAAGCTGTCTATTCTAGTGCTGCGTTAGCAGTTTCATCTGCAGACCGCGCGATTATGCTACAATTGCCAAAGCACAGTGATAAGTAACACTAAAGTTTTCTCCAGAGAGCCAAAAGTGCGTTCATTGTGGTTATCCTTACTGAAGTGAGGAGCCTCTCCTCATTAGTCAAGTAGTAGCTTCTGGTATGCTGACAATTTAAATAGAGGGAAAAAGAATTCTCCTTAAAGAGGCATGATAAAAAAGCACCGGGCTTGAGAAAATGTTCATTCTAGAGATAACCAGATTTCATGGGACATGCACAATACAGTTGCAAGGTTATATATATATATTGCTTTTGCAATGCCAACAAAACTACAGTCTAGAAATCAACACCAAACAGCAAAGAACAGGGCCCTGACTTAAAAAGGACAAGGCCAAATGCTGTGGGTTTAAGAACAGTCATGATCAATGAATGTAGCTTCTCAAAAAGCTGCAAGCCTTAGGAAGAGATTGCAGCTGTAACTTCCCTTATGAATCTTATGGTATCTTTAAAAGCCTGCACTATATTCCTGAACTCAGTAGTTTGAAGTTTAAAAATATCAAGATAAAAAAACTCTCCCTGTCATGATCGACGGATTTCACTAGCTATGGTGGAAAATCAAGTTCACACCTCGGCCTATCCCTCTGTGCCCAAATCCTTGTGCTTCCAGATTAAAGTAAGGCCTCTATTACACCTACTGAGACTATTCAAGTTCAAGTAAGGTGAAATTACAATTCCACCATATGTTTTGCCATACTCCATTCTGGGAAGCTATTTTAATCTGGCTTGAAGCAAGATGCCAACACAATTAAGGAATACTAACTAACACTATACACCCACTGTTGTAACAATTTCCCCCTCATCTGCAAATGAAGCTGGCAACTTTAATATCGGACTTTCTTAAGGAAAGAACTCAATGTAAAAAAAGCAATGCTTGTTCCACTCTGCTAGAACTTAAGTCTAAAAGACTCGTGACTGGAGACAAAAGGACTTGGAAAGGAATGAAAAAACCCCAAACCTAGACAATGGAGCCAGTGTTTGTAGCTCACTGTTAAATAACTGGAAGGCTAGCTAACAGCACCAACACAAACCTCATTCTCAAACACAGCTTACTGATGACAACAAAAGCCTAACCAAGGGATTATAGTTACTGCAGTAGAGGAAGACAAGTTTATTCCATGGTACTAGGGCATCCTCAGGAAGGAATTAAAATACCAGCTCTCCTACTCCAGGAACTAGTGAATTTGACATACATTCCCAAATTGAAGTGTTTGTATTATGCTTAACACTATACAAGATATTTGTTACTGGGAAAGCCAGAAGTTCAACAAATAGCATTTGCACACCCACTAAGCACATGGTCTGAAAAACAAATTCAGAAGCAATATTGTTCAACACTTCAGTTAGCTAGTAAAAAGAAAAAAAAATCTAAAAACTAATTTTCTCAATATTTTGACTGTCAAATCAGCAAAGCTACAGCTTAACTGAATTCAAGCATTCAGTTTGAACACTGCAAGCAGTAGCTTGTAACCAAAATGTCTCTTTTCTGAACACCCAAATACTAAGACATCCTTTTGTAGTGGCATAAACCTACTCTTTCTCTAGAAGCATGAATTTTCATGCCATTCAGAATTCAAAAGGAGAGCTTACCAACAACACGAATTTGTGTGGGTTTGTGTATTTATTTTTGTAACAGGTAAGCAGGGAAGTAGCAAATATGCTAAGCTGTTCAACACTTTATAGACCCACACAGCACAATACATACCCCTTCTTGCTTTGTGAATAGGTTGAGGCACTCAGCCAGAGCCTCACATGTTTCCTGGGATACTTCAGAGACCACATCAACTTTCTGCAGGAGGGGAGAAGATATTCCTGAAAGCACAAAAATATTAGTAATGTTAGAGGGACATTGTAAACTACAGGATTCTTTTAATCATTTTTTCCTTTAAGTAATACAGACATAACATTCACATTCTACAGGAAGGCTGGTGCATTGCAAGATCTGTGGGAGGGTTTTTTTGCATCCTTTCCCTAGTACTGGTATAAGAGGCACATGAATAGATCGAGTTTCTCTTTCAGCATGGTTTAGAAAGCAGAGGCAGTAAGCCATGGCAGCAAGGCACTGGAAAAGGGACTTGCAACAATCTTCTTTTAACCACTTTCTAGATTTTAAAGCTCCAGGTGACAGAACTTAAATAAAAAAGGATACTGCAGTGGTTTAGTATCAGTTAAAGTGAAAAAATTAGCAATTTTTTGCCTTCTGCCATGTAATACATAGAAGAGAAAAAGCTTACCACAATGCTCAGTGCAGCTGTAAATGTAGGGTTGAAAAAAATAGATGGAGTAATAACTACAAGTACTGAACAATTAAAGGGGAAGATCTCATTTTCATGGACTCGTGTAAATAGTACAGCTTTTCACCTCACATCCTGACTTCTATGACCATTTATAGGAGGGATTGCATGTGTAGAACCAGCAGGAAATCATGATAACTCAATCAGCTGATAGAAATTATTTGAGTCAATCTGTGAGGTCTTGTGATGTGTAGCAATTCCTCAGAAATCAAGTAAGCCATTTTCTAAGGAATCATAGTTGTTAATTAAAATAATTGCAACATTTAGTGCCTGCAGACTCCAGGATCAGTTGTCACCATTTAGTAACACAGGTGCTTCAAGATGATGTCACACCACTGAAGATTAAGAGGTCCATCAGTGACAGTTCCTGAATTTATTTTTGAACTTACACTGCTTATGCAGGACGAGATACAGTACATACCCACACACTAACTGTGCTCCAACACCAGAGCTCACCACTGACTCAAACTGAGTCTTAGAGCAGCTATTAAGAACAGCTAGTGCCTCTAGAAGGAGGGGCAGCACACTGGGTGGAGGAGCAGGAGACATCTTTATTTGTAATATACAAGAGGCATAAATCTCAAAGATAACTGGATGCAGAATAGCATGTTGAAAAAGGGGGTAAATTTTAAGTATCAGGTGCCACCATAGCCGTTTTTATAATATTCAAACATTTTAAGGGAAAGCTCTTCCCACACAGAAGGCTTTCTAATTCAGAAATTTGCATTCTTCTGGATCAGAGGATTCAAGTACTTTAAAGACACCACAACAATGGGAGAACTGGAAGAACTACAGCAGCTGTTTCTGTAGCGACCTGTAGAAGTTACACATGAACCCAGAAACAGTTCACTGACCCAGCAAGTTACAAACATTCATTGGAAGGAAAACAGGAACTTATTATCGCTGTTGGCCAAGAATAGCAGTTTCTAGGAATGAAGTAGTATCTGCTTTTGCTTTAGAATGGGTTTTGCTTGTTTAAGTTGTGTATGTCCTTTTTAAAAATGTTCTTGTCTAAAAAAAGAACCTCACTGGTTCTTCAGGTCAGCACGATGGAGTCAGGGAAATTGCCTCTGTATCTACCAAATGGAATTTATCAACCTTATACTAATTCTCAGACTGTGTTTTTTTGTGAAAAAATCAGTTTTACTGTAATAACAATTACAAAAGCTTCACACTCATATGTATTATGAAATGTCACTTTTCCTTGTGAAATAGAAATTTGGTAAAAATTCAGTTTATGAAAAAGACAGGGTGACTTACACACAGGGTAACTTGTATCACAGAGTAACTTACCCCTGTACCATACAGAGAAAAAGCTGTATTTTGGACTCCTTTTGGAAAGACACGGGGATGAAAGAAGAACTTTTTTCTTCTCAAAACTGGTATTCTACTACAGACTAGGGATCTGTATAGACAAACAACTTGTTCTCTAATTTGAGCTTCATAATTTTAGCCACAATATATAACTAGGACTCAGGCTAAAAGGACCAACAGTTAGGTGTTCTTACAGAACTCCTTTGTGTGTTTAATACACGAACAACTTCTGTACACGTTTAAGGCATTTAATAAAACAAGTACAAATCTCTAATATCTTGATGCCTGTGATATTTCTTAGCAGTTATGATGCAAAAATCATAACTGGTACGCGTTAAAAATGATAACTTGAAATGAAGCCTGAGAAGTTCAAATCTGACATAAAAGTCATGGCAAAAATCTGTGGAATATGTTCCATCATACCATGCCTCCAGCTCTCTGTATAGTTTTGTGATTTCACTGCTCTTTATACCTGGGAGGAGACACTTATGCACTGCAATAAGTTACCACCTACAGATTTTTTTCAAAAAACCTTGAAAGCAGACCCCTGTGTTATATTTTTACGATACTACTCAATAAGGACCATAGCTAGAGGCAGTTTAACTGCATTTACAGCTGCTGATAAAATTTCTTTCAGTCAGCATACTTCTTAGTTGTTTCTCCAAATCTGAAATCTTAATTGTGAGCAATTACTATAATGCTACTTTATTTGAATCTTTTTTGATGGGGAAAATAGTCCTATATTTTCAAGCTCCTGAAAATTTGATTTTGGGGAAATAAAAGAATTCTGTTTCAAAGAAAAAATTAGTTGCTTGGTAACAAACTACATTTTAAATTAATAAGCTTTACCTTTTGTAGCATCCAAGGATTTAACCATTGCAAGAAAGTCTGAAACCTCTTTACTAAGTCTTTGTTGGCATGCTTGTGCTTTCTGAAAGACAACAAGGATAGCTAGTTCAGAAGTGCCTTGTTCTAAGGAAAGCATGTTTACTCTCTTTACTAGAGTGAAATTTTAAAATTCACACAGCATTAAATCTTAACAAAGATTCCCAGCCTAGAGACTGATATATTAAAACTGAAACAAATTACTTAAACTACCTTCAAAGACACAAAAGCAAACAGAATATTTACGCACATTTTATTGCTGGCCAGATTTTGTTTAATTTAATTTAACATAACAACAAAGCTCTGTTGTACCACTTTAGCTCTTTCCCTCATTCTTTGTTGAGCAGTTTCAAAATCCAGGAAGAACAAGTGCTTGTTCTTTGAGAAACTTACGGACAAAATAAGCACATTCATAGGT
The DNA here is from genome assembly GCA_013396875.1 of Vireo altiloquus. Lineage (NCBI taxonomy): Eukaryota > Metazoa > Chordata > Aves > Passeriformes > Vireonidae > Vireo > Vireo altiloquus. The sequence goes on from VZRF01008653.1 coordinate 1,108,084, forward strand.
TAACTGATAAATGGCAAGTACAGTGACATGCAGGAACCAACCCCAAGATCATATTTCAAGCCTGCAATCAAACCTGGAGACAGTTATCATAGAATGGCTTGGGCTGGAAGGAATCTTAAAGATCATCTAGTTCCAGCCCCTGGCCCTGGGCAAGCACACCTTCCACTAGGCCAGGTAGCTCAGAGCCCCATCCAACCTGGCCTTGAACACTTCCAGGGACGGGGCATCCACAGCTTCTCTGGGCAAGATGTTCCAGCACCTCACCACCCTCTGAGTGAAGACTGTCTTCCCAATATCTAAACTAAATTTCTCCCCTTCCCACTTATCCTGGCACTACATCTAGTGTGTGATCACTATTACACACTTGGCCTTTTAGAAACTGGAAGGATGCAATGAGGTCTCCCTGGAGCCTTCACTTCTCCAGCTCTCTCAGCCTGTCTTCAAAGGAGAGGTGTTCATTCATTCCCAGTGATCACCTCTGTGGCCCTCCTGTGGACCTGTTCTAACATGTCCACATCTTTCCTGTGCTGAGGATGCAGAGCTGGATGCAGCACTTCAGGTGGGGTCTCATGAGGGCAGCGTAGAGGGGGAAAATTGTCTCCTGTGCCCTGCTGGCCACTCCGCTTTGGATGTAGCCCAGGATGCAGTTGGTCTTCTGGGCTTTAAGTGCACTGTTATCTATTAAATAACACCATCTTCTGTAGGTTGCTGGGAACTGCCAGCACCAGTTTCCCTCTCACCTCTACTCAGCCATAAGATACTTTAAGTTCTTGTACTAAAAGGAATGGTACAAGCCACTTGGAGTTTAGCCACATGAAGATTTTTGCACTGCAGTATCAACTTTCCCTTAAAATAGAAGGTTTTAGAAGTATAGGTAGAGCAAAAAGCAAGAATCACAGGCGGAATGCTAGAATTACCAAAGACTACTCATTTCCATTGCAGGTCTGAGCAGTCACTGTACAGTGCCTCTAATGTGATCTGAGGTGACAGAAGATTGTTTCTAAAACACTTCATTGCATGTTCTATAGAGGCAGAGCTCGATGTGAGTTAGCTTTGTGACGCGGGGACTGGAGGATAACAAGTACTGTATGCAAGGCTCCCTCTCCTGGCTGAAACCCTCAACTCTGCAAGCAGCTTTCTATCTTCTAGCAAAGCTGGCAAAAGTGAAATCACAGCCCTGTAGCTATGATAAACATTCCATTTTAGCCACACGGCCTGAGCAGGAAGACATGACAGCAAGCAGTGCAAACACACAAGAAGCACTTTTGCATCCACAGGAGGAATCATCACTTTTAGTCAAAGGTACACTCAAGTATTTCAACACAAAACAATACTCATCTGCAGCTGCCCAGACACATGAGCCAAGTAAGTATTCAGTACATACTTTTAGAGTGTCCTGCAGGTCTGTAACAGATACTGCATCATCTTCATCATCACTGCTCAGCTGTTCCTGTGCACAGTAATGAGTGCTATATGCAGAGTGGTCTTCTATTGCTTCCAGCCAACTCTGGAAAGGAAAAAAACAAGAGGTAATAAACATTTCAAAGGACATCCCCAAAACATAGTATCATGTATGCAGAACAACAAAATTTTCTCTTGATATGAATAAGGTAGCCATTAGTAAAATGAGACATCTCAATAGGTAAGATATAGATTGTTAGAAAATGTAACAAGTATTGCAGATTAAATACTCTGTGGGCAGAGTACCACAGACTTAACTTATTAACCCTTAAGCACAAATGCAACCCACTCCTCAGTCTATCCAAGGTCACATTAAAAAAAATTTTTAATTAAAAGACTGTAGGAAATATATTTTGCATCTCTGTGTTTCTGTTCAGACAGCAAGGTCCGTGTGACAAAGTCTGCCTTCTTATGCATGACAAAACCTCAAGTATTGTCAGAATTAAGAGGCAGATTCTTTTCCTGTTCATTGGATCACAGAGTGGCTGAGGCTGGCCGGGATCTCTGAAGGTCATCCAGTCCAACCCCTCTACTCAAGAGCTGGTTGGCCAAGACATCCAGATGGCTTTTGAAAATCTTTAAGGATAGAGATTCCACAACTGCTCTGGACACCTTGTGCCAGTGCATGATCACCCTCACTTTTTTATCTTATGTCTAGAGAGAAATCCCTGTGCTTCAGTTTGTGCCCATTGCCTCTGATCCTGTCACCTGGCACCACTGAAAAGCGCCTTGCTCTGTCCCTTTTTGCACTTCTCCTCAGGCATTTACATACACAGAAAAGTTTCCCTGAGCCTTCCCTTCTCCAGACTGAGCAGTCACAGCTCTCTCAGCTTTTCCTAGTAAAAGTGATGCTCTGATCCCTTCAATCACCTTAATGGCCCTTTGTTAGGTTCTCTTTAGTATGTTCACATCTCTTTTGCTATGAGAAGCCCAGAACTGGACACAGCACTCCAGTTGCTTCCAACTCCCCCAACTCCATCTCTAATTAGTACACCTGTGGAAGTACAACCGTGAATATACTACAAATAAATCTAAAAAAAGAATTCTCTTGTTTCAGGTCTACCTTTTAAGAAAATATAATTTATTAGCTCATCTGGGAGTATGGTTAAGAGTAGAATGCACCATTAAATATTCTTTTGTTTGGAATAATGAACTATGAAAGTGCAACAGAAGGATGTTGCAATAGAAATTTATCACATGAATAAGTTAATGAAAACAAGGTAGTTCTTATTTTAAGGAAGAGATAATCAAAATGGGTCAATTTTTTGCTGTTTAATCTATAACCATGCTAAAAGATTTAATATCTGCACTTATGCTACCAAGTCCTGATGATCAAGATATGAAACACGCTGCTACTAATGAATCCATAGCAAGTAGTATGCAAATTATTCATTACAGATGTCACTGTATTTTAATGCCCTTGATAAAGACTCATTATTACCTCTCTAGTTTGAGAAGGAAGGCTATTTTTAGGAATCTTGAAACGATGAACAGTGTCATCAAAACACCTGACAGAAAAGAAGTAACGGTCTGTAGATTTTACCTAGAGCAACGTGGAGAAAACACAGAATTAGTATAATGAATCAGTCAGGAAAAAAAGAAGAGTAAGCTAAGTAAAAAATTACATTTAGGTCAGAAGTTTTTGCCTCAGTCTTGATCCAAGTAATTGTAATTTACAAAAACCTTGGTCAGAACAGTTTTCCAAAGCGTGTCATTACATTATGAATAGTAGTATAGAGGTTCTTTATGTCTAAATATTCTATTTGTATTTATTTGCACCACTTGATTCAGACAAAACCTCAGCAAGATCACCAATATTAAGGAATTTGTAGATACTGAAAAGCAAGAGTCACTTTTCTATACAATATGAGTGTATATATAGGTGCAGTTTAACAGAATTTGTGGTGCCAAACTAGGATGGGGCAGTTATAGCAATGTCGAAATTATCCTATATGCATTTTCCTTAAACACTTAATCTTCCTGTGCATTATGACACCTGGCCTTTTTTTCTCTGTTTACCAAATCCAAAATGGATTCCCATTAGAAAAATGGAAATTACAGAAGTTTTCCAAAAGTCACTTTCAAAATTAATTAGTATTTCAGCTGAGATCAGCTTAAGTTACATGATCAGTCACAAGTAGCCAGGGACAGCTAAGGAGGAACTGGAGCTTTGGCTGTTCCAGATCACATGCTTCAAATTGACCCAGTCTGCTTTCAGGATGCCTTGTGTGTCTAAATCTTCAAGACTTTAGAAAGCAGTGAGGGAGCTTTATGGCCACTTTACATAAAAGAATACTTTGCTTGACGAGAACAAGCGTTTCTTTCAACAGCACAAGGTTTCCCCCTGTTTTATAACAAAGATCAGGTTACCAATCCAGCAGAAGTTTTCATTAACCAGGAATGGAATAGTAAACACCAACTCAGTAGTTAAAACACATTTCACTTCCTACCGTGCAGACAGCTTGTGTTAGATGCTTGCATCCCTGACGATGAACATTATTCACTGCATCAGCTCTTTGAAAGAAGAAGAGATTTAGTAAAGTGAAGACAGAATTTATTTAAATCACTTATCAGAAATTTAAACACAGAACTAACTTACTGTCTCCGATACCAGGAAAGGACTCCATGTTCCAGAACTATCCAGCAGAGCCTCCAACCAAAAAATCGTGAGCTCTAAGAATTTAAAGCAGGAGGGAAGGAAAAAAAACAAAGACCAGGTATACATTTGGTGCAGACAGCTCAGTGTGCAGCTGCAGTGTGAGGTCTGGGTGGTAGGAGCCTGAGATGAGAGACCATGAACTGGCACTGACCCCCAGCTTACCCAGGGGCACAGGGACTTGTGGTGTCAGGAGCCGAGGACTCAGCAGGAAGACTCCAGACTTTCACACACTTAGACTGCAGGGGCAGAAAAACCCAGGGGTTCCTTTATTTGGGTCCCTCCTCAAAAGCAACAGCTCAAGCTGCTAATTTGTTATTGCACCATGATTAAAGTAAGGATCCAGACATCTGAGACTCAGCTATGGGAAACCAAGGGTCAAGCTGGTAAGGAAACCTTGTCTGGCAGAGTGTGATGAGTTTAGAGAGCCAAGCTGGGCACCCTTCAACTCACTGGGGCCACCAAGTGCAAAGGGGCTTCAGTCCCAGCAGTTAAAAGTCTGGTGGAAGTGTGATGGACAGTGACTCCTGCGTGGTCAGGCAGAGAAGCTTCCTTAGCACTTAAAACTAGTAAACATTACAAAAACCTTTTAGTTTCTGCATATTCTGATGATCACAGCAACCTGAGAATGTTTTACAATTGCAGCACTACTCTTGTTTTTGGAAATCACCTGAAGATAAAAGTTGAGCCTGCTATTCAGTAAAAATTGAAATATTAAAATGTTCCATTTTTTCAATATTACAGGAGTTGTTGGTCACCACGCAATTCTATTTTATAAAATCAAATGAGAAACAAAACACCTTGAGATATCCAACTAAAACATTTTATCTTTCTCAAGTTCTAATACACAGTTCTCATTTAAGAACAGTTCCTTATATTACAATTGTGATATAGGAAAATTTACACTGAAGAAAATTTTAAAGATTTCATTAAGCAACATAATTAAGCATTCATGTAAGACTTTCTTTTAACAAGAGAAAATAGATTCACTTGAGCAACACAGAAAAACAAGTTTTAAACACTTTGAATGCCACCTTCCTGCTAAGTTTTAAAATTTTCTGAAGATGATGGCAAAATACTAGTCACAGTTTCTTAAAGACAATGTATCAGTCATAGATTATCAAAGAAATCTATCAATGAAAGAAAAGATAATAAGCATTTTTCCCACAACGCAGACAAGGAAAAAAGCCTTATCACAGTAATGTTTTGCCACAAAAATTACCGAGAAATAGAGATTTTAGGGACTGAAGTTAAGATCAGGATGCCATGAATCTAGCAGCCACTTCACCCAGCCAGCCCATCTATATATATTAGCCTAAATCAAGCCATTTAGCAAATGTATTATTGAAAGATTCCTTCATTCATCACTTATCACTGAAATATAGAAAAAGGACATACTGAAATACTTTGAAATCTTACAAGCTATTTTAGAACAGGAAATAAGACATACCTTCCATAGGAGACCTTCATATCGTCTCAGAGGTTTGTTGATAACCTGCACAGAAATTAAAGCTCATATAGCAATGGCTTCAACTAGACAGCCTTGGCATTTTAAATTGATACAAAAATTCCTACCTTTCCAGTTTTACCTGCCAGTATCAGTTTCATTTCTGCACCTTGGGCTAGATCAAGGGGTGTCTGATCTGTTTAGTAACAAGACAAGGCATGAGAATTTGACACAAATAAACTTAGATGTACTTAATGTGACATTCTTTACCCATCAGTTTGGCCTCCAAGCATCTACAATTACTTGGAACTGGGGAAGATAAACTCTTCAGGGGCAGAAGACTTAAAAGGGTTTTGAACTTTAGGGCACTGAACTGCCCATCAGAGTTCTACTAACTCCAGAGAGCTCTTTGCCCTTACTGATTTAAGTTTGTTTTTAGCTTCCAGCTATAAAAAACAGCTTAGAACATTCACAAATACCAAGACAGAGGCATTTTTACGCAGATGACAAGAACACAGTTTACATACATCTGCATCAAGTTTTCCTTTTTTTGGTTTCATCAGAAGTCTTCTGAGAAGCCACTTTGTCTGGGCGACACTTTCAATCTTGGTTATTTTTGTTATATGTGTTCAGTGTTTAGCATCAAGAAAACAAAAGCCAGGAACATTTCACTGTTAACATAGTCAGTAAATTTTCTAGAAATGGGTAAGTTTGGAAAATAAAAGCACATACAGTAACACATTTTGCTACAGTTCTTCAGCCTCTTGCAATTTAGTCGTTGTTGGCCTTCCTTTATTAGTGATACAAAGCTTGTAAAGCACCATAAGATTTTCCCTGAGCACTCCAGAGTAAGTAACACAGCTTACAGAAGATGTTGAATTTGTGTCTCCACTTAACATTTAACATACTTTCCATTTGGTACTCACCATTTTTGTTTCTTATTTTAGGATCTGCTCCATTTTTCAGAAGTTTCAATGCACAGTGCTTATGAGCACGGTATGCTGCACAGTGCAATGGTGTGTTCCCCATCTGATCTGTACAGTTGATATCAGGTGGTTTGTGCTTGTTTAACTGGAAAAAAACCAAAGTTCTGCTTATTTATCAATCTGCCACCCTCCCCAGGTGCCATATTCTCTCTTTTGAAAATTAGTTGTTCCTAACCAGGATGCTTCAGTGTAGATCTGGCAACAAAGAGGGTATTTAACAAGTGTTGTGACAAGGGCAAGGACTGCAACAATCAAACAACACATTCATCTAGAGTGAGAAACTTCCGTCTTTTCCTTCCACCTCTGAAGCACAATATGGACACATTTTTCCTGCTCAACTGCATGGTGCCAGGGAAAGTTGCCCAGTATTGCAGTTCAGTCATTTATATGCTAGAACGGCCTCACCCAATTCTACTGTCAAAAATCTGCTGTTCTTCATAGAAGACTGCCAGGCACAGTACACAGGCCAGTGCTAAATACAGAAAAAAATCGTACAGCCACCAGTTTCAGAGAGTAAGAACTTTGTACTGAAGGGTGGCAGACCTGCCAGTCTCAGTGGCAGATATCCTTGGCTGTTTAGAGCTCCTAGAACAGGCAATCTGTTATACAAACAGTTTTGCTGCATTCTGAAGTCTAACTATTAAGGTAAGAGCAGCTACATAACCAAGGGAAAAAAGCCCTAACCCAAACTGAGTTTTACTTGCCCACAATATAAATTGCCCACAATATAAAGTTTTGAGAAACTGACCCCATCAAAGAGAAGGGTCACTAAGCATGACACTGCAAACTACCCTAAAAGACCACTACACTTCTGCTCAAATTTGTGGCTACTGGATGCATACATGGGGGTTGGACAGGATGATCTCTAGAGGTCCCTTCCAGCCCAAATCACTTCATGCAATATCAGCCACTCAAACTCACAAGCCAAATGGGAGTGCCTTAATAGAAAGGCTAAATTACTGATAAGCAGCCTTAGGAGACCAGAGTCACAAGTGCACGGTAACAATTTTAGAAGAACTCGTTTTAAGTATTCTCGTAAGCCATATGCTATCATTGAAAAATTACTCCATAATAACAGAATTCCCATGGCCACAATTTAACATCAACAGCAACCACATTACACGTGCTTCAGAAATAGCCCTATAAAGGATGAACTACTATAGCTGTTGTTTACAGATCAACTGATAAGAGAACAAAAGTCAAAAAGAGGGAGTCTTTGGAAGTATAACCTCATTAATACAGCAGTCAAATGCTTGCATTCCTGAGGACTCCTCAGCTTTAGCTCTTTCCATCCAGCTGTTTTACATCTACTTTGTCTTCTGACTTCTTGTCTCCATACCTTTGAAGCCACATGCCTGTGCTTTCAGCAGCTTATGCCATGTTACAAGGGAATACTTGGAAGAATGTTTCATGCATCAATTCATTGAGATAAAAATCTCTCCAATCACTTCAGGAACTGTACAGTACATTTTTGAGAACTCCCAGGAAGAACATACTGACTTTGCCTCAAGTAGACTGAAGAGCCTGGGTTAAGATTCAGCTGCTGAAGATCTAACTTCTAGTAAATAACATGTTCTGGTGTCAGGTGTCACAGTAAAAGTAGATGTAAACAGCTAAAGTTTCATGAACATAATAGTCTGCTAAAAAAAAATGTACAGTAGGACCAGAAAGGCCTGAACAGGCAAAGCAGGCAAAGTATGAGGAATTCTGGAGCTAAAGGGCAGTTCTGAAGAGCTACATAAATGCTTCACAGAGGTGTTATGGGTGGGAAAGTCAAAGAGGTTTACACCATAGAGCTGTAAGTGTATTTCAAGGAACACCTGTTAAGAATTAACTTAAAATCTGACTCAGGGTCAAAAATGTGATAAATGCTTTGAAAAGGTTTAGGAGTCAACATATAGCTGTCCTCACATGTACAGAGCTCAAGGACACCAAATATAAAAAAAAGAAAATCACTTAGAAATGAAGATGTTCACAAGGAGAGTTACATGCTCACGCATAGTTACATGCCACATGAGAGAAAACAGAGCTCTTTAATGACAGATTTCTGTAATGAGTCACCTTTTGATTGTTTTTTCACATCAGCTTAAGGGTTAGTCAGCAGACATGTAACAAGTGTTAAAATTATCAGAATCAAGAACAGTTCACTTATGTCAGTGTATCGATTACAATTAGTACAACTGTGGAGTGTAATAATGCACTATTCTTCCATAACTTAAATGCTGTGTACAGTTCTAGTTCTCTCTCCATTTCAAAGGGGACAACACAAAAACTCAAAATAAGAATTACAAGGTCAACCAAAGATTTAACAAGAGTTTCCATGCAAGGAGTTAGAAAGACATGGGCCCTTCAGATTGTAAGAAAGAAATTTATAGGGGAGAAATAAATTCTGAATAGGTGTTCACTCTGTCTCCTAGGCAGGAAAAAAACCAACACATATCTCAATATACAAATGTCACATTTGTGACTTTTGATGCCTGAAAAGGTATTGCTAAAGGTGCTAAGTAGGTAGAAAATGTTCCATACTGCATGTCTTACTTCCAAGGACACTCTTCAGGACTCTCAAAAGCTTGAGTTCCAGCACTGGGACTCTGCTTCAAAACCCAACTGGATTTCATCCTGAGCAATCTGCTCTAGTTCATTCTGCTCTGCAAACAGCAGCTGGACTAGATCACGTCCAGAGAAACCCTCCAATCTGTCTGTGATCTGCTTCTCCCACAGCCTTACCATGCCACCACATTGGTCATCTGGGATTACTATGAGTGTGCACACACACATACACAGTTTTCAATTTCTGCTCAGCATGAAACTGTGTTGTGCAGATGACTTTCCATTAAAAACTACAACAGATGCTAATGACAAAGAGCTTACTTTCAAGATTAAAGACAGGCCACACTGTCTGTGTGTGCAGACAAAAGGCACCCATGACATTAAGGTATCCACAACAACCTATAAGCTTATCTCAGCAGACCATGAACCATTACACTGCTGTTTACAGCTAACTTGCTAATTCTTTCTAAAGGATTTAAAACCATGAGAGAAGTTGAAAACCATTGGTTTTGCAACCTCCAGCAAAGAGGCTGGGAAATTCTTGAGGGTTCAGCACCTTACCAATATAACACGGTGCACAGTATTAATATTCCAAAGTCACAGCCCTTTGAAATGCAAGGCACAACCTCATATTTTGTTACATTAACATTATGGCTTGGATCACTTGACTCAAATTCTTACCAAGGCAGTCAGTTTTCCTGTTTCCCCCTCTCTTGCTGCTCCTAAGAGAAGTTCTTCCAGCTTCCTTTCTTGTGTCCTTTCCACAGCTATTAAAAAAAATAAATAAAAGTAGTCAATCTCAGTAAAGTATGTATAAAGTACAGCATTCAAAAACCTACAGCAAAACAAGCCTAGTAAAGCAAGAGCTTCCAGTATTATTTGTTTGGGACAGGTATAAACAGAATATTTACTCAGAAAAGTCTCTGTCAGAGCAAAAATATGTTCAAAGCACATAAAATTTGACAAGATGTGCAAGTTTGTATAAACATACACATATATATTATTATTATTTTTTCAACACTTAAAACCAAGCCCACTCCCTGCAGAAGGGAAAATGGGAACTATGCAACACCCTCATCTCACATCTTCCTTATGTTTTTTTCAGCTTCTCTTCTACTCTTCCTGTCATCCCACCAAAACTTTATTCTTCTCCAACGATTCAGCAGATGAGCAGTGGAATTGAGTTATCTGTGCATTTACATGTAGTATCAGAAGAGAGATCACTTCTTATATGCAGTCTAGGGTAGTGGACACAGAGCTCCAGCAGTATTTAAGAGCATCACATAGCAACACCAAGAAGCAACATAGTTTTTCAACTCTCCAAAACTATAATCAGTGAACTAGGTTAGTATCTGGACACAATCTGCCTCATCTCTGACACCTGTGAGGCCATGGAGGAAACAAGGGGAAGGGGCTTTTTTTTTTATGCCTTTTGACACAAGGTCTAAGACTGCAATAGCAAGTCCTAAACCTGATCCATAACTGGGTCATCTTCTCCAACTGTTCAGAATTTTGCACTCTTAATGATTCAGTTGACACAAAGTCACTGTTCTTGAGTTTTGTCTCTTTCAGTGAGCCAATGTTTTGACTGACCATGTACCAAAGCTGTAGCAAGGACTATCCCAGCTGGACTGTGATAGTTACCTGAATAACGCTATTTGTATTCATGATACTTAACTCTAAAGTCACAAAAAATCCCCCACGTATCAGAAATGCAGACAAGAACCAAAATCTATGACTCTTTTTCTAAGAACCAAATTTAAAGAAAAAATTCAACTGAACCTCTGTAACTTGTAGGAAAAAAAGCAGCTTTTAGAATGCACACATTAAAAAAAAAACAACCAAAAAACCGATGACCTATTAAAGTTACCTTCCAACATATTCCTTATGTCTTTGTCATGAGTAACTTCTTTTGCAGTCTCTCCACTCCCATTAACAATAGAAGCATCAGCATTATGCTGCAAGAGTAACATCACCACCTCCTGAAAAACAATTTGAAAAACATTGCTTATCTGTCTGTGCAACTGCAAGGCCACAACCAGGCTTCCCAGCCATTGACATCCTGTAAGATGAGCTTTGTAACCAACGGCTTCTCACCACTGCTCGTTTCTTATGAAAACAGGAAGGGATGTTTTAGAGAGATTGAAGAGTGAGACCAACTGCAATGTTTTCTCTCCCATCAGTCAGGATGAAGGAACCAACAGGAGTTACAGGTGAACAGACTGATCCTGAAAAGCTGGTGTACCTGGTGTGAATGCTGAACTTGACAGATAAAAATAGCACAATTGGCTCTTTCGACAAGACAGTAAGTAGCCACTCCTTCTGAAGGGCCAAGATGTTATCCATAGAGGTAGTACTAGTTTTGGAATGATGGTGGCATGGGGGAAAAAAACCAAACTAGTGTCACATTACACAGGCCCATAAAAAGCTCTTTAGTTCTAATTAACTGTGAAAAAACAGCACTCCCAGACACCAAATGGGCCTGTGTGTCCTAATTTAAGAGATTTCTTTCCCTTCCAGAAGCTACTAAGATTAAAACAATGTGGTTTCTCTCTGTGGTTTTTTTTTTGGACAGAGTTATACAAGCTAGGCAACGTGCCTAATCCTTCTGAACACACTGTACCAAAACAGACAGTAAGTCATTTTTAGACACTGTAAAAACATCTTTTTGAAGTGATCTTACTGCTAGCACTTTCTTAGTTATTCTACAAGTGAGACTTAAAAAAGCCAGCATACTTTACCTTACGCCCTGTGAAAGCTGCACGATGGAGTGGAGTGTCCCCCATGTCATTCAGCACATTCACATCTGCACCAGCCTAAACAGCAAGACCAAAAGACATCTGAATGTCCTTCCAAGAAGAACTACATAGCTATTCCCTCTGACTGGGGGGAAGGGGAGAGAGGACACTAATGTAGGCCTCATGGCAAATCAGCTCAGAACTGTAATACGGTCATCTTGGAAACAAAGATAAAATACATATCTAAGATTCATAGCCAACATTCTCTAAATTGCTTCAAAAAGGAAAAGCTCCTGCATTTTTTCCAAGCGTCTCTCACACTTCGAAGAAGAAGGTATATGGAAAATAAGTTTAGTACAAGGAGTGGGGGCTGTTGTTGCCTTGGTTTTTTGTTTGGCTTGGGTTGTTTGGGGTTCTGTAAGGCTTATTGTGTTACAAAAGGAAGGGAGATTCAACACATTCTCCATCCCATACCTCTTATCTGAAAGGAGGAGTGTTTGCCACATTGCACAGGCACTGTTCCAAGAAACCAAGAAATCCTACCCTCCTTTCATTAAGCATTTCTTCTACACCACTCTACCTAACCTCTCAAAAAGGACATATTTAACTTCATCACATATTTTAGATCCCATGATTTAGCCAGGTCATTGCTGCCTGCCTAACGTTAACTGGTGAACCTGACTAGATCCAGACCTCTGTTCCTGGTGATGACTCCTTCACTTGCTCTTTGAGCACAAATACACAGACACACTTATACATGTCTAGCTTTCAGAAGCGCATAGCCTCATTTATTTCTCACGTTATTCTTTAAAAAATATCCTTTTAAGAGCCCTATCAAAGGAACAAAAAGTACAAAGTTACATATATCCTCCAACTCTTGAAGTTGGATGTTTGATAAATGTGTTAAGTGATAAAACTTTGCCTTTTGCTTTAAGTAGCTTGCTTTAACTGAAAATGGCATTATTTACTAAACAAGTGTGTAGGCTAGAAAAGAATTTCTCAAAGAAATCTCAAATTTGTTTCCTCCTTGAAAGTCTGGATTATGGCTGGCAGTTTTTATTCTTAATGACATTCAAGTTTAGATTAGCTTTGCACTTGAGGCTTTTTATCACTTGAGGCTTTTTATTCCTGCCATCTACAGCAAAATATTTCAAATAAGAAAGAAAGTCTAATAAAGTTAAGGTTCATTGAAGCTAGCCTGAGAGAAAAAAAAAAAAATTCAGTGAGAATCCACATAATCACTGCACTTGCAGTTGTTATGCAAATACAAACACATCAGTTTTGATAACAGAAGTCCATCGTTTCAAAATTCATCACACAGGTCATTATTTCAAAGACGTTAGAAAGAAACAATGAGTCAAACTATGTTAGCCTGTGCCTGACAAAACACATACAAGCTACTTTGCAGAAAATTCTGTGCATACTTCTATGCACAACATGGAATTAGATAATGCAGGTTTTTTGCATTTGAGACACTTCAGCCTCTTCTACAGCTCAGTAATCGAAATTGTGTAAACTTAAGTACTTTATGTACTACAGTAAACTAATCAAACTGTTGAAGTAATTGCATTTCTAGTATCACATGCTGGCTTACTATATACAAATACCCACTAAGCTTCAAAAAACCTGAGCTTTCACGAGTGCATACCTATATATTACACACCTTTAGTTCCTACATGCAGATAGTGACACACACTCCAAGAGAAAACCAGTTAAGTATCAGTAATTATAAAAATTGCTCAGAGTAAGGGCTGCATGCTACTGTATAGACTTCCACTGTCAACATTTTGGGTCCTTCTAAACCAGGCCTATCTTAATGTCACAACAGTCAGTTATCCCCATGTTACATGCAGATAAACTGTAGGAGTGGCTCTGCCTCTCTGCAAAGCCTCCTTTCTTCTATCACAAAAACCTGAATAAACACTAACTGCTTCTGGCCTTACACGCAGAAGAAAACAGATATATACCTTCAGCAAATCCTCTACCACAACAGCATGTCCAAAGTAGCAAGCAAGATGAAGAGGTGTCCAACCCATATTAGATTTACTTCTGCCTAAAAGACAAAACAGGTAAATTAAGTTTTGGTCGCACAAAGAGACATCATGTGCTTGGAGGTTGTCATGGATGACCATTCTTCACAGTAGCAGAGGAGCAAGGAGGCTGGAAGTATCAATACTATTCGTATTGTTTAAATTACTAAATCAGGAGGCAGTTTAAGAATGCTGTATTCAAATCCTAAAACAAACAAAAAACAAACAAACAAACATGAAAAACCCCCAACCCAAAACAAACAACCCAAAAAACCCAAACAAAAAACCTCACAACTTTCTGAAAGGGGAAAGTCATGTAGCCTGACTGAGAATAAAACTTCTATCTGCATGTAACACCTTTCAACACTAGCTTCAGTTACTTTCATTCTTCATTCACTATGAAAATGGCACATGCAAGTACATTTTTCTCTTGTTTACCAAAAAACTCTGTTTTGTAAAATTTTATTTTCTTCACACAAATGAGAGGTAAGACAACTCATCCTTCAAATAAAGGATTCAAAATAAAACAGGTGGAACGACCTAACGTTGAGTCTTTTTGTTGTCAGTTTTTTTGCTCTCTTGTGCTTTACTCCGTTTTAATAAAGACAGCCTAACTAAGTAATGAGCTTTGAAATCTTTATGTGCAGTAGAACTCATGTATCATCTACAGCTCTAGTTGTAGAGTGACAAATCACACACAGGAGGCATGCACAGGAAAATATGATTTATACTTTAAAGAGCACTTAAAACATGACCTAGAGGATTGGCTCTATGAAATTCAACAACTCTCCTACAATCACTTCTTTAAAAGCAATATATTAAAGCATTACAGATTACTAAAATTAACAACTCACTTTATTTTCCAACTGCACCACTCAACTGTATTAAGCAAAGGCAACTTGTGCTTTGTTTTTACTAAGCAACAGACTCACAGCATTACAGCGTCAGCTAAAAGCCATGATTTTGTACTTGGAAGAAAAATGAAAATAAGGCAGTAGAAATTGTTTTGAAATTACTGCCACCATTAAGTTTTCCCCTGTCATATAATCTCAAGTATTGAGGCATGGAACATGCACAACATAAGTTTGCCCTGAGGAAACAAGCCACAAGCACAAGGAAAACAAACTGTTCATCTTGAAAATTCAGGATCTTTTCTATTCTCATATTAAAAATTAACATTAGAATGTGGTTCAGAGCTGAAATATTTTTCCATTTCTTGTAACTGTTTCCAACTAACATTCCTGCCCTTTATTGACAATTTCTTTTGTAATTTGATTATCTTTCTTCTCAACTCCTGTTGTTCTCAACCCCACATTTAGATCTCTCCCTCATTACAGCCTGGCCTACAACAGAGCTCCTACCCTATGCCACTGATGGGCCAAAGTATCACAGAAGATACAGTGTGGATCACTAACTCTGGAGCTATTTATGTTGGATAACATACTCAAGGGACATCACTCATGCCTCAGTCCAGTGGGGAGTAAGATTCATTCAAAGAATACAAAAGAGATCTGAGTTGCACTGAATTCACACATTTAGCCCAGAACAGTTGTTAGTTAACAGCATTGACAAGATGGTGTTGCTGCCAAGGAATTCAGTCATGAAAAAAAATAACCAGGAACCTGTCCAGATTTGTAGTTCTTAACAAATAAAGTAGGAACAGACCTTTGTTCTGCATCCACTCTGAATGCTTGCATTTCTGATGTTAGCTGACCATTTATTTCTCAAGCTTTTGAAGTGTTACTTCTCTTTAAGAGACCAGAAGTTTTTGTACCTTTTTTATTATGATTTTAAACCATGACACCATTACACTGGTGCAAATGCAAGGATAGGAAAAGACAAATAATGTAATTCCAACAATAAACATAACTCCTCTCCCCCTTACATCCAGGCTCTTTGCCTTAATGCCAGTTAAATCTAAGCGTCAAGTGTCACCATTTGTATAGAGAATGGAGACAAGATAAGGTGGTCATTTTCCAGCTGTGGGCTGCTAGGCCACTGTGCAATCATTCAAATGTGTATTTTGCCATAACACCACTGACCATTAACCTTACCTTACAGATTTCTTACTTTGCCATTTCCTAGATATGCTATTTCCTTGTATTTAACAAGAATAAGTCAACAATAGATGGCCTTAGAAAACATTATTATTTTGGATGAAACCTAGGTTTGGTACTGTTTTAATGTAGATACTTTCCAAATCAGTGAACTGAGGAAACCAAAAAGAGAAATTTAGATCATTTGGCTGGATTTTCCTCAAGAAAATCCTGCTTACCTGTGAGTACTGACTGGGTAGAATACAGTCACAACAGAGCAAGTACAGGAAGCCTGAATTAATTTTTTCCTTCACTTTGGCTGAAATTGTGATGCTTAAGATCACTGCTGTCTGACTTGACACTTATGAATATACAGCACACCCAGCCTCAGATATAGCCCCCCTCTGAAAAGACAAGGAGAAGATGTCGAAGATAGGCTTTAACACCCAGGCACATTAACGTGTCAGACTTACAGCTACCAAGGCACACCCTGCAGGAAGTTTACACTACCTCCAGTACAGCCTTCCAACTGCTCCAGAAGCACTTTATTCCAAGCCAAGTGGCATTGCCGTATAAGATGCAAATCCTGAAGGAACGTCTACAAAACTGAAGACATTCCCCATACCCTTTCTAGGGACATCTATTATCCAAGGTAATGACAGAAGCACAAGAAGCTGTCAGGAAGAGAAGGATGACTGAGGGTAGCAAAAAGACAGTTACAGTCTACAGTGTGTACTTTAGTTAATCATCAGGTTGTTATGCAATTACTATCTGGTAGTACTCAACAGATCAGAACTTGTAGTTAGACAGAGTGCTTTGGCTAGTGAGGAGGCAGAAGGGCAGGGGTAGTTATACAGCAGAGACTGTTTGGCCTGAATTTTTCTTAAACTGTTTCCAACAGAATACACAATGGAAGCAGAGTGAAACAAGTCAGCCTCTGAAAAGTGACTGGAGAAGAACAGAGATTTAACTCTGAAGTTTCACACAACTAGAGTAGTTCCCCCAGATAACACTAATTACACTTGTGTCCTCTAACATTTAGAAGAATTGAAACTTCAAAAGCAGAGATTTCACGGTGAACAAAATCCATATACGGAGACAGTTTAGGTTAAATACAATATCACGAGCACATTCCTTCTAGCTTCCTAGACCTCCCATTAGCAAGCATTAACTAGCTGGCATATAATGCTAAACTAGAAAAACAGCTAAGCACCATCTTTCACTTCATTACCCAAGTCTCTTCTACGCTGCAGACTTTTTGAGGAGAGACCCATTTACTTGATATAATAGATGGCAGATGATGCCATTTCATTATGCTTTCTTGACTTCAGATTATGTGTAAGAACACATCAGAGACACTCTGAAATCTCATCTAAGCACAGGAGATTTCAGGAACTTATTTATGGGCTCTGTTGCATGAATCTTAAGGTACTTTTATTCCAACTGTTTAGGCACTACACATCTTCAATATTTACCAAGGACATACTTCTGAGGGTGGAGGTCTTGAGCTTCATCAAGGTCTCTTTGGTTCCTTTTAAATTATGAACTAGCTTCCCAAAGATGAAGTAGCAAGAGCTTTGGTTTCACAACATGTTTTTCTGAGGTGAGTACATTAACCATTGAAAAAACACAAATACAGCTGAGTAGTCAAACAAAATGATAACTAAGCTGATGACTGAGACTTGGGAAAGGGATAGAGCTTGTTCAGGTAACAGGAATCCTTGCCCTTTAGGGCAAGGTGTTCCCTTCTGTTATGGCTGAGAGGAAGCACAGTTGATCTCTCTCCTCTTCCTCTGTAGCACTTTCTTCTCAGTGCTGGTAATCAGTTAAATGCCCAACAATGGCATGCCAGCCTGGGGAGAAAGAGTGGGATACACATCCACTTTTGGGAAGCAACCAGAAACACACTCACGTAAATAAAGAGAAATGTAAAGCTACTAAAATCATAAAGAAGTAAGGTAGTCTGCAATTGCTAGCAAGCTTGCAAATCCAGTCCCAGTTTGAACTTTTAATGCACAGCAAGCAAGTTGCTGAGCCACAGCTATGTTAGATACACAAGCAAAACTTCAGTGCTGGCCAAAGATCCAGATACAGACGAAGAGCAGTTTTAGTTTCTTCTCCCAAGTAACCTAGTATTCTGCTAATAGTAAAAAGTATACATTTGTCCCAAACATTTTTGCCAGTGGCAAGAAATGTAACTCTCCTACTGTGTGATAACAAAATACAGGCCTAAAAAGATATAAAAATAAAACAAACTCACACCAAGTAGAACACAAAGGACTGACCTGATCTAATCTCTGCAGCTCTGATGCAGGCTATTTACCTCCCTAAACTATCCCTGGACACCACAGCCTGTTTTGTTTAGTATTCTAAAGCTTCCAAGTAGGCAAAAGCACAAACATGGGCAAAAAGATGTACTGATTCCTTGTCTTGTTGACACTTGCAGTGTCTGCGTACTACATTGAAGTTTTTTGTATGCTGGATAGCTATCCATACTCTTTTATTATCTTTCCCCTATGCAAGTATGTCCTTAAGTCACAGGGTAAAAGCTGTTTAAGTGGGTTTTTTATTACTCTGCGGAGCACTCCAAAGAAAGCAAGATTATACTATCACTATCAGTTTCACTACATGTGATTTAACAGTGAGATTACAAACATTTGAGGAAGGCTACTAACCTTTACAGTTGATATCAAAGCTTACTTCTCCTTTGTCCAAGGTATCCAAAAGCCGTTTAACTTCTTCAGCATTTCCATTTCTAGCATCATGGAGAAGCTGCTGTTCTGCTTCCGTAGTCATCTCTAATAGAAGATATGAAAGAACAGATTTTGCAATCTCTTATAGTGCTGTAAGTTACGGCTTAAAATTACATCACTTTTCCCTGTTATTTAATACTAACCCTGGTATGAGAAAGATAACTATTCTCTCTGTGGAACACACTTAATGCGCAAGCTGTTGCAACAGTCCAGCACTCAGGCTACTAAGAAGCATTAAAATTCCTCATACAAAGCAGTTAAATAACCAAATACCCAGGTTTTCTTGCTTCTCTGTTTTCTGGGTTCTAAGGGGGCTTGGGAGTTGAAGATCTAAGCTACAAACAAGGCAAGCTTTGCTACCAGCATAACCAGTAAGCATTTGCTTTTTCGTTTCACCCTTATCCCTCAAGGTTTCCAAAGACAACAGAAATGGAAAAAAAAAGTAACTATGTATATCCATTAGCCCACATATTACTGAAGAATTAATTGACAGGTATTTTGGCTGGGGAACAGAATGCCTTCGTGTGAAGGTGCCAGATAACCATCAGTGATTAGTACTATCATCTCTTGAGCCTGGGTATCTGAGGCCCTGCAACCTTGACTTGAAGGGGAATCAGGGACTCAGACAATTTTGTAGATCTGACCTTATCTTTAAGAAACACAACAGTACAATATAAGGAAGTTAACACACAACTGTAAAAGATCACTAAATAATTCTAATTCTACCATTGCTCTTGAACTACAAAGGAAAAAATGGTATTTGTGTCTTTCAAAGAAGGGAGAAAAAAAACCCTTTTTACATAACTGTTCCAGCTCTCCACTAGACGGGAAGCCTTAGTAGACCTTTGGGCAATCAACACTGTACTTACCAGGTCTGTTGAAGAATACAGTTACTAAGTGATGTCTTAACCAACTTTTTTTCCACACTGAAATCACAATCTGAAGCTGGTTTGCCTTTTCTTTTTTTTTTTGTTAATGCTATTACAACAACTACCAACTGTATGAAGTTTAACAAGTGCAAGTGCTGGACTCTGCATTTGAGACAGGGCAACCCTGGATGTGTGTATAGACTGGGGAATGAGATGCTGGAGAGCAGCAGTGCAGAAAGGGACCTGGAGGTCCTGCACAATGGCAAGTTGAACATGAGTCAGCAGTGCCCTGGCAGCCAGGAGTGCCAGACGTGTCCTGGGGGGCATCAGGCACAGCATTGCCAGCTGGGCAAGGGATGCGATTGTCCTGCTCTGCACTGAGGTGGCCTCACCTCCAGTGCTGTGTACTGTATTGGGCAACACAATATAAAAAAGACATTAAGATATTAGTGGGCGTCCAAAGGAGGGCAACGAAGATGATGGAATATCTGGAGGGGAAGCTTTATGAAAGAAGGCTGAGGTCATTTGGTTTGTTCAGCCTGGAAGAAACTGCAGGGAGACCTCATTGCAGCCTTCTACACTCTCACAAGGGAAAGCAGAGGGGCAGGTACTCTTCACTCTTGTGACCAGTGACAGGACTTGAGGAAAAAGCATGAAGCTGAGCCAGGGGAGGTTTAGGTTGGATTTTAGGAAAGAGGTTTTTCACCCAGAGGGTGGTTGAGCACTAGAACTGGCTCCCCAGAGAAGTAGACACAGCACCAAACCTGACAGAGTTCAAGAAGTGTTTGGACAATGCTCTCAGGCACGTGGTGTAACGTGGG
The DNA here is from genome assembly GCA_013396875.1 of Vireo altiloquus. Classification (NCBI taxonomy): domain Eukaryota; kingdom Metazoa; phylum Chordata; class Aves; order Passeriformes; family Vireonidae; genus Vireo; species Vireo altiloquus. Next base: position 1,128,431 of record VZRF01008653.1, read on the forward strand.
GCATCCTGCATAGTGCCAGGACCTGGATTCAATCCTGATGGGTCCCTTCCAACTCAGCTTATTCTATGATTCAACTAGACCTAGATACAGCAATGCCCTATTTAAATACACTGCTTTTAAGATGTGTCAAGAAACTATTTTAAAAACAGCTTCAAAAGACTGTGTTGCTATAGACAATTTATTGCTGTTGATATAATAGGAAAACAAGAGGCTCTGCCCAAATTTAGTGTCTCCAGTTTAGTATGCTCACCTGACATAGTAGGTTTACCAGATCCTGCAGTCAGTTAATGATTACTGGTTTCACACAGTTAGCTTTCCTATACTAGCAGAGGTTTTGATTGGTCTCACAAACTGTTTACACTCTGCTGTTCTGCAGAGGCAGCTTGATTGCACCACACACACTCACAGCTTAAATAGATGTAGGGAGCTCTTTGACTACAATAAGATAAGAAGCCACTCAGCAAGAAAGGAGACAGTGAGAACACTGGGTAAGGAACAAAAAGCCTGTAACAGATCCTGTAATATTCAAGATTGAGGAAGAAACCTAGAACAGGACAATACAGCAAAGAGAAGTTTCCCTACCTTTTCCTCAATCAGCAAATGGGGAGAGAGAAACTGTTTTCAAAGAATTTGACAAAGCCTAAGTAAGCCCTTTCTAGCATACTTCAAAAGAACAGAATGGATCAGTCACCTGCAATCTACCATAGACACAGGATACAAATGCCTTCTCCAGAAGTGGTTAATCAGCACTCTTGTTCATGTATGCTTTTCAGTTCGACCAGAAAATGAAACAAAACAGTACAAATTCTCCTAGCAGTCCTTCAAGCCCTGAAGCTATTTTCTTCTTTAAAACAGGAGTCTATTCACTTGTGGAGGCAACACTGCACAGTTTGTTGTTACTAGGGCAGGTATAATTTTCCTCAGTGCATCAGTTATAGCATTGTCTAGAGAATAACCAAAATCATCTACGTTAATGTATTGTCAGCCTGTAATATTATCTCTGAAGCTGACTGATACAGTTTCAGTGGGACACAGAATGCAGCACTGAGAATCACACAAACCAAAGCTAAGAGGATAGTTAGACCCATTTTGCTGGCTTAGCCATCATGGAGAGGTGGGGAAAGAAAAAGAAGCAAAGCTCATCCTTCATTTTCACCCCCTCCCACACAGTATTGCTTCAGCCATCTCTCAAACAAGAAACACACTCCTATCCTTACCCTGTATCATTAGTCAACATCAAACATACTTAGCAGGTACGAATAGCAATGCACTTTCAATGCATTAAGAACCTGCTGTTTCCATTCGATATTGATGAGAAGGAAAAAAAGACTGCTTGGGAAAGAACCCAAGACGCTGATTCAAATAAACAACTCTTGTATGCAGCAAGGCCTGTTACGTACATGAGCAGAATCTTAAACAGCTCAAGATACACAGAAAGTTCAATCACTATATAAAATTACTTGCATAGTTTTTCTACCACTGAATAGTTCTAAGTTTAAATCACTGATTTGTTTGTACTCTCAAAACAAACATTAGCTATAGAGTAACATGCATAGTAACGTGGTCTGTCTGCTTCACTGGTTTAGTCCCTAAAGACCTTGATGTTTAGGCCACGCCTACAATTTCAAATACACTTTGTAAGCCTGAAGCATGCAACGATGCAGAAGAATGACTGTCTGGCTATTAATCATAGTTAGACAGATCACTCACGTGAAAGTGTTTGTACAATCGGAGCTGGAAAGTGAATCCGCATGCAGTTACCCATCAGACAAGTGATACAGAACATAAAATTTCAGCTGATGAGCTAAATGATGTGCCTAAATGAAGCTGGCCGCAAAGAGACTCCTAACAGAACCTTTAATACTCTTGTAAATACTGTTTAAAGGAACAGGATTTGTTCTATATAACAGAGATGAGAAACCACCAACAGAAGTTTGAGTGACAAGTTTAGAGTATGGAAACAAATCAGTACACAGGCACTCAAGCGGTGTGCACTTGCAGTGTACTTCGTAAACCTATACTGCCATGCAGACAGGAGTTCATTTGGTCCCACGACCCACCATGAAGACAGCTACAAAATCCCCCACCACAGTTTTGAGGCACCAAGCCAGGCCATCAGCACTGAGGGAGAAACTTAATAGTTTGATTTGGCGTTACTAGCCTTAAGACACCACCAGCATGAATTGTGCTGCCTCTATGCAAATCTACTAGCCACTTAAGAGAGAACACATCTTTCAGTTAATCGTGCTGCCATCATTACCTTATTCCATTAATCAGCTGATACAGGTTAAACTGCCCTTCACAACCCCTATTTATGCCTTGTGCCCTTGAAAGGCTTGCACGGCAGTCTCCACAGTCACTGGTACGTCATGACACAACACCACAGAACACTATTTAGCATCTCCTGTGCAGCCGAGATGTGACTGCAAGGCACTTCTGTTGAACTCATTAGCACTACCAGAGCAGTACTTGACTGCTAATTGAATCTTATCCTTTAAGAAGGTATAAAAAATAGCACTGAGATGCTCTGCTTTTATCTTCTTCTATGAGACCTATGCCAGAGTGATCCTGTCACGCTATTACAGGGTCTGTCTTCTCTGTTTTCAACACAGAGAGCACAGGTTATCATTCTGCCTGCACTCCTTCTAAAGGGAGTTTTGCAGAATACTTCAACACAAAAGGCCACCTAACTACTGATATACAAACTACCAACTTTACAACTGCTAGGATAAAGTCCAAGCAAAAACAAAAGCTACTTTTTTCAAAGTGATCTACAAAGATCTAAAGTGCCATACCCAACTAATAGGCAGCACTATTCATAAGATTCACTTGCTTTTGCTTTGATTTCTTCTTCTGAATCCTCCAGCCTTGTACACAGCCCAGAACAATGACAATATACACTGATTAGAATATGGGTCGGCTTCACCCATATACAGCTAGAAAAGTAGGAGAAGCAGTACTAGCACTAGCCAACTTAACATCAAGGCTCTGAGGCAGCAGCCACTGGTTGAAGAGGAAGCTTTCTCTCCTCATGACAAACAGTAAGGTTGGCAAAAAGCATAACATTGTCTAGTGTTTCAACAGATCTCCCTCTAGCAATGAAAAGTAGATTCCTGTAGGAAAGGATGATACCCACTCAGGAAGATTTCTTACGTGTCCCAGCACGCACGCACTATGATGTGATGCTTGCCAAGAACGCGGACAAAATGCACCAAACCGCACAAACAGACAGAACCTGTCTACAAACCCACACAACACACTGCACTGACAGGAGTTGCTCCAAGAAGAAAGAGTGGCTGTATTAGAAGCATGAGTGATGTTATCTAAAAGTAGTTGTTTCAGTCTTCGGATAAAGGGTTGTAAAAGTTGGTCACGATCCTATGACACAGTCCTCCTGTGAATGCAGCACCTCTCTAAAATCAAGACACTGTTTGTTTAATAGCAATTAACACATCCATTCAACACCACTCCCAATGCAACACTACTTAAACTAATCCTCGTTCTTGGACATCCCCTGGCTGTTTTCCGCACATATTTTAGTTCTGTTACTTCAAAGACTTTTTTTCAGCCCAGGCGCTCCGAATAAGCTTACCCACAGCTCGTGCGAGATCTCACCAGGATCAGCAGACAGACACAGATCCAAGCAGTCAGAACTTCAGCAGAACCGCCTGGAATCGAGCGGCTCGTTCCGGTCCCGGTAATTAAACACTTTTTCAGGCGAGTCAGGCTCAAGCGTCACAGCAGCTGCGCTCCTTGCCTGCGGGGAAAGGTGCGCTCAGACCTGCGGGCAGCAGGGAGGGGAACAGCGGCAAGAGGAGGAGGAAAGGGCACCCACGCACAGCAGCAAGCGACGACACCGCTTCCCAAGGGCCAGAGACCACCCCGGCCCCCGCCTCCAAGGCCGCCTCTGCTCCGTGCCTCAAGCCGAGCCTGGCTTTGGGCCGTCCCCTCAAGCCCGCACAATGGACTCCTGAGGGGGGAACCAGTGACACCCCACCCCCGAACACGCTCCGGGCGGCTGCGGGGGAGAGGCGGCCACGGCAGCAACAAAGCCAATGCCGCCGCGGGAGGGCGGCGCATCCCCCGCCGGCCCCGCGTCCCCGCCGCGGAAGGAAACCCGTCCCGGCCGGGCGGGCTGACCCACGGCCGGCCTCGCCTCGCCTGGCCCCGCGAGCGGCCGCAGCCCCACGCTGTGCTACGCGCACCGGGCGCGGTTACATGTGACCGGCAGCGGCGCCCCGGCAGCTCCCCCCCGGCGCGCAGGGCGGGCGGCGCGGGCTCCCGGCGGGGCGGGACGGACAGGGCTCCGCCCGCCTGGCCGCCGCACCGCCCCCGTCACCGAGACCGCCACCGGGACAGGGACCGGCAAGGGGGGCGCTCCGTAGGGACAGGCTCTGGGGGGATCCATATCTCGCCGCAGCCCGCCTGAAAAGCCGGGAGGGCTGAAGCAAGGCCCCGCCGAGGGCGCTGCGTCCGCCCTCTGAGAGTAACCGGGTCCGCACCGGGCGCAGCCGGCGGCGGCCGCTCTGCCCAGGGAGGGACCGGGACCCGACCCGGGGCTGCCCCGCACGTACTGCCCTGTGCCCGCTGCGGTTTGGTGTCGCACTCCTTTCAGCAGTGCCCAGTGACAGGACGAGGAGCAATGGCCATGAGCTAAAACACGCCAAGTTCCACCTCAGCATGAGGAAGAACTTCACGTTGAGGGTTGTCAGAGCACTGGAACAAGTGCCCAGGGAGGTCATGGAGTCTCTCTCTCTGGAGACATTCCAAACTCACCTGGACGCGTTCCTGTGTCACCTGCGCTGGGTGACCCAGACTCGGCAGGGACCAGATGATCTCCAGAGGTCCCTTCCAACGCTAACTATCCCGTGAGTGTCTGTCGCGGCCCGGGCTGCGGCTGCACGGCCTTGGCTCCGCTCGGCCCGGGGAGCGCCCGAGGCAGGGGCGGGACGCGGCGGTCACGCAAAGACACCGACAGGCGTTCGGAGAGATGGGGGACAAACCGGCCTCAAAGAGGACTGTCACACTACGAGAACGGTGCATCGCCAGAGGGGGTAAAAAGGGTCTTCTTGAAAATCGCTTTGGTGGCGTACACAACCGTGGTGCAGGTGAAAGAAAATTGTGAATACACGCACTGCTTCTAAGAACAGCACAGAAACCTAAAAGAAAAATTGGGTGCTACCAGGGACAAAAAGTGAAGTACTCACATTTTTCAAGGTCCTTTGGTCCACCACTCCTTCCCATGTCTTTGTCCTACCCTTTTTTATTCTCCACTGCACCTTTCACCTGAAGCCAAGAGCTGCTTTTCAACTTGTTTTTCTGCCTTTTTGAAAACTCCCACAGTGCCTTTGAAATCCTGAAAGAATTAAGGGAGCAGGGAAGCTTTGCAGTGTTGTGGCGTGACCAAGTCTGTGCCATATGCAGAAGGAGCACTGAAAATGCAGGGCAGGTGCCACAGGTGCTATGACAAACTATCATAAAAGATTAGGATGAAACTTCTGTTCCAAAAGTGAGCAAGTTTAAACCTGAGCAATTCTTGTGAAACTCTTCAGGCATACATAATGAAACAAGCTTCATTTTTCTGTATTGTCTATAACGACATATATTTTTAATGTTTGAAGAATGACATGCCAAAAAGAAGAAAATGAACAGTTCCACACCTGAAGAGATAACAGAAATGTATCGTGTTTGGACTTCTGTTGCCTTTTGTTACTTTTAATTGGTTTATCTTAAGAGATCTGCTTCCACCGATGCTTTAGTAATAATTATATCACATCTGAGAGGCTTCAGGGAAGGATCACATTGGCTTTCTTTTCACTGGAGCAGGGCTTCAAGTTGCTGCCCTTACTTTGAAAGCACTAGCTGTGTCATCCCCACATACCTTTTCCCTTATTTCTTCCTCTTCCTTCTGACTTTGAGCCATCTTTCACAATGCCATTAATGCTTTAAGCAACCTCACAATAAAACCTTTCCTATTTTGTATTTATTTTGCATACGTGAATACAAAATTAAAATATGTATATTATCACCTCCTGTTTCTTACAAATTTTATAATGAAATAGAGGTATTGTCACCCGACTACTCTATGATTCATTGCCATGCAACACAGAGTTTACAGCTCAGTTTCATCCTTTGGCCAGTCAGTGCAGGGTTTTTCTCTGAGTAAGAAAGACCTGAAAACAAATAACTTAATAAATTTAATGTTTTAAAAAGACAGAGTAAAGACCAACAGAGATAGCAAGTAAATCAGAATCCATGATGTCCATGTTCCTGCAGTATTGGATTGACCCTGGATGGACTTCTCCCATGGCAGACTGCACAGATCCCATCTCTGGAGAAAGGCTCCTCTTTGACTGTGGTATTTTAGTTTTCTTTCAAGAAAACAGCCATTCATAAAGGATGTTCACAATAGAGGTTCACTCCTTGCTATGCTTCTGGACAAAGGCAAGACCACGCAGGTGGTGTAATCGCCTGCACTCTGTGCCAAGGAGCTGCTGGAGTTAATCTTGCTCCCAAGGGTTTTGTGCACCACAACCCAGGCCTGAAGGCAGCACAGCACAGACCTGGGCCTGCTCCAGTAACTGTACTGTGAATCACCAACCCCTGGATGTACAGTGCTCTCCTGGCCAGGATCACTACACTCCCCCTGCTTCCATTGTCTTCAAAGAGCGCCTATTTTTCACCTGTGTTTTGCATCCTTGCACATCCCAGAGTAATAATAATGTGCCAGAGTAATAATGACCCAGTGCATTTTGGACTTTGAAGTGTGGAAATGAGAAAAAGAGTGTAGCTGATATCAAGGTTTTGTTCTAAGTGTCTTTTCTCTGTTTTTTCTTTTTTTTTTTCATGTCTTTCCTTTTTCAGATAACCTGCTGAAATCAGTGATTCAGAAAGCATGAAAAATGTCCTGAACACAGTGGCAAACAGCCTTGCACAGAACTCATTGAACTGTTTTGTCTTTGATTTTCACAGAATATTATTTTTTATATCCTCTCAGATTCTGTGACGGGGCAGCCTTCATTGCACTGACACTATGTGTTCTTCCTCTTTGGACTAGAGCATAACAATCAAATTTGAGATACACAGGGAAATGAGAAGTGAAAGTAATAAATGATACATGATCAGTTGTTATGTTTGTTTTCACAGAGTAACATGTTAAATGACTGTGTGTTTGTTAGTTCACCTAAAACACAGTTTGTTAGCAGTCCTAAAAATTTGTTCCTTAGCAGCTTTCATGCAGCCATGGTGCACTTCTTGAGGAAACTGCTCCTCAACTCTAAAAAGCAGTGCAGCAAGCACAGGTCCTTGCCATATTTCCATACTGATTTTATTTACTAGGTTGGCAAAAGACAGACAAGGAAAATTAATTAATGGGCTGACACGGTCAGATGTGATTCTTGTGGATCTCTTTGGATTACCATGAGCGACTGTCAGTAAGTGATCGAAGCAAATGTTCTTGTTGTTTTGAACTGCCTGCAATAGGAATTTTTGCAGGTGTGAGTCCATTGCTGAAGTTTCTTTCATAGTTTGCAGGAAATAACCATAAAATGTGAATTTGTGGATGGTGTGAGCTGGATTGCCTCCTGAGCTGAGAAATGCTTTTTGCTGCTCAAAGCAGCATTGAAGCAAGCTCAGGTAGTTTCTTGAGGTCTCCTCTAGCAGGGAAAAAAATCCTGTAGGAGAGAAGAGTTCCTTTTAACATGGCCATTTTTATCTGAATGCAGGTATGGCAGGAGAAAACATGAGAATTCACTGCTTGTCCTCTTCTCTCAGTAGACTCCTAAAACCTGCTTGTAGTTACTGCTTCATAGGAAAGCTTTTGGATTTCTGTAGCTCTGCAGAAGGCAACTGTACCCCACTACAGCCATCACAAAAACTGGGTTGTGGCTACTTGAGAAGAAACATAACTAACCAAGGTGTTAACTCACCTGTACATATGCTTCTCTTCAGTCTTACCAGACACAGAGTTTTAGATCAAGAATCAGGCTTGTTTAATGCACTTTCTTGTTCTTGTGACTGAATCAGTTTGGTTTGGTTTTAGCTCCAAAGTAATAAATCAGCTGTATATGGAGAGTTTATACCTATGAACTTTATAGCTAATTTACTGTGGTCAGTTTAGACCACAGTCTAGCTAAATGCATCATTGCGGAACTGAAATCAGCTGAACTACTTTGTCCTCAAATGGATAAATGCTCATTATTGGATGACCCAATTAAGATTTCTATTATAGAATGAGGTTTCTATTGAATGTAGAGTGGAATTGTAGCATTAGAGAAAATTTAGTATTTTGTTGGTAAGGAACTACAGCAAAATGCTCTCCTTGAGCTATTCTTAAGACACTACTGGAAGAGTCTCAGTAGAAGAAAATCCTGCCCAAAACCAGAGTACAGAACTGAGGGCATTAATCAGTAGTACATGACATGACATGACATGACATTGTCCTTATTTGTTCTCAATATTCCTCTATTTTTTTTATAGTAAAGGAGAAATTGAAAATACATCATGTTGTTTGAACTGTTGTATGCAAAATAAAGCAGGGCTATGGATATTTTACTCAAACCTTAATTCTTCTTCTTAGTTCTGTGTTTTTCCCTTATTTGTGATTCAATCCTGATTGAATGAATATTATTTGTATCTTGTTTAAGCTTTTTGTTTTCTAGTATTAGACTCTAGTTGCAGAAGGGAATGAGTAATTACCCAGTGTAATTACTTGCCCTGACAAGACAGAATAAAGAATTTGAATTCAAGGTAGCAATTTGGGCTGCTTCCTGACCTCAGGGTTTTCTTTGGCTTAATTGATTTGTTTTGAGCTTTAAATGTTTTTCTTTGCTATCTGTGGTTCACAAGGACTGAACTGATGGAACAAAGGTTAGACTTTGTAACCACTTTAAATATAGAAATTTAAGCATTGCTGTGAAGAGTATCCTTTTGGGAGATGCCTCACCATAAGGAAGAGTGAAGTTCAGTTGTGTACTAGAAGAATAACCCAAATAATTTAGTAAACTTTACTGTGCTGTTATCCTTCATTTGCAAGTTGTGGATATGTATTTCATATCGGCTTTAATAGAATGTTTTAGAGAGACAAAGACATTAATTATCTGGTAAATACTCCTGTGTGCCGTATCAGTTGAGCTACTCTGTTATTAATTTAGTGTCTATAAATATGCTGGAGATTCATTAGCCACGTTTATCTCCATTTCTATTTACTAAGACTTGTCACAAATAAAAATGACAATGAAAGGAAATTAGCAAGTCCTCTGAAATCTGACAGAGATGTTTACAGTCCATACAGCTTTTGTGATTTATTCTCTGTGCCTCCTCATCTGGAGCATTTTCTTCCTGGCCCGATAGTAGATTGCTGAAGTCTTTCATATCAATGCTTTTATGACTATTAACAGTCATAAAAAATTGTAATAACATTTTTCAGTTATTTAATAACAAAAAATGTGTATAGTAATGTAAATCACTTGTTCATCTGTCAAAGCTAGCAATTTATAAAGCACAAGCACTATAGAGAGATTGCTGTCAGAAACTTTAGGTCCTGTCATAGTTGTCTCTTTAGATTTATAAGGCAATTTAGTATTAGGATGAGCAGATGGAGCACCATCTTTTCTAGGTCCTTATAGATTAAAGCTTTAAGTTATGTTTTGGTCAGAAGGCAATTGTTTAAACAATAAGCTCACTCTGTCTATGTGTCTCTCTTCTAAAGTAACTGGAATATGTGACTTTGATAAAATGTAAATTTTTGTCATGTTCTAAGACCGGGTATTTTCTTTTTATTATAATTTCAAAAATAGTTAAACCAACTCTGTCCATGACACCGAAAACAGTCTTGTATTCACTCTAACTCAGAAATAAGTTCTGCAGAACCACTGTGCAACCAGCTGTCCATCCAGAATATAATGTAATTGATAATACAGTGCTAGTTTTGTCCCTATTCAGTTGCATCCTGGGTTGGTGGTTTTTTGGTTTGTTTGGGGTTTTTTTTTGTGGTTTTTGTTTTGCCTTTAGAATGACTGCCCTGATTGTCACAATCATTCTGAACTCTATCCTGTTCTCCGGAAAGGGTGCAAATTCTCGAAGCTTTCGAGAAAGGCAAAACGAAGTTTACCTTGAATTCTTCCACCGTGTCAGTATAAAATCCCACTGGAAGAAAACATGAACTACACAATTGCACGCAAGGAGATCCTTACGCATCAGTGGTGTCTCTAAAAGAGATGTCTTAAACTGCCTAAGTTAAATAAAAGGAATGGATTCCGAGAAATGAAATGTAATTAATGTAACGAAAACTGCTTGGAACACTTGTTACTCTTTTAAATAATTTTTAAAGGAAATTGTGTAGTTATGTCAATCGTTCATTCCGAGTGCCGTAAATGCAAGGTGAAAACGGCTGCATCCGTAAAATCCTCACTGAAACATAACTGCTTACACACTTCAGTGAAAAAATCGGATGTGAGAAATAAGGGAAAAGCATACAATATATATATAATGATATATATAATATAATATATAATGAAGGTTGTGTGGAAATGCGAGACAGGACTACACCGTCTGCCCGCTTCCTCTGTCCCGCCGGCGGAAGGAAGAGCCCTCAGCGTCACGGCCACGGCTGCGCACACGGCCTGGCGCCGGGCTGCTCCCGCGGCTCCTCCCTCCTCCCTTCCTTCCCCCTCCTCCGTCCCTCGGGTCCCGATGGCGGCGAGTGACGCGGACAGCGCCCAGCAGCAGGTGAGCGGCGGAGGGGGCTGCGGGGAAAGCCGTGACTTCGGGGAGCTCCTGGGGAGTCCCGGCCCCTCGAGCGGCTCCGTGCCCGCTGTGGCACGCCTGCACCGCCCACCCACTTCAGGTGTTTCATTTCTAGGTGGAAGGCACTTCTCCTGTTTTTCTGTATGGAATTTGCTGAGTATCCGCTCTTTCTCAGGAAGAGCTTAGTGCCAGACCCTCGGGGTCTTTCTCCTGCGGGGTCCCACCTAGCCAGGAGCGGCACCGATTTGGAGCTGCAGGGAGCGTGTTGGCATCTGCTCCCTGTCACTTTGCTCACGTGGTCACTGCTGAGGATGACAGGATTGTCCTCAGAAATTCACAAGCTGGTGTGTGTGTGAGAGAGAGAGCTGAGCAAAGGTTAGTTACAAAATCACAGAGTCAGTTATGTTGGAAAATACCTCTGAGATCCTCGAGTCCACCCTGTGACCGAACTCCACCTTGTCAACTATACCAGGGCACTGAGTGCCACATCCAGTCTTTCCTTAAACACCTCCGGGCACAATGACTCTACCACCCCCCTGGGCAGTCCATTCCAATGTCTAGTCACCCTCTCCATGAAGAAACTCTTCCTAATGTCCAACCTAAACCTCCCCTGGTGCACCTTAAGTCCTTTGAATCAGGACAGGATCCCTGTGAATCTGGTCACATCTCTCGATAAATTGTAGAAGAGCAAGACTTAAAAAAAGTGAAAAGATGATTGTCACACAAAGTTGTGTGGGCTTTGTGTGTGTGGGGTAATTTACTTTTTCTTTTTTTCTTTTTTTTTTTAGATTGATGAAATTGAAGCCCTTTCATCCATCTATGGTGATGATTGGTGTGTTGTTGATGAAGATGAAAAAATCTATTGCATTAAGATTAGTGACTGTCTGGATCAACCAAAATGGACCCTCTGTTTGCAGGTATAGTGGTGGGAAGAAGTTTAACACAAATTTTGCAGTTGGACTGATGCAGGTGAAACCATTTGGTTTATTACCTACTCAGATGGATTTATTACCTTCTCAGATGAGAAGCTTTTGGACTGGATTCTGTGATAAGAGTTTTCAATGATTATTCCTGTGAAGCATTGGTGTGCTTGTGATACATCCAGTAGTTGCATATCCTAACTCCACACCTGACCAAAGCATTTCAGTGTATTTCACCAAAGACTCATTTCTGAAATATATTTACATCAACTTTGTGCCTCAGTGAATCTGCTGCAGTTGCTTCTACATTTGCTTTCTAGAAAGTGTTGAGACAAAACAAAATTTGGATCAACTTAATTGATCCGACCCCTTACTTTATGTTGTTAGAACAGAAAGCAATAAGTTTACTTAGCGTAAGAAACACTGAAGTGTCTATTTAGGGAAGTCCAGTGCCACTTTTTTAAGTCCAGTAATCATGTTGGCAGCTTCTTTCAGTTTTTTTCTGTACTTTATTTTGCATCCATATAAATTGCCCCATGAAACAATTTTGTATGAATTACCATTATTGGAATTTTAAATGCAAATATTCGGTTGTTCTTGTAATTCTGTAACAACATACCCAGCTGTTTTCTTCATTTGTAACATGAATTGTAGTCTTAGTGCTTGACATCAGAGTCCTTCAGTAAAGCTCAGCTAGCTGAGGGTAGTCCAGTGAATACATGTCCTGAATTTCTTTCAGGTGATTTTGCCACCAGGATATCCAACTGCAGAGCCACCTATTTATCAACTAAAGTAGGTGAAGTTTTCTTGCAAACATTTGTGGTTTTTGAGTTGCCACTGTTAATTGTTTATCTGTAAGTGGAAGTTCAGTTAAAATACTCCTTGAATACACTGGGAATGGGGGATGTTTCCAGCAAGGATATTCTATTCTTTATCCTGCTTTTTCCAAAATGTTTACAGCTGGAAACTTGATGGTTGTCAAAGTTATATTTTCAAGGTGTATTTTCGCATTTATTTGGGAATGTTGGAAGTAGCATATAACACAATTTTCATTGCATTTTTTTCCATTCTAGTGCCCCTTGGCTCCGAGGACAAGATTATACGGAACTAGCAAATAGCTTGGAAGAAATATATGTGTAAGTTCAAGACTGTGGAATATAGTAAAAGGTGACAATGTATTTTCAGTTTCTGTCTGTTCTGCACTTGAATGTTAAAACACAGGATGTGAAAACATTTAGTTGTGTCTATGAGCATAAATGGTATACCAGTTTTTCATAAAAGCTAAGGGATAAGGAGGTTTTAAAATAAACACATCCAGAATCTATTAACTGGAATCTGGAGCATTGTAGACTGTTTATTATCACAGTATGCAGCTAACAACAAGGCATAATGAATGCATAATGCATTTAGAAATACTCAAATTACATGGTTTTGAATTGCTGTGAAAGTGGGATAGAAAATGTAGTAATTTTATGTGGTTTATTTATTTCTTTCAGATCCCAAAGATAATATAAAATAAATGAAAAAAAAAAAAGGAAGCGCAGTCATGCCCCAGATAGTGAAATCTGAGCATCTTGCATAAGAAATGTTTTTTAATGCCATAAGGAAGAGAGCACTTAGCTTGCATAAGGGTTTTTTACTTTGATTAACTGAGTTTCTTAGCTAATTAAGCAACAGATCATTTAAGCAAGTAAGATTTAATTTGAAGTGTTAAAAATGTGCAAGGTTTTTAAATCGAAAGTTCTGTGTGCTCACATTCACCACAGTTGTTCAATGGAGCAAAAAGGACAGGGGTTGTCCTTAATGCTGTCCAGATTCAAAGGATTTGAAGGAATCTCTACCACAGGCAGAGCTGGTGTAGGTGGTTATTTAAATGACCTGAGCATCTGGCAGAAGTTGGCACGTGAGGACTCTGAGCATGGTTCTTTTTTTGTTCCCCCCTCTGCAGTCCTGTAGGCTGTCAAATTGTGCTGGTTCAGTCCCTTGCAGCTCCCTTCTGTCTGTATCAGCTGCTGTTCAGAGCCCTCGCTGGCCTGCTCTCACTTTTGTTTGTTCAGCAGGATGTGAGTGTGTTTGTACTTTGGGCCATATATGTCATTTTAGATCGTTTAAAACCTGGAGTGATCACTGATGTGCACAGTATTTGTGAAAGCCTTTTATCTATTCAATGCCTGAATGGTTGTCAGATGAACAGAGATAGTCTTCATCGTTTACATTGTGATTCACCAGGTTTCTAGACCCTAGGGATCTAAGTTGTGAAGGTCTGCAGTCTAAACCAACGTGAACTAAACTGTCAATTGCTATGGAAAAAATGGATAATTGTAGATCACAAGTCTGTTTTGGGAGACACAAAGTGTAATTTACAGCTCTTCAGAAACTGTAATTGGGTGATGGCTGGATGAATTCCTATTTGCTTTCGTAAAGCAGGGAAATTTTATTCCTTTTCTAATCTCTTTCATTCCATCACTAAAAAAAAGAAAAAAGTCTTCAAGTATTAAAGCAGTGCTTCTGTACAATAAGCAGTGTGAAATTAGGGTGTTGAATTGTTCTGGGGTCTGTCTGGATTTTGAAGTCAGAGCTACAAGTTCATGAAATCCTTGTTTTTACTTGAATATTTTTCTTAAAATATGTATGTTTATTTGAATTTGATTGTTTCCACAGAAGTGCTGTATACATTAAGCAAAATTTAAAGAGGTAATTTTGATACTTATGTGGTGCCGAGATGGTGGCAGTAAGAATAAAAATTAATAAGAAATCATGAGATATCTACAGCCCTAAATCTTTAATTTTGTTTCTTAGACAAAGTTTAACAGTTTATAACTGTTACATTTGAAATGTATTTTGACTTGTTTGGGTCCTGCTGCACATAAAGGAAGCATTTCTTAACTCTTAACATGCATATATATGTTCATCCCATCCACTCCCCATACCTTAATATACACCTGTGCCCCCTGAGTGAAGCCTCCTAGACCTAAATCTTTATCTCCCTGTGCTATAGCACTGCCTGTTACCCAAACTGTAGTGTTTCATTCCAGTGCTCCACTGACCTACTGTCGCAGTCCACCAATACATGTTTCACCCAGTGAGCTACTGAGACAGAACTTTACACAAGCCTGCCTAAGCTCTTTATCTCACTAGCTTATGTTCTATTTCTGTGTGTCTGAAATCTGTACGTTATTTGATGTACTTTCCAAGTGAAATCTGCAAAAGTGATTCTTCATTTACCATGAGTTTTTACTTCCAGACAGAATCTTGGTGAAAGTATACTGTATTTATGGGTGGAGAAGATACGAGAAGTTCTGATAGAAAAGGCACAGTCTTCAGATCCAGGTACTTCAGAGAATACTTGGGCATTTTCATTTTCCTTCTTGTTCTACAGCAAAGTAAGATTTCATACAAGTTAGTTTATGCCCACTTTTGAATTGGATCTAAATATCAGAAAACAGTCTCCAGTGTCACAGCTTACTGTTTTACAGTGGTAGTGTCCCTTTTTAAAAAGCAGTAGGGAAAAGAAGGTGGCGGTGGCCTGTGAACAAGGTCCTCAGTTCTCTCAGGAATTAAATTACTTGTATGAAAGGACAGTGCTGCCCAGTTATGCATTGTCCTCCATTCTGCAAATGAATTATTCATACTAGTAATTAATTTTTGGTGTTGAGTGCACTGTTGGAGGATCGGTATTCAAGAGAAGATAAACTTCAGTGGAATATGCAGACAAATGACCAAGTATTCCATCATTTTACTTTTTCATCCTTCCATTCATTTTACTGTATTGGGATGAGAAGTACATCATCAGTAGAGCTGCAGTGATTCTTCTGCTGTTATTCTTACAGAGTTAATGTAAATTCACAGTTGTTCTTTCAAAAAATGGTGGGGGGGTTTTGTATTAAAATGCTAAATTGCTATGAAATGTGTGAGGGGCATGCACATGTGGCAAAAGGACGCAGAACTGCTTTTCTCTGTTGGGTTTTGTCTTAGTCCTGTGAGAAATAAAAGTCTGAAGAGAGAAAAAAAACTCATTTTCAGTGTTGTTTCATGGTAAGGTCCAGTGTTAATCTTTCAGTAAACTGTGCATTTTGTGGCTACATCATAGACATTGGAGAAGTCATTTTTCACTGAAGTGCCGAAAGGAGTGGACACTGAGAAGTGAAAATTTTACTGACAGTATTGGAAGTTTGGGTATTTTGACCACAACCTTATGGCTTCCATTTTTGGACATGCTTTATCTCCCCTCTGTTTTTTTTAATGGAAAATACATATAAGCACATCACAGGTCCTCTAAATAGGAATCAAACTGTGATATATTAATTTGGCTCTAAATTCAGGTGTCTGAACCCTGTGTATTCCCTCCTTTGTTATTGACTATTACTTTTTGGATGTTCTGTGCATGAAGGAAAACAGGATTTTGGGAATCCCAGAATACTTGAAGCATGTTGAGAGAGATATTTCACATCTAATAATTTTGTACCCTCATTGAGGTTATAAAGTGACATTGAGCAACAGCTCTACATTTTTCCCCAAATGACCAGTAAATGGCTGTAGTTTTTGTGAAGCAGCAGCTGAATTTGCTCTCTAAATTCAAATTAAAGGTAGCATTTTGAATGTTTAATGGAAATAGTAAAAATTATTGTTCTTTTTGTCTTAGAAATACTGTTACTTAATATTGAAACAGAAGATCTAATGGAAGGATCCCATAGTATGAGTATTTTATTTTTAATTCTCAGGAAGTTTTGAGTTAATACTGGGCTGAATACTTTTGAGTTTTGTTGTAATTGATGTTACTATTCTGCGTTTGAAATTTGTTAACGTCAAACTGTTTTGAACTGAAAAGCCAAAGACTTTGGAGAAAAAGTGTTTGAAAGTTTTTTTTGCTTGTCTTGCAAAAAAAATGTAATAAATTCTACTACTTGTATCTTAATAGAACCAGATATTAAGAAAACCACTGAAGAAGTTGATGAAGATGATGGAGATGATTTTCTCTTGGACTATCAGCTCATTCAGGAAGATCAAATTAAAGTGTTAAATTACATGACATCTGAGAGTCAGAAAGGTAAAAAATATACTCTGGTTAATTCTGTTGAAATAATTTAAAAGAGGCCCGAAGATTCTGCTTTTCTATTCAGCTTTAGAGTAAAACTAGTGACAACGGAATTATAATAAAGTTTAATAACAGTGATTAAAAAATGCAGCATGTTCTTGGTGGGTTTATATGTTATTTTCTATACTTCACTTTAACAAGTGCCTTTTTTTAAAGTTGAGACATTCTTTACTTTTGTAGCCACATGCATTGTTTCTGTACTCGTTAAAGAAAAGAAACACTCCCTTGTTTGTGACCCATAGATGAAGAACTGCCACCCATACATCATGGAAACCCAATCACTGATCGAAGGAGCACTTTCCAGGCACATCTGGCTCCAGTGGTGACAACCAGACAAGTTAGTAGAGATCAGTTCTTGTCTTCCTGCCTTTACTTTGAGCTTGACAAAATACTACTGAAATACTTGGTATTTGCCAAATATGTTGGTCCCTCTGTCTGTGCAGCTTTCTGTGCTAATATTTTCAGAGTAGTTACTGGTTTCTCGCTTTCACTGTCAGCTGAATAATTCTAGATAACAGCTCTGTAATGCTTCCTCTTATTCTTTACTTTATGTGCATTAGATGTAAGAGAATAAGAACACACTGATTTGACTTCTGGATGTTGGCAGGTTTGTCATAAGATATTTGGAAGTTACTGAGTCTGTCATATGTTAGCTGGGAAAGGAATTAAAATGGGTTTATAAAAGTTTTCCCTCCTTCAGAAAGGAATTCTGTTGAAGAACACACTTGGATCATGCATAAGTAAATCTTTATCATGACCTAATTGAGAGGAGTTTGGAGCTTCTTTTGTACATCACTTTCCTTCTGTTACCATCAGCCTCCTTTGGTCATCCCTATTTAGTGGGGAAACAACTGTTCTTCTCTTTTATTAACTCAGAGTTAAACTTTGAGAAGATTTTTCTCTTTCTTTTTATACAATTTTAGGTTTTATTTTAAGAATTTTTGGTAAGGGATATTGTCAAGTGCTTCTTGAAGTTCCAGGTAAGCAAGGTCTACTACATGCTCAGTGACTATGAAAAAACATGACAGATTGACAGAGTTTTTAGGCTGATTTCTCTGCAGAAAAGCTGTAATGTTGGAAGCTGTCTGTGTTTTTTTTGTTTTGTTTTCTCCTACCCCCTCAATAGTTTGTTTAGTGTGGAGATAAGAATTGATCTCTAAATCCTGGCATCCCTTCTGGAGCACTTTGGTCTTTCAAGTTCACATACATTATACATTCATTTGGGTTTTTGTGTATGTAGGAACAATCTTACTCAAATCATGATAAAAGGGTGAGAGTATTTTAAAATGAAAAAGATATGTTAAGCCAGTGATTCCCATTTCTTCCCTTTCTAAAGCAGCAGAGTTCATTTATAATATGTGTATAATAAAGAATCACTTAAAGAAGATACAGCTGTAGCACAAAAATGAATCTTGAAAGTATGTTTTAGGAATGTGGTAGCTGGCAAATGCATAATGTCAAAGGTGATGATCATTTCATATCACTTGACTTGTGCTTTAAGTCCATGTATTGAAACTTACTGTTTCAACTTTGATGTTTATGAAAGTGTATTGAGAAATACAAGTTGTCTTCCTTCAGTATTGAGAGTAAGGAGAAGACAGATGTCTGAACCAATATTCTCCATTAATAACAGAATTTTTTGCATTGAGATATCTTTTATTTGAGGTGGTTTTTTTCAGTGGAATTTCTTCAAGAAGAATTGGAAATAGCACAGTATAGCTAGGGCAGATATTAAATATGTCTATTGATTACTCCTCTGAGACATTTGTTTTTGAGTGGAAGGCAATTTACTTGCCAAGCATGTTTTCCCAAGCTTTCTCAACTTCAGTAATGTTTTATATTATGGGCTAAAATTATGTTTTAATCAAAAGCTTTTTTTTTTTGCTAGACCCTTGGAAAGGGTTGAACAATTGCTAGCTTGTTTACTTAGGAACATATGATGAACTGATATTGGTAAATGTTTTGAATTTGGTACTTCTTAAGAGCAAAGAGATAGACATGATGGGATTGTTTGTTTTCTGGGAAATACTGACACTTTCAGACCCCTAATAGGACATTTTCTGTTTTTACTGTTCTTCCTGTGAAGTGGAAACTGTGGAAAAAACGCATGTTGGATGGGAAAGGAAAAACTTGAAATGTAGTCGGGCTTTCTAAACATCATGTTTTTGTGAGATCACTAAAAGCAGTGTGTAGGGGGAATATGTATGTCAGGTTATGTTGTATCCCAGCTTAACTTTCTTGTTAGACGAGTAAGCAGGTGCAATTGATACTTAATACTGAGTAAAAATATATTCCAGATCTTACTGTCCCTTGTTTAATAAAGCAATTTGACACTTCTACATCTAGAGCAATATGAATGTACACAATGTTCAAGTTCAAGGGACAAGCTGTTTCAGTGTTTAAAACAACTATGAGAGTATTGAGAAGCTGCTTCTTGAGTTACCCTACTGAACATTTTATATCAAAGCATAAAATCGTTTCCTTGTAGTACCAGGGAGATGTTTGTTTAGCAGTGATATTGAGAGGGATGTATGAAATTGCTGTTATAAAAGGAAGGTTTTTTCTGTTGTTTTCTATAGGTAAAAAGAGTTCTTGAAAAATTATATGAGAACAAGAAAATTGCAAGCGCTACCCACAACATATATGCATACAGGTGAGACAAAAATAGTAATTTTTATTTTATTTTAAGTGTTCTTTGACAAATGAGTGCAGTACATGAGAAAGACATTCCTTCCTATTAAATTCTTGCTATGAAAAGAAATTAATTGCTTTAGGGAGTAGGTTTCTTATTTGTATGGTAAATGTTGCAGGTGTTATTTTGAATTTGAGGTCAAGAACGTAGAACATTCAGTAGTAAATAAGATAGTGAAGCAGCATTAGGAATAGAAAAAAAGAGTGGATTTGAACATGTGTTGGTATACTTTGTGTGGTATGTCTGAGCATGGATGTGCTACATAATCCTGAACTAAATGTGTTTTCACTTGGGCAGAATAACTCCTTTTTCCCCCCGTAACCTTCTATTTAGAAATAGCTGAAAATGTTCAGTTGAAATAAGAGTTGAATCAGAAAGCCTGGTGCAGACATCTGGCATATGAAGTTTCAGCTGAAATTCAAGAAACTTTAGGGATTATGAGAAACAGGTAAAATTGAGTTTAGCAGTCATCTGCCTCTGGCAGCTTTTGTGAACATAGCTTATGTGAAATGAATTGGTCTCACTCCAGATAGCTGTGTAGTTTTTCTGAGGAATGTCAGTGACAGTAAAAGGAAGCCTTTTCATTACTGTAGGAACCAGTCATCTGAAAAAGCATATACAGATGCTGATCCATTCATGCCCATCCTGGTGTGATCCTACTGAAACATGAACTGAGAAAGTGAAAGCTTATTTTACCAAAAAGTAAAAGCTTCTACCTAGGTAAAAAGTTACTCTAAAGAGGCCATTTCTGTTCCTATAGATGATGATCTGGCTTCTTTCACTTGTATTATCCAAATCCACTTGGAAAAAAAAAAAAGGAACAAGCACATACTTAACTGCTTCCATATAATACTAGAAGCCTCTTTCTCACTGTGTCACCTGTAACTAAGTTCAGAAGTTATGAAATAAGTTGGTAACAAACCAACTTACTGGTAAGTAGGCCTCTTGAGCATTACTTGTGGAAAATTAGACCTGGGCAGCTGTCCTTTTCATGAAACAATACACCCAAAAGTTCACTGCAGTGCCCCCTGGGGAAGGAGATGATATGGAGAATCCAAAGGCAAATTTCAATAATAGTTTCATGTTGCTGCTGAAATACAGACCTAATTAATTATTCATAATGTTATTGTCCAAGTTCTTTCAACTTCTAGGTTTATACCATAATTTCAATCTGTATCTGATAGAGTTGGTTTCAGCTAGATATAACTATTAAGATAAAAGCCTGGGTATTTTTCTGTTTAGGGACTTTAAACTGGCAATGACTGGAATTTACCTGAGGCAGCTAAAGTCTGTAAAAGCTTCTCAAAACTTATTTAACTGTGCAGATAAACGTTTGTGGTTTACCCTGTGCCTCATCCTGTTTTCATGTAATTGTCTGTAGTAGAGAATCAGAATTGATATATAAGTGTATGAAAGACTTTATTAATCATGTAGAAATGTTAGTTGATTGGCATTTTTAAATCTGGTTTATGTTTAGTTTTTTTTTCTTTTATAGAATATACTGTGAAGATAAGCAGACATTCCTACAGGATTGTGAAGATGATGGAGAGACAGCAGCAGGTGGACGTCTTCTCCATCTTATGCAGGTTGTAGAAATTAATTTTTGACTTCTGGAAATCTTGGATTTAAATTAATTTTAAAAATCACTACAATGTAGATAAGCGTGTAGAAGATTATTTTAACTTTCATTCTGCTGACAGCCAGCCCTTGCTTTCTCAAGGTGAAAGGATAAACACAGACTGTAGCACTTAAAAGCCTTGGATCATAGAAACAAGTAGTGTTTCATAGGTGGCAGTAACAGTTTGAATGGGTTAAAAGAGAACTAAATTTTAGTTCCTATGCTTCCTGTGTGGTGTAAAGTACACAGAATATGAAGACTGGGAGAAGCTGACTGTCAGAATATAACAGCTGACCTGTGCACAACCTTTCATGTGGTTTCCTTGAGTAGTGTAATAAAAAACCACCAATACATGAACTTGCAGAGTAGAACTTCAAATACAAAAGAAATTAAGGAGTTGTTTTGATCATTTAGTTTGTTTTGTTGTGCTGTTTCCTGTTCTGGGTCCTTAGCCCTCATACTCACATAAATTTTAGTCTTCAAGTGTTGAAATCATATTTGGCTACTAAATGTGAGTTGAGACCAATAAATTTTGGTTCAAGATGCAAGCCCTAGTAAAACTATAATTAAAATAGCACAGCTACAGGGGACAGCTGGGTACATCTTAATGCTGTGCCTCAAGTCACTTAGCTGTCTAAGCAGACAAAATATTTATTTTTATTTTACATTGATGTCCCCTTCACAACAGGAGCTTTATTTTCCTGTCCTTTTCTTGTTTGGAATATTCTTTTGCTTAATATGTTGCACTCTTATTCCTGGAGCCTTTTTTCCCCCCAGCAAGCTTCCTCTTTTTTTTTCTGAAAAAAATACAATTGATGGAATCATTTTGACATTTTTAATTTCAAACTTTTTCAAACTTCCTAAATAACTCCAACTAGACTTGGGAAGGTTAAATAAATAAACAAACTTAGGTTATGTAATATATGAAAGTATATGTGCTAAGTTTGAACACATTATTGCTCTGAAAATAATGCAAAGAAACAATTTGGCAGTTACTGTACCTCAGTTTGTTCTGAGCTTATCAGCTTTTCCTCAGCATGTTAATATGTGCTTTTGAAAGTTGTCTAGGCACTTATTATTCCATAAAAATCCTGTTTAGAAAGTGACATGAAGAATGCCCTTTCAAATGTGAATGTGTGTAAATTACATGGATCATTTTTCTCCATCTGCAGTCCTAGTTACTGGGAATATTTCTGTCCTGGAAGAATAGTAAGATAGGGATCAGAAAAGTTCAATTTTCAGCCATAGGAAAAGATTAAAATAGTTTATTATTTAGGGCTGATTTCTAGATGTTCCTAGATCTTGTAGTTTTTTTGTTTTGAACTCTTACAACATATGGGTATGAAAATTAGGTAATTTAAAGCATTTATTGTTGCTGAACTTACCTTTTTTTTTTTTTTTGCAATAGAAATTAATCTTGTTTCAAGTAAGTCCAGCATTTCAAGATAGCACTTTCTGGTTACAAGAAACTGTATTTTAGATTAGTACCATCCTGTTTACTATCAGCAGTTGTTATACATAGACTCCATGGCCAATACATAACTGTAGAGTAGAAAATGCCTGTCACAGAACATGCCCCCAGTCCTTTAATTTTAAAATTCTCAGAATATTTCCGTTTTCACAAACAATGATTGACTCTTCTAATAATATTGTTCAAATTAGTCAGATACCTGTTTTTTTCTCCTTAATGGAGATGATTAATGGTTGTTGACATGCACATGTAACAGTATAAGTTAATAACTTAGGGCATTTTATTTATCCATATGTGGAATGCCTGTGGCCTGGCTGTTACTAGCCTCATCCACCAACACTTCTAAAAATGTAAATAACCAATCAGCTTAGTGACACAGTAATAATTGATCATGCCAAAGAATAAGAAATGTAACTCAATAATTTTTTAAAATACAAGATAGTAGACCTTTTTATGTTTCAAATAAGTGTCAAAAGTAAATCGGGTTCAATTAAAAGATAACAACTTTTATTGCTTTGTTTTATTCACAGATTTTGAATGTCCACAACGTGTTGGTCGTGGTGTCCCGCTGGTATGGAGGTATTCTGCTGGGGCCAGATCGTTTCAAACATATAAACAATTGTGCAAGAAATGTACTTGTGGAGTACAACTATGTACCATCAACGGTATGCTTCTACCCTTTAGAATGAGAATTTATTTGCATGTGAAT
The DNA here is from genome assembly GCA_013396875.1 of Vireo altiloquus. NCBI lineage: Eukaryota > Metazoa > Chordata > Aves > Passeriformes > Vireonidae > Vireo > Vireo altiloquus. The sequence continues at coordinate 1,151,682 of VZRF01008653.1, forward strand.
TTATGTGAATTTCCACCGTTAGATGAAGCCAGAAGAAAAGTAATACAACCTGTGTGAGTGGATAAACATTATGCATGTCAAGATTTTCATAAATCCCAATGAACTATGAACATTGTTCATGTTAAAAATAATTCTCATGCATGACTTTGGGAGAATACTTGTGGTTTACAAGACTATTTTTTAAATTTTGAAATGCTTGTTTTTCATTTCAGGAAGAATCATCTAGACAAGCCGGAAAGAACAAAAAGATAAGGAAGGACAACAAGAAGAGAACAGAACACTAATTTATTTTTAAAAAAACTTTAAAAGATTATTTTGCACATATTTATATGAAAAAAAAATCTCGACCTTATTGCCTTACCTGATAGAATGGACATGTTGTATTCAGAAGAGAATTCAGTAAAGCCATAGATATATTTTCATCTTGTTTTGTGATTTCTTCTGCTGTTCTGAAGTAGAGCTTAGACACAAGTTTTCTGCTCCTGACACATTTGAGCTCCTTGTTATGAGGACAGTGCAGCATCTGGAACCATTACTCCATCCCACCCCTCCCCACCAAACAACAGCTGACTAATTGAAAATGTGGATTTCTCATCTTCTTCATTCCTGGGTTCAAATACCTGTCTTGTATTAGTAATTGAACTCTCTAGTTTGTTGTATTGAGAGTGGGACTAGAGTCATGCATACACCAGGTCACTTACAAAGTTTTAGATACTCTTTGAAAGGAAAGCATGGGGTTGAGTGCTGTTTGGAGTGCCTGGTCCTGCCTGTGCAATTCCTGACTGGATGCTAGATAGGGCCTGCTTGGTGACATAAGAAAGAATGAACATGGGCAGTGAACTGAGAAATGTGGTGAAACTACTACAGAATTTCTTTGATGATTGTTGTGTGACAATTGACACTAGGAGTCTGTTGAAAAGATGAGTATTTCATGCTGCATAATTAAAGGAACCAGTGCAGTCAGAGAGCGAAATGAATCCCCTGTCCTTTAAAATGTCTGGAAATGGAACCTTAGAGTGGAAATGCATTTTTATTTTCACACAATTTCTTTCAGAGAGAGCATGAAGTGCTGTGTAACTGTCTTGTGGACGCTTTTGCTTCGAGAAATTATAGTCTCTTCCTATTTTTGTTTGAAAGCATTTCCTTAGTTTAAACTTCCTTTATTCTAAGAAGAAGATACAACGAGGGAAAGAGATTGCAAAAATGTCTGACAACAACTCTTAACTTCTAAAAACTGAAGCAGCAGTTTTAACCATTTGTGTTACTAAATACTGTAAGGTTTTTAAGACATACTGCCCACTTGTGGAAGAGTTACAGATTTCATTATCTGGCAAAAGAGAAAAAGAGAAAAAGAATTACAAAATTAATTTAGACCTAAAGTACTGTTGCCTGTCATAACAATATGTCAATGAAGAGTCAAACATTATCAGGAAGAGGTGGATTGTGGGTTTTATTTTACTGTTTTTGCTTTGTTATTCTGAAAATGAATCAATAGAGCTGAAAACCTATTAGCCATTACAGCATCAGAGATTCCTACAAGGTAGCATCAGAATGATGTTTTTTCTCTTGTGTCTCAAATTTAAATAACCAGACCAAGAGTTTATATCTGCTCTCTGATTGGGGTACTTTGTTAGCTGAATACCTTCTGAAGAATTGCTTGGTGGTTTCAATGTCAAGCATTTCCTCTAATTGTCCTACATGCATCTGGAAATCTTCAATGCTGAAATATGAAAAGTCACATTTTTAAAATCTTAACTTTTAAAATGAAGATAATTGTTTTTCTTACTGCAGCGTACCAATTCTGGACTGTTAGTAATTTCTTCATATTGCAGGTAATTCAGGGTGGTGTTTCTACTGTTTAGGATGTGTTCTTCATTAATGTGAGGGAAAGAAGGAAGGGAGGAGAAAGATGGGACTTATGAATCCTTTTGGTGTGTCCTTCTTTGCTATGCATTTATTGCCTAGCATGTCTATTTCAGTAAAAAATGAAAGCAGTTTAGTAGCTACCTTAATATTTTTCCAGCTACATGTGTTCTAGACTGATTTAATCATAGTCATAGCCACACACACAAAACAATTCTGCTAAAAGCTCATGAAGTGGATCTCCTATCCACTCCTATCCTACTTTATATGAGTAGATTCCTTGCAACACACAGGCTGTCAAAGGATGGTGTGGAAGTGTTGGATATTTAAGATTTCAAGAAATCAAGTTAGATCTAAGATCCAGTAAGAAATTTTGAGGGAGGGAGAGGGAGTACAATTAGGCAGCTATATACCCCTGGAAAGCACTCCAAGATTTAAGCCATGTGGCAAGGTCAGCTGGCTCTCACAAAAGACAGTGAAACTGCTGAATTTCATCTTGAAGCTTCAGTGTGGCTAGCAGAAGAAAGGCTACTGGTATCACTTAGTAATTGCCATAGTGTGTTTTCTGCAGTACCTGGACATGAAATAAAGCTTAAACCAGTGATGGGCATACATGCTGTGAAGATATTTGCATGGATAATAAAGTTTTGCATTTTTGTACTACTGCCATTCAAACATTCAGTAAAAGCACTTGGCAAACGCTAATGAATTTGTTCCCACAACAGAGGCAAAGACATGACAGCCAACATTTTTCAGATTTAAGTATCTAAAATTAGACACCAAAGTGTTTTTAGAACCCATAATAAAAATGATTGAATTTTTACAACTGTAGAACACTCACAGCTCTCTGCAAGTGGCTTCATTACTCACACAAAATACAAGCATTTGTGGAAGGCACGCGATTTTTCCCACCAATGTGGAAAGAAAAACCTCATCCTGTTAATTACCAAGCTCTCATTCTCATTCAGGGAGTCTGTATTTAGTTCCTTGGTTCTAGGGCAACAGCAGCTGAGGCTGTGTCACTGAGGCTGCTGCTAAGATTTTTGAAACTGATTCCATTGAGTTTTGAACTGATGCCTCAGGGTTGGACCATTACAGGGTTAACTGTTACATTAGCAGGGTTAACTGCTCTGGTAAGTAATTGTATGTATGCTTATTTACATCATATCAGTTTTCAGCCTCAGAGTCCACAAAAAGGAGAACAGCAGCAACAACAAAGTTGACCATACTTTTCGTCAGCAGAAAAACATATCACAATAGAGAGGGACCAAAGGCTTGCTGAATGGCGAAAATGTCAGACGAACAAGGATGAAATCAAAAAGTAGTTTAAATTCTCATTAAGATATGTACACAGGATTAAGAAACAAAATTTAGGAGAAGTTGTTGTATATAATGCTAGCAAGCAAAACACATCAAAAAAGGAAGGGAGGGAGGAAAGCAAGAAGGAACCTCAAATCAGCTCTTCTGACCTCCACAGATAAGAATCAGGTTGCTTAAGAAGAACTTGCATTTTAAAATATGACCTTGAAAAAACTGCATATTTCTTAACCAGAACTCTGCTAGAGTTATGCATGCTTTAAAAAATCTTAAAAAAACTAGATTTATCTAGCATCAAAACCTTTTAATTTTTTCCCCTCTTGAGACAATTTTTTTTTTATGTTTACTGGATTTTTGACCCATCCTATTTTAACTCTTTATGAATCTCAGCCTTTTGGATATCTCTGCCAGAACCAAGTTCCTTCCCAGACCGACCTGACCTGGATAGCCACCATGCACAACAGCACTGCTGAAACTCCGCACGCGGCTGCAGCCTGTAACGAGACTTGGCCCCCCCAGTCACCGAGCTCCGAGTTCTCCCTGGGTGTGCTGGTGCTGCTGGCTTTCCTCATGGTGCTGCTGTCGCTGGTGACCATCCTTGGAAACATCCTGGTGATCCTTGCTTTTGTTATGGACAGAAACCTCAGGCATCGGAGTAACTACTTCTTTCTGAATCTTGCTGTTTCTGACTTTGCAGTGGGTAAGTCCCAGCTGTGGAGCCATGTGCTAATTGTGTTGTAGGACTCTTAGGAGCAGCACTGGTGTTTATTTTCTGTGTGTTTTCTTCTGAGAGAACTGTTTCCCAGCTGTGTCTGGGGGAAGGATGAGGAATGGTGGAAGTTGCATGAAGTGTTTTAGCAGCCTGTGACTTTTCAGAAAAACGGAATGCTTAGTTAGGTAAGCAGGTAGTGTTTAATACTTCAAGATAAAATACTACTGGGGATGTTTTATGGAATAACAAAGAGTAGGAGTTGTTTGTGAAGAGTTTTGGCTGAAATCTAGATAGTCAAATCAAATACAGCCTATATTGTCTGACAGATGTTTCATACATGGTCAATATCTTCTATTTCAGTTTGCTGTCACACAATACAGATCATCTGACATTTGTGGCTAAATAGCGACGAATAGTACTTTTAAACATTTTGCTGTACCTGCTCTGTCTAGAGTAATACCTTAGGAATATGTGTTTGTTGTGTAACTAAAAATTACAAATAAAGCAATTTCTCAGAAGTTTGATGCTGCACATATATTTATACATAGGGACACATTTCATTTTGAAACTTGTACTGAGAAAAAGTACAATTCAAACACGAGTGTGGTGCTCAGTTAGAGACTGATGTATTGCAATAGTCTGTGATATGTTGGGTGTCTGCTAAAAGCCTTGGTTAAATTACTGAATGTGTAGAAGGAGGGTTTTAAACAGTTGTGGCTATTTAATGAAATCTGTATTCTGACTTGTCATATCACAACAATTTTTTTTTTTTAACGTACACATTTAAGAAGTATACTGAAAGAACAGAAGAAATTTTTCTTAACATTTATTGCCAGTGCCAGAAATTCAGGGCACAATCAGGGGCACAGCTTCTAATAGTCCTATCCTTGTGATGTCCAGATCTCCTTGTATAATGTTTTGATACCTTCCTGCATATGCTTGATGTCTTCTTCCAACTTATTTCTGCCTTGTTGTGCTGCAGAGCTTTTGCTGCCTGCTCTCCACTTAGAGTGCACTGGAAAAAAACCGAGCAGTGAGTAGAAAACCAGTGGACAAACTAGTGTTCTCTCATCTCACACACAATCTAGCATCATACTGAACAAGTATCAGCAGCTAGCTGAGAAGCATGAGGTAAATAACATTCTCTGTCAAAGAAGGAAGTACAGCTTACTTGGCATTATCTACTTGCCATAACTTTTTGTTTTGTGATATTACGTTTACCTGAATGCCTAGTTTTTATTTATAAATTTGGTTTAAAGTTTTGCCTTTGCCCTAGTTTGACTTTAGAGTCAAACTGATTTGTATTTTTATAGCTACATAATTTAGATTTGGGGTATGCCTAAATTATCCTTACTTTCTTCTTGATCTAAATTGCTAAAAGCTTGCAGAGTCATTTGCTTATTCTTTCAACACACTAACTTATCTGATTTTGACATTCAGCAATCTTTGCTTTGTCTCCGTGCTTCTGGACCTATAGCTGGGTTTGAATAGAGATCTCTTGAATCTTAGTAGAGGGAGAATAACAGGAAGTGAGATTTTTATGGAAATGGAAACTCTCAAGATACTCTGTTACAGTAGTACACACTATTATGTAGTAATTCAAAAGTTGAAACCACAGCTTTTTCCCGATGTGAATGTTAAAATCTATAATGTTTTGCTCAAAAGACCAAGTGCCAATTGCTCTGTAAATGCAGTGATTCCATTTTGTTGCTGTGTCGATGCTGTTCACTGCATTTCTGCATCCCAGCTGACTGCATCCTTAGTTCTTCAGCCTCCCAAGGCTGCATTGGGACTCAGTAGGGTGATCACCTCAAATTCCATTAAAATGAGGTCATATTGGCCCTTTCACAACATTTGGATTTAGCAGCCTAAATTTAGGTAACCATGGGTGTGGTGGGTCACTTGTGTGTTCCCACTGTCGGGTGAGTTCCCATAGATAATATCCTATCAGATTGCCACTGAAAAGTGGTTATTATCAAGATTCATGATGAGAAGAAATGTTATGGTGAATTTAAGTAACTGTGCTGTTCTTGTCAACCTTTTGATCATAGAGTTTTAAAAATTAGTCTGAAACTCGTATTTCTAGAAGAAGTTACTCCTGGAACACTTTCAGACATATATGTTTCTAAGAGGATAAAAGCAGGGCAACTGGATAATTTATTGTAGAAAACAGTGAATTACACTGAGGGAAAGATGTTTTTGTTTGTTTTAATTTCAGCAGACAACACAGAATAGTGTTTACTTCAGGAGATAAAGCAGTCAACTGCTCCTTCCTTTGGCAAGTGGTGTTAACTGGAGAAGTAACAATGATACATAATAAACACAATACACCTTTCAGAGAGGTATTCGTTGTAAGAACATTGCTAGTACCTTGTAGTAGAGGTTCTTCAGTTGCAGGATAATACAAAGTCTTCCATGGGGAAATTCCAGTCAGTACTGACCATGTTTGTCAGACACTGCCGAAATGTTTCTCTGCCCTCACGCAGTGTGGTGCTGGCTGATGTGTGCATTTGGTTTCTTTTCACAGGTGCATTCTGCATGCCGTTGTACATCCCTTATGCCCTGACGGGGAAATGGCACTTGGGAAGAAGCCTGTGCAAGCTCTGGCTGGTTATGGACTATCTCCTCTGCACAGCTTCAGTGTTTAACATCGTCCTTATCAGCTACGACCGGTTCCTGTCAGTTACAAAAGCTGTAAGAATAACATTTCTATTTCATGCTTTATATATATTGAGACTTCTACAAAACTCAGAGTGTTTCACAAGTAACACTTTAAGCTAAATGGTGCTTTGTTGTTGGTGAAATGTATTATTTTATGGAGAAATGGTGATGCTTCAATGTTGCATTGGGACTTTGAGATAGGACGTGGCCTTTCCTATGATTTCAATGTTACCCTTATGCCACCTGCACTAGTAATTAATTAATTACACTACACAGGAGATGGAAAGGTCAGTGTGGGAAAGGGAGAGCAGGCATGTGGAGAACTTGGGCTTTGGCTATTAGAAGTGGTGGTGGTGATGAAAACTAGGTTGAGTCGAGGATGTGCTTAGGCTTGGATAAATTTTGTAAGAAGAAGGTATGGAGAGACGAGATGGACTGAGTGAAGATCAGATGAGGATCTGAATTACCACAGGGGGTGATTGACATGTGCTGACAATGAGCAGTTGAGTGGAAACTCATCTCTTGGAGCAAAAAGAATGAATCAAAATATTTGGAGAGGTAAGAGATGTTTCTTGAGTCTTGTCATTCTTCTGTTTCAGAAGGTATCCAAGGAATCAAGCAATAAATATTATTATTCACCATTTCTAAGACCTACTTGGTCTTTGATTGCAGAATCTAGAATGGTTTGGATTGGAAGAGACTTCAAAGATTATCTGGTTCCAACTCCCTGCCATGGGGTAGGGACACCTTCCATAAGATCAGGTTGCTCAGCGCCCCATCCAACCTGGCCTTGAACACTTCCAGGGATGGGGCATCCACAGTGTCTCTGTGCAACCTGTTCCAGTGCTTCACCACCCTCACAGAAAAGAATTACTTCCTAATATCTGATCTAAACCTACTCTCTTTTGGTTTAAAGCCATTGCCCCTTGTCCTATCTCTACTTGCCCTTCAGGTCCTGGAAGGCTGCAGTCAGGTCACCCCAAATCCTTCTCTTCTCCAGGCTGAGGAGTCTGCTTGCTTGAATGACATGTTTCATATTAGATTGGGAGGTTCTTATTGGGGAAGTGCTGATACGATGCCTAATTGCTTTCTCTTCTTCCCCAGTGGTGTGGTTTTACAGTTGATTTTTTTTGCTTTTGGTTGGTGTTTTTTTTAAAGTATCAAATCCCTGTATTTAAGACATTATTGAAGCTGCAGAGCTCAGAATATGAAAAATGTAAATTAAAAGGGCCCCTATAACCTAGCTGAGATCCATGTTCTTGTGCAATTGCTGATGGTCTTCATTTACATAACTACATTCTGGTTTTCTTCTTTAGGTTATTAGGATGGAGTGAGTCCAAGAATGTGTAACAGGGCTGTTATCCAAAGAAAAGACACCATGCTTCCTCATAGACTTGGGATCCACGTCTGCCTCTGTTGCAAACCTAGCCTGTGGCCAGGGTCCAGTCACTCCAGACTTAACAATTTGTGAAGCTGTGCCCAGCTTCCTGTTTTCTTCCTCTAAATTGAGCTGCCTGTGGTCTTACATGGGGTGGCAAATTCATTACTGCTGACCTGGAGCTGAGCATGGAGCTAACATGAGGCTTTAAGATATGGAGGAGCCTGAATCTTCAGGCTACAGATATTTCAATCAGAGAATCCAAACCAATGTGTATTACCCCACACTACTGCTCTGATACTTGCTGGTGAAATAGGGACAATGCCTTTTGTGTGGTGTGTGGCTGTGAAAGTGCCATTCATTACCCTTTGTGCTCTGCTAATGAACAGCATAGGAAGCTGATGAGGAAGACAGAAGTTCTGAGGAAAGTAGAACAGTATAGAGGAAATAAAATTGTCCAGCTTCTCATTAACTTTTCTTCTTGTGCTATGAAAGATGCAGGGGAACAAGAGTATGGCTGAGCTCTAACAGGGTGGGCTTAGCTCTTGTATTTCCTAACTTTGGATGATTTTACTTTAATTCTTAATATACTGTCTGGGTAGATATGAAAGCATCAAGATCCAGTAATGGAATGAACTGCTTACAAGGTAAAGCTAATATTAAAATAGAGTGATTCAAAAAGGTAGGGGATGTTATAGTATATGTCTGGGATAGATTTTTCTCCTATGGCAAGAGGAAACAATATGAAAAATTATATTGTCTGGTGTTTGAAGTCTCACATGGCAACCTGTCTAATATAGAAGGCTTCTACTTTTGCTGGGCATGTAGGAACTCCCACAGCTGCTTTCACTCTCTGCTGAGCCTGGGCTGATGAATCATAAACCTATTCCTTACCAATTCCTTACTGCTACTTTATTGTATGGTGGAAACAAGCTAAGTTCTTTCATACCTGGAAGCCAAATGATAATTTAGCCATCATAATTTCTGCTCCTCTCCTACCCCCAGTATTAAAATAAATCACAGAGCTACAATGTATGGCGAACAAGACTAGCAGTTTTTTAGAACCTTACATAGATGTCCTAGGTGTCTGGGGAAATACAGAACAAATATTATATTTGGCTTGATTATGTATGGTTTTTTGACATAATTTTTTCAAAGTGTTATCTGAGTATGTGACACATCCTTTTCCCTCGCAGGTATCTTACAGAGCCCGGCAGGGAATAACATCCAGCCCTGCCATCAAGATGGTGGCCATCTGGGTCTTTGCCTTCCTCCTCTACGGCCCAGCCATCCTGTTTTGGGAGCACGTGGCTGGACACAGTGTGGTAGCGGCAGATCAGTGCTACGCTGAGTTCTTTGACAACTGGCACTTCCTCCTGTGTGCATCCACCCTGGAGTTCTTTGTGCCACTGCTCTTGGTCACCTACTTCAACATGCACATCTTGCACAACATCCAGAGGCGCCAGCGGCGTGGCAGCCTGCAGGACTGTGAGCCTCCAAGGAGCAGCAGCCTGTCCTGGAGGCTTTGTGTCTTGCCGAGGCCAGAGGCATCATCTCCTCCATCTGAAGCAGAGGACAGTGTTTCATCACTAACGAGGTCATGGAGACCAGCAGTGGTAGCTAATGGTCCATCTCGAAAAGATACCAGTTCTACAGCTCTCAAAAGGAACTTTTCTGCTTCTTTCTCTTCAAGAACTGGATCAAAACTGCAGCAGGACAAGAAAATAGCAAAGTCTCTTGCCATAATTGTCTGTGTGTTTGCCATTTGCTGGGCCCCATACTCTTTATTAATGATTATCCGTGGGGCCTGCCAAGGAAAGTGCATCCATAACTCCCTGTATGAAGCAACCTTTTGGCTTTTGTGGATCAATTCCTCTTTGAACCCATTTCTTTACCCTCTCTGTCATATGAGGTTTCGAATGGCTTTTCTGAAAATATTATGTCCCAGAAAGTTTGCTGCACTGAGATCTGGTAACACACCTTCTATTTAGAGAGGTAAAATAAATGTCTTACACCTAAGGTTCCTCAGTTATTTAGTGATACCTTTTCATATGTATCATCAGCATAAACAGAGGCAAAAACCATTTGTTTGCTAATGACATTGGTTAGGAATGCAGCAGAGTTATGTAGTTGCCCTGATATTGCTAATTTTTAGGATCTCATTTTTGGTTTTTCTGGTATGATGCCAGATTAATTAGCATCTAGTGCATTGAAAAGAATAACAAGCTTTGCTGGATGTCCTCTTGGTTTGTGAGTGTGAGGTATATTTTTTTCTTCTTTTTTCTTTTCTTTGTTTAATATATAGAGCTGTGAAAAAACTCTTCTTTTGCTATCTCCATAGAGTCACTTGAGGGAGACACCTGCTCATGTATGTGTTGAAGTAAAATTTATGTCCTGTTTGTGAACCTTAAACTTAATCAGTGAAGAAGCAATTCTGCTACATTTTTAAAAGTTGTAAAAATACTCACAGAAGCAATATATTTTCATTTTATAAACTATTATGAAGACAAGAGAGTGTCCTCTCCTTGTTATAATCCCGACAGTGAGCAAAAAGCAAGTGAATGGACTGGCTAACCTGTGTTGTGGTTTGATGCTGCTAAGTGACAACAAGCACATGAAATATTATATGCCTCGGCTGTAATTAAGCAGAGAAGGGGAAAATTAAAACTTCATTTCATATGGTGAGATTAGGATTATTGAGGAAAACAGAAAACTTCAAGGCAAAACTGGTTCACATTTAAACAGTTACAGTATAAAGAGGATTTATTATGAACAGAATGAAAAGTAAAGAGAAATAATAAAAATTAAAGCAAACTCCCCTCTCTTCCAGCACCCCCTGTTTCCCACCAACCCATGCAAAGGGAAACAAAACATGGGATTTGCCCAGTGTTGCATTTCTTAAGCCTTTCTTATATTTAAGGAAAAGCGTTTCTTCTGCTTTAATATGGTTTTCAAACTGTCATCAGCAACAGCCCCACCCAAAATCTGCTGCAGTAAAGAAATCTCTCCCACAGTTCAGCAGTTTTCCCATACTGCTAATTATGGGTCATAACATGGGGTTTTAGTAATTTAAGGATGAGCTATTCCGGCCTGAAAGCAAAGGCTCTCTTCAATCTCTAAAAGCCTTTCACAACATCTATATAACCTGGCATAGGCATTTCTTTTATCTTCACAGACCACATATGGATTTTCCATCCCGCCATGTACTTTAACGAATCACAGAGAAGCAGTTTGTAATATTACAGTCTTTACCATGGCTTGCAAGGAGAATTTAAGCTCCGCGCTGGAAGCGCCTCCACCCTCTTTTCCTGCCACCATTTTGGCTTCATCCCATGTGACCTTACTTTTTCTTTCTTTCTAATGATGTGCAGAAAAACTCCACAACTCGTTAAAGTTGTAGAGTAGGTTTGTTTATTCAACGCTGGGTGTGTGGGGGATAATTCCTCCAAAGGCATGCGTACTGTCAGCAGCACTCAGCTTGGCTCAGATCTGGTTACAAGTTACACATGCATTAGGTTTCGCAATATGCCTATACATATTCATGATCTATCCCCATTTCATATTACAATGAGTCCCAAAGTAATTTCCATACGCTCATGCGTGCACAGTGCTTCCTGGTAGTCATGGGCAGGAGTCTCTGGGATGAAGTAAAAGTCTTCCACAGATGAAGCAAGGAGTCTACCCTGGGTTGAACTTTTCACCCTGCCTCCTTGTGCATACTCTCTGAGCTCCTGGCCTAAGTCCAGGCCTTAAGGCCAGTTTGAGCTGGTTTCAGGGTCCAATAGCAGGGTGTCTGGTCATGGCTGCTTCCCCTTACCAATGGCCTTGCATCCTCCCTTACATCCTCCCCTTCTTTGCAAACAGAGTAAGTGTTGAGCAAGGATATACATTTTTTAGCAAGCAGCCCTTAACAAATAATTTCCTAACCTCTAAGTCCCCTGATTCACTGACCTTGGAGTCGCCATGCTCTTCTCCCTCACATGACTCACTTTCCTTTCTTTCTCGCTGACTTGGAAGGAAAGGCAGCCTCGTCAGCTGTTCTGTCCCCTGTATGGTGTTCTTTTCAGTTCAGCACGAGCTGTGCTGGCTGCAGGGAGGCCCTGCCGGCCTGTGTGGGCCACGCTGACCCCAGAGAGCCGCGCTGGGTGCTCTCAGCTGTGTGTCAGCTCACGGCTGTTCCTGGCTGCCTGCGGCCTCAGGATAGTTCTTCCCAGTGACCCCAGGCCCCGTGCCGCCACGCTGGGGAAGGGGGCCTGCTCCGGGAGCCTGGGATCTGCTTCGCCCCCCTCTAGGCGGGAGACCAGGAACAAACTGGAAAATTCCCGTGCCTGCACGCTCTTTAAATATGCAAATTGAAGGATTTGCATATTTACTAGCTCTCTCATTGGGTTAGCAGCTTGTCCATCTGCTAAATTTCAACCTACCGCAACCTGGCATATCTGTCCTTTTCAAATTTTAATGCAATTCACACATGGTGTTTCCGGACACAGTATGTGTAAGTTAGTAATTCTGAATGATTTTCAGAGAATGAAATTTTCCGTGGTAAGGGAATTTTGAGATTGGTTATCAAAATTGTCACAGACATAAATGGTTGTTAGTCTTTTCACCCGTCCTGTTTTTTCACCTGACAGTGGCTGCCCCTTTGGTCATGCTTAAATGATATTTAGTGCCAGATCTGTGCACTATGTGATTGCCTAAAAGACAGGCCAAGCTTGGGCACATGATCACATTCCTGTTGAATTAGCAGAGCAAGCAATGCTAAGTTCATACTGGATTTATGATTTTGGCTGGCTGTGCGAGAATAGACAATAGCGTCTCCAGTGTAAAGCTTTGCAAGTGCAAAGATATTCCATCAAAATGTCTAGAACAAATTTGATCTGACAGAGTGATTTTTATACTAGATCAGTTCTTTGTGTGTCCCGTTACTGTGACATTACATGGATTTTCTCTGCCACAAAACTGGAGTATCAAATTGGATTTTTTCTATCAGGGAGCAAGGGCCATATTCACTGCTTGAGAATGGGGTTTACAGAGGTCTGGAAGCTGACACATAGATGTCTTAAGCAGCTCCTAGCAAACAAAACAGTTGAATGTCCAGTGCTAAAACAAGTGAGTAGATATCTTGGAGAAAGCAATGGAGTTTGATTACACCCCATTCCATATGCCAGATTTTCTTACCATGTGTTGAGTGTTGCAACTCACCCAGAAGGCTTTCATGGATGGGTAAGTGAGAGTCACTGGCTACATTTTTTTCTCTTCTTTTTTGTAATTTTATTGCTCTTTGTTTATAAATATAAAAATTTATAAAATACGGAAAGAGAAATCTGATGCACAGAACAATGAAGGATAGTAGTCAATTTAAACAGTTTTTAATCTAATTTGAAATTGGCTGTAGAAGTGTTGCCATAACAGAGTACTCCTTTGTAAACACAATTCAAATGCATGGAAGCAGCTTAATTATAGCACAAAAGTCGATGGCTTTGAAGAGCTAGAATGTCTTCCTCTTCAGAGGTCTGGAACTGAAGACTTCTCTTGCCAGTTTTCATACTGGTGGAAGATTATCTTTCACCATTCATTCTAGCTATGCTTCCTTGCCTCACATAGACAGTGTTATGGATTGTGAGCCCGATTGCTAAGAGAGGTGCAGCTTCAGGAGGAGGTCATTGATTCAGCACAGCTGTTTTTATTGTCATGAGCTGTGGTGCTGGCAGAGATTTTGTGGGGTTTGTTTTTCTGTGATGCTTAAAAAATCTAAACATTCACACAGAGTTAAAACACATATAGAATAGCTGGTGTACTAAACATCTGTTAAATAGAGAAACTGAAGGTGGGCCCAAGATAGAAATGTACTTGAGTCATCTGCTTTTCTATCCCTATGCTTTTAGTATAAAAATTCAGTTTGCATTTTATGCTTAAAGAATGTGTTGTTTATTTTGGAAAAATAACCTATAAAATTTTTGACTAGATAAATTGAGTCCACTTTTTGCAGTGCTGGAAAACTACTTTTTCAGGGAATTTGCCATGCAGCACAATCTTCAGCAAATTTGAAACAACATAGCATGGTGAAGCTACTAGAGATGAGCGTTTTTTAGAGTCTGTATTACACACACAGTGTTCAAACTGTTTCCTCACACCGCTCCTGTGTATGAGAAGAATTTGTTGTATTTTTCTAATTGTTAAAAATTTTGCTTAGTGCTCCCAGAGTAAGTCAAGCACTGAGTTGCTGTGCCCACAGCCTTAAAACTATCTTTGTCAGGGTGGCATCATAAATATTCTCCCTTGTAAATCATAAATCAGACATTTTTCAGGGTTATGATAAGATACTTATTCAGCATTTGTTCTTATGCCCTGACTCAAAATGGATGTTTCTTGCCAAAGGGTTTTCTAACCCAGGCCTCTCTATCCAGTCACTCATCCATTTCACCATTTTGTGTTCTTGAATTTTCTTCTGTCTTTGCAGATGTTCTATAGGCCTTGTAAATACACGAAGACAGTAGCTATATGACTTTGTGGACTTCAGCTCAAACCACACAATTTTTTTTTATTTTGACCTTCTCAGATTTAAAAAAACCCTCAACAAATAAAAAATACACATTGGAAGAAATTGTGTTATCTTTTGTTTGTTTATTTCTGAAACAAATATGGAACCCTAATGATTCTCCTAATGTCTGTGTACTTTATTTTCCAAAGGAAGAACCACACAGATTTCTCCCTCACACAGGACTACGATTAAAACTTCAATATTTGATTAATTCCCTTATTTTAAAAGCAAATTACTACATTCCCCTTGTCCACTAATCTAGTAATTTTATCAAAGATAACCACATTGTTCAGGCATGATTTACCCTTGGTAAGTCCATGCTGACTGTTCCCAGTCACCTTCTCCTCCCCCAGGTCCTCAGAAATACCTTCCAAGAGTACTCACTCTATTATTTTCCCAAGGACTAAAGACAACCTGGCCTTTTGTCCGTGTGGTAGCATTTGAAGATCGTTGCAACATTTGCCTTTCTTCAGTTGTTGGGAATCTCCCCTCATCTCCACGACTGTTCTAAGAGGATAGAAAGTGGCCTTGCAAAGGTAGCTGGTTCTCTTGATAGCCCAGTGGGTTCCATGGACTTTTATGGGTCAAGTGCCCACAAGTAATCCTGCTTTATTACCACCTGCTTGTGACAGGTCTCATCCTTGAACTCATTCACTAAGTGTGAAGGAAAGGGAGACCTAATTAGCAAGGAATGAAGCTAAGGAGATGAAGAGGTATTGGTTATGCATCTGCTGCATGTAACTGCATTATACATGCTCTGCAACCAGCAACACTAAGAAATATCTCTCTGTTATTAACTATAGAATTTAAAAAGTATATATCAGCAAGTGCAAAAGTGTCTACGTTTTACTATAAGGAAAATAAAATTGTAATAATAGTAATCCTGTTCACCACTGTGGAGGTGAAAATGAGATATGGTTTTAGCTTCGGCACAATTAGGTATGTATAATCACTTACACATTCCTAATTCGCTTGACTGTGAAGACAATTATTTTCCGACAAGCTTTTTTGACATCAGTAGATAAGAATCCATGCCTAGGAAAGACACTGCTTATAAGATGTCTTTTATTAGGCCAATAGGTGCATTCAGATCAAGAAATGTTAAAGAGTCCAGGTCTTGAAGTCTCATGTTCCATTTTTTTGATATTGTGAATCTTTTCTTTTTATGTGTCAGTATTCAGCCCAGCCTGTTAATAGACTTGTCTCAGCCTTTTGGATAACTCTGCCAGATCCAAGTTCCTTCCCAGACCGAGCTGACCTGGATAGCCACCATGCACAACAGCACTGCCGAAACTCCGCACGCGGCTGCAGCCTGTAATGAGACTTGGCCCCCCCAGTCACCGAGCTCCGAGTTCTCCCTGGGTGTGCTGGTGCTGCTGGCTTTCCTCATGGTGCTGCTGTCGCTGGTGACCATCCTTGGAAACATCCTGGTGATCCTTGCTTTTGTTATGGACAGAAACCTCAGGCATCGGAGTAACTACTTCTTTCTGAATCTTGCTGTTTCTGACTTTGCAGTGGGTAAGTCCCAGCTGTGGAGCCATGTGCTAATTGTGTTGTAGGACTCTTAGGAGCAGCACTGGTGTTTATTTTCTGTGTGTTTTCTTCTGAGAGAACTGTTTCCCAGCTGTGTCTGGGGGAAGGATGAGGAATGGTGGGAGTTGCATGAAGTATTTTAATAGCCGAATATGTCTCAAAATATATTATAATGACAAATGCATCCTTTCTTATATAAATACTTTTGATGTTGCTTCAAGAAAAAGGAGCAACTATTATATGTGAATACTAATTGAAGAAGCTGTTTGCTACAGTTTATGATTTACCCTTGTCTCTCCTGTAAATGTTCATCACACACTTCAGAACATCCTTATATTTGACAGGATGTGTGATACATCCAGGTAAATGAATTACTTCTCTACATAGTACTAATGCTTTATGAATGTATTACAACTACAGTAAGACACTTTATCATCAGGACTTTTTATTGGCTTCAGCTTAACACAGGCTATTGATCCCATGGGTTGTTTGATACCAGTAACACCCTGCTGGCATCTCTGGTCTACATTCCTTATTGGTCCCCTCTTCCCATAGTGTCACTGCAGAACTCCAAAAGAGTTGGTTGCTGGAGCTGCTGTGGATCCAGTTGTGGCTGTTGATGCCAAGTGAGGCTGTGGTGGTGCAAATGCCTCATGCAGCACTCCTCCATGGCTGGAAGCAGGGAAACAGCCCCTGCAACAGAGATAACCTGACAAAACCATGGTTCCATGGCAGATGTGCCAGCAAGCATCTTGACTTGAGGCTGGCAAGGAGGTTCTGCTGCACACAAAGGTTTTCTCTTCAGGATGGTCACAGAGACCAGTGTTCACTGAATTGTGAGAACGGAAATCGTGGCCACAGACCTACTGCACTTCTGACAATACCGTCCCCGAAAATGCTGTTCCTTTGTCAGTGCTGTGTAGTGAAGTGTATTAGTTTAGCCTTTAAGGTTTTCCTTCATTTATGCCATTTATAATATGTATTGGCTTATTCTGGGGCTCGTCCCATGGGGCAGAAACCAAATTATGCATATGATGAAGCCTTTGCTTTCCTGCTAAGGCAGGCAATTTGCTGCAGGTGCTATTTCATTGCTCAGGTCTTCTGCAAAAGTCTGTTTCTCCTCATTTCTCATAGTTTAGTTAAGAGAGTTAAATATCTACCTTCTGCATCAGTTCTTTGTGGCTGATGCCTCATGCATTCTTAAATCAGCTAAGAGGAAATGATTGCCATCAGATTGCCATTGGCCTATAGCGACTGTGCAAATCTAAGATTTTGTTTCTGATATCAGGAAATACTTCATTTTCTGAAATTGATGTGGGGTTGGGTTTTTAAAAAAATTTATTAAAAGTCTGGAATCTTTCCAGGGACGTGACTCATGTCTTTTGCGTCCACTAATAAGTAAAAATAAGAACAGCTTCAAATATAAATGCTTAAAACCTGGGGTTTGCTTCTATATGTATATGTCTTGCTAAAAGCAGTCATTACTTTTTGACATGGTGCCAAACATTGATCCCATTGGAGTTCATGAGAACAGTAGCTGTCATCAGCAACTATGAAAAATGGGTATTTATTACCAAAGTGATGCTGCTTGTATTTAAGGTATATAAAACATGTCATCAGTATTGAAAGTGCTGTGAGAATTTCCCTGTTGATAAGTCTGTCAGCTCATTGCCCAGAGTTTTATTGTCAGTGGACCACATCACCCTGGATATGTTTAGTAACTTCTAAGATCTTGGTGGATATGTCTATATGGATATAAGAAAAAAATAATCTGGAGAGTTTAAAATGGATCTTAAAGCTGCATAGGATTTTCTATTTGTCTCTGATAGATCAGCATTTTCAGGAATGTTGCACCAGCTATTGCACCACACTTTTGAAAGAATATTAGTGTTAAAATTAAGAAGCTGCTGGCTTAAAAATAAAACACAAACATGATTTACTCAATGAAGTACTTCAGTGGAAGGTCTTTTGGGCAAAACACAAATTTAACAAACCAAAAAGTAGTTCTGGAGTTATTCTCAGGTGGAGAACAAGCATGAAATTAAAACACTCCTTGAAGATGGGAATTTCATGCTTCTGCTGTGTCTGGTCTATCTCTGATAAAAGAGGTTTCCACCACAAACCTCCACACAGACTACCCAATATATTGTCTTTAGCTTAAAAATGCTAACCAATCTTACTGTAATAACTGCCATTGGCAACATCTGTAGATGTGTTTGGGGAAAAATTCAAATACAGATAAAAGAATAGAGGAAATAAAATGATGAGGTTACATATCAGAATGCAACCACAGTTGCTGCAGCAAACAAATATGCTGCAGCACTAATTGTATACCTTTAGAGAATCTAAGTTGTTTAGACTTAAGTTTTCTTCTTCAGTAAATCCTTTGCTGATTTGCTTGGAGCTTATTCCCAACCAGCATACGTAAATCACACTAAGATCTAAGACATAGAAAGTCACCATCAGATTTGAGAAGGATTTGAGAGAGGATTTGAGAATTTCCACATATAAATTACATATTCACCTTAATAGATTTGTTGGTATTTTTACCCAAATACCAGCATAGTGTGTCTCTCTGCTTCCAGGAGTTTGCAATCCCTGCGAACCACATGATGTCTTTGTGGTTGCTTTCCACAGGTGTGTTCTGCATGCCCCTCTACATCCCTTACAGCCTGACAGGGAAATGGCACTTGGGAAGAGGTGTCTGCAAGCTCTGGCTGGTTATGGACTATCTCCTCTGCACAGCTTCAGTGTTTAACATTGTTCTTATCAGCTATGACCGTTTCCTGTCAGTTACTAAAGCTGTAAGTACTCTGATTTTAGTTTCTTGGATCTTTTTCCTTGGAAAAAAATATTCACCAACCTTTGCCGTGTTGATGAATATAGGCCCAAATTTAGTCAAGATAATCTCCCTCAAGGATATACTGGCATGTGGAGATTATTAGATATTTGTGGCTAGATGGGGTGAATACTCTGGAGCATGCTTCAGTGCAGAGCTGGTCAACCAGGACTTTTCTCACAATTTCTGCTTCAAGTTGTTGTTGTGTTACTGCCTGAGGAGACGCAGGCTAGGGGGTAGAAAGAGTAAGGCAGCAGACTGGTAAAAAAGGAACAGGGGAAGAAAAATTCAGAGTAAATTTGATTTGGAAAACTAAACTCAGGTACGAAAGGAAAAGAGAGTAAAGCTAGGGCAGTGAAATATAGGACATTGGGGAGAGTGTCTAGACCTGAGATGTGGTCACAAATGATCCTAGAGAAGACTGGGAGCAAGTGCAAACAGACAGAAAATGGGACAAGGGGCAGCCATTGCCTGCAGATATGCAGCAATAAAATCCTCTTGGTGTCTGGAGCAGAACCTCAAACTTCAGATACATTCTGTCTCTGCTTTCTGCAGACAATCCTACACACCTGGTACGTGCTTTATGTCTTGAGCCCCGCTGGAGGTGGAGGCCAGCATTTCTCACCAGCCACACTCTTAGCTCAAGTGGCAGGGAATGTCACAGAGAACTAAAGGTTCCAGTTCTTTTGTGATGTATGAGCATTTGATAGAATTTCAGTCTTCTTTTTGTTAATGATAATTAATTTTACTTACTATAATTGCCTTTTTACTAAATTTTATTATTTTACTTTATTTTAGTTAAAGAAAAAAAAATCTGGGAAATCAACCACGAAAACTTTTGTCATGCAAGAAACCTTATGCTGGAAAGCCAAAGACTCAGCATTTACTAAAAGCAAAATTCAGAGCACCTGCACAAATGCAATTAAGACCTATGGGCATTTGTATGATAGTTCCAATGACCTTAAGTCAAACTTTTGTTATCTCTTGGATGTCTAAGCTTGCAGAATTACACATTCATCCTGTGATGGAGCAGGATGTAAACCACAATAAATCTGTCTGTTCTGCAACATACAGTGGAAAATAGGTACTGGCCCTAGAGTGGGTGGAAAAGGAAGAAAATGGGTGATTTTTTAGTTTCATCAGCTAAGGGCTGTGGTGCAGGGATGGTATCTATTCCTTCATCCTTATGAAGTGTCTAGTAAGTAATTTTCCTGTAAGTTAAAGCTAGGTGCCTCCATTTCTGTTGAGCAACATGGTGCATATCATTATTTGTTTGTAAAATGCTGTAAAAAGCAGAGCAGTTGCCAGTGAGTGGGAGTCATGCTCCGAACAACTATAAAGTGCTAATTCCTCTGGCACTTCAGACCATAGGTGTCTCAAACAGGGCATACCAAATTACTAGGTACTGATGGATGATTGTGTTTCATCCCCTGGGCCTGGACCCTGGTACAGCGATATTAACCCATTGAGACACAACCCTATGCTCTGTCAGCATCCATTAACTAAACAGACTTGGGAGAGCTTCAGCTGATCAGCAGCAGCTCTGTATAACCAAGCATCTCTTGAGTTCCTCCCCTGTTAGTGTTCTTACTTCCAAAATGGGTCTCTACAAGTCTGAATTTTTAATGTTAATTTCCATCACAGGTGTCTTACAGAGCCCGGCAGGGAATAACATCCAGCCCTGCCATCAAGATGGTGGCCATCTGGGTCTTTGCCTTCCTCCTCTACGGCCCAGCCATCCTGTTTTGGGAGCACGTGGCTGGACACAGTGTGGTAGCGGCAGATCAGTGCTACGCTGAGTTCTTTGACAACTGGCACTTCCTCCTGTGTGCATCCACCCTGGAGTTCTTTGTGCCACTGCTCTTGGTCACCTACTTCAACATGCACATCTTGCACAACATCCAGAGGCGCCAGCGGCGTGGCAGCCTGCAGGACTGTGAGCCTCCAAGGAGCAGCAGCCTGTCCTGGAGGCTTTGTGTCTTGCCAAGGCCAGGGGCATCATCTCCTCCATCTGAAGCAGAGGACAGTGTTTCTTATTCCACGAGACCAAAGAAAGAGTCTTTGGTAACTGACTGCTCATCTCCGTCCAGAGACTATTCTGTAACCCCCGAAAATTACTCTCCTGTTTCCTTCTGTGCAAAGACCAGATCAAAACTGCAGCAGGACAAGAAAATAGCAAAGTCTCTTGCCATAATTGTCTGTGTGTTTGCCATTTGCTGGGCCCCATACTCTTTATTAATGATTATCCGTGGGGCCTGCCAAGGAAAGTGCATCCATAACTCCCTGTATGAAGCAACCTTTTGGCTTTTGTGGATCAATTCCTCTTTGAACCCATTTCTTTACCCTCTCTGTCATATGAGGTTTCGAATGGCTTTTCTGAAAATATTATGTCCCAGAAAGTTTGCTGCACTGAGATCTGGTAACACACCTTCTATTTAGAGAGGTAAAATAAATGTCTTACACCTAAGGTTCCTCAGTTATTTAGTGATACCTTTTCATATGTATCATCAGCATAAACAGAGGCAAAAACCATTTGTTTGCTAATGACATTGGTTAGGAATGCAGCAGAGTTATGTAGTTGCCCTGATATTGCTAATTTTTAGGATCTCATTTTTGGTTTTTCTGGTATGATGCCAGATTAATTAGCATCTAGTGCATTGAAAAGAATAACAAGCTTTGCTGGATGTCCTCTTGGTTTGTGAGTGTGAGGTATATTTTTTTCTTCTTTTTTCTTTTCTTTGTTTAATATATAGAGCTGTGAAAAAACTCTTCTTTTGCTATCTCCATAGAGTCACTTGAGGGAGACACCTGCTCATGTATGTGTTGAAGTAAAATTTATGTCCTGTTTGTGAACCTTAAACTTAATCAGTGAAGAAGCAATTCTGCTACATTTTTAAAAGTTGTAAAAATACTCACAGAAGCAATATATTTTCATTTTATAAACTATTATGAAGACAAGAGAGTGTCCTCTCCTTGTTATAATCCCGACAGTGAGCAAAAAGCAAGTGAATGGACTGGCTAACCTGTGTTGTGGTTTGATGCTGCTAAGTGACAACAAGCACATGAAATATTATATGCCTCGGCTGTAATTAAGCAGAGAAGGGGAAAATTAAAACTTCATTTCATATGGTGAGATTAGGATTATTGAGGAAAACAGAAAACTTCAAGGCAAAACTGGTTCACATTTAAACAGTTACAGTATAAAGAGGATTTATTATGAACAGAATGAAAAGTAAAGAGAAATAATAAAAATTAAAGCAAACTCCCCTCTCTTCCAGCACCCCCTGTTTCCCACCAACCCATGCAAAGGGAAACAAAACATGGGATTTGCCCAGTGTTGCATTTCTTAAGCCTTTCTTATATTTAAGGAAAAGCGTTTCTTCTGCTTTAATATGGTTTTCAAACTGTCATCAGCAACAGCCCCACCCAAAATCTGCTGCAGTAAAGAAATCTCTCCCACAGTTCAGCAGTTTTCCCATACTGCTAATTATGGGTCATAANAAGTGCAGCATGTACCAGTCTTTTACCTGCAAAATTTTTGTCATTCTTTTAAAATGCAGCTTGTAAAATCAGTAGTTTTGAACGTGAGCAAACAGATCCGTCTGCGTCAGCTTTTAGAGCAGATCCTCCTTAAAGTTCACAATACATGCTTTTGACTGTGTCAGCAATACAGAGTTAAAGATTTCATTCTGGTTAGCTTATCAAAAAGGTATCTTTGAAACTTAGCTATTGCAGGGTGTATATAAGGACACATAATCTTATATCTATGATTTGTTACATTTTTTTGTTCTTCCTCTTTCTTGTTCGCATCTTTTGTGTTGTTCTTGTACCAGCCTGGTCTCTGGCACAACTCTTTGGTACAGGCCAGAAGAGCTGAGTGCTGGTATCAACAGAGACTTATTTATAAGCTGACTGAGGCCTTGTGAATTCTGAAGCAGTGCCCTATGCAAAGCCAAGGAAAAGCAAGTTGAGGTTAGTTGATACAAGATATGGAGGACGTGGTTAGGTGCTCTGAGGGGCAATGAAACACTTAATGCTGCCTCCATTTGGGCTGATTTGACATGTTAGGAGTTGTCAGAATAAGCACTTTAACTGTACAGGACTTCTCGGTGCAAACTTTGTTTTAGAGGCATGGGCATGTATTTCAGTTGTACATCTGACATGTTTTTGTCAGCCTTTGCAACTGTACTGGGAAATAAGTTGGGAATAGATTTGGTCTTATCTCCCTCACTTTTCCTTACCTATTGTTAGTAGGATGGAGGAGTCAGAAAGAAGTTGGTGGGAGAGCAAAATGGATTTGTTTAGGTGAGGGGCTAAATTAGTCTCTTTATTCTACTGAAGTAGAAATTATTTCCAGCAGAGAAAGGCACAGAATCACAGTGTTGATGCTGTGGTTTGGATTGGAAGGGACCTTNAACAATGAGATCTTTTTAGAAGGAAGAAGGAAAAGCAGGTCCAAGAGGAGTTGGATGAGGGATGTAAGTAGCCACTGTTTGAAATTAGAGTTAGTCTTTTTCAGGAGCTCAAACTAGTTGGAAAGCCTTCTGTGAAATGTCCTCCTGCAGACAAATGTGCATGCTCAAGGTTTGTGTACCTTTCCCTTTTCCTATTTTAATTGGCCATTTAGAGGCTGTAGTCTATTCACATTATCTAATTCTGATTGCTGAAGATGCTGTCTTCAATTGCAGTGCACCTTATATTTGTGATCACAGGTGATATTAGTTGAAAATTCAATAAAATTGTGTATTATCCATAGGGTCAGTAGGATTTTAAAGTTGCTATCTTCTCTGTTCTATTTCTTTTGAACAATTTGCACTGCATTCAGAACCTGATTTTTGCCTATATAAAACATCCAGTGAAGTTATGACTTTTGTTGTCAGGCACATAGTAGGATACTTCCTTTCACTAAAGGTTTTTGGCCATCAGGAGCAAATAGGGACTTCTTTCAAAAACTTGGATGTATGTGGTCTCTGCAGAAGGGCATCACTAGCTGTATTTGCTCAGATGCAGCAGTAGAGAATTCAGGTGTGTAAACCATTTATGTGGATGTCCAACCATTCTGCAAGAAACCAGATTTCTTCAGATGTAGTTTTGAGAGATCAGATGGAAAGAGTACTTTGTTCTTACTCCTTGAGGGGGAAAATCCAATTCTGTTTCTGTTACAAGCTCTTAGCTGGAGGGTGTGATAAATGGGTATATTCCTTACACACTGTGTAAGGCTGTGTTTGTTTGTTTTTCTGCATGAGCCAGGAAAATGGCTGACCTTGATGGCTGCCTGTAGCATGTGGTGGTGAGAGCTGAGACAGCTTGGACCTGATCTCCTTTCAAGATACACTTTCCACACAGTTAAGGGCTATTTAGTTGCATGGCTCTGGAATTACCAGGTACTAACTTCCTTACTAAATAAACATATGTAACTTTAAAATGTAAATAATTTCTTTTCATCACACGGTCAGTAAATATAAGGCTAGGAAATAAAGGGAAGAATGAAAACTAAGGAAATATGATAGGTATTTGGTGTCCATTTTATTTTGTTGTATATTCATACAGTATATTAGTATATTTTACCTAACAGTCTTCTAAATCTTCTTCTAGGCTGAACTACCATTTAATCACAGTTACATGTTTTGCTATACTATATGATAATTTATACTCTTCTACTTATGCAAATTACACATGTATTCAGCAATGTAAGAAGTATTGTCTCTCAAATATTAGATTAGAGAACTCTAATATTCAATAGAAACTACTTTGAAGACCCATTTTTTGCATTTGTTATAAGATTTTGGGCAGTGAGTTGGGCTTGTGATTACTCCCAAAAGTCAGTGTGTATATATATATATATATATATATATCTCCAAAGCATGTCAGAACACAAAACACAAGAGCCACTACACCCACCTGTTTTCTTTAAGTGCAGCATGTACCAGTCTTTTACCTGCAAAATTTTTGTCATTCTTTTAAAATGCAGCTTGTAAAATCAGTAGTTTTGAACGTGAGCAAACAGATCCGTCTGCGTCAGCTTTTAGAGCAGATCCTCCTTAAAGTTCACAATACATGCTTTTGACTGTGTCAGCAATACAGAGTTAAAGATTTCATTCTGGTTAGCTTATCAAAAAGGTATCTTTGAAACTTAGCTATTGCAGGGTGTATATAAGGACACATAATCTTATATCTATGATTTGTTACATTTTTTTGTTCTTCCTCTTTCTTGTTCGCATCTTTTGTGTTGTTCTTGTACCAGCCTGGTCTCTGGCACAACTCTTTGGTACAGGCCAGAAGAGCTGAGTGCTGGTATCAACAGAGACTTATTTATAAGCTGACTGAGGCCTTGTGAATTCTGAAGCAG
>VZRF01008653.1:1177280-1210477 GCA_013396875.1 Vireo altiloquus
CCTTATAAAAAGTCCCTCTCCAGCTCTCCCTTAGCCCCTTCTGTGGGAACCCCCCTGATAAGAAGGGACACAGGGCTTTTCTTGCAGGATGCCCTGTTCTGTTGTGCTGATGTGCCCCTGTTCTGCTCTCTTGCTCGGCCCCGCTGATCCAGGGCCCCTGTTCTTCAGCCACCCCCTGCTCCCTCTATTGGTCCCCTGGCCTGGGCCCACCTTGGTATGCTGCCTACCCAGACCGCCCCCATTCTTAACCCTTAGCACTTCCCAAAAGTCTTTGAGAGTCTTTGCCCCGAGAGTCCTTGCCTCGGGATTNCCCCTTCTGTGGGAACCCCCCTGATAAGAAGGGACACAGGGCTTTTCTTGCAGGATGCCCTGTTCTGTTGTGCTGATGTGCCCCTGTTCTGCTCTCTTGCTCGGCCCCGCTGATCCAGGGCCCCTGTTCTTCAGCCACCCCCTGCTCCCTCTATTGGTCCCCTGGCCTGGGCCCACCTTGGTATGCTGCCTACCCAGACCGCCCCCATTCTTAACCCTTAGCACTTCCCAAAAGTCTTTGAGAGTCTTTGCCCCGAGAGTCCTTGCCTCGGGATTCTGTATGCGTGCTGGGCTGGAATAAAACACCTCTGAAAAATCCGCAAAGACCCTTCCTCACTCCTTTCCACCAACGGAGAAGGCTTCCGGAAGGTTGCAGTCCAGAGCACCCACTCAAGACCCCAACACCCTTCAGGAAGGCTGTTTCAAGGTTTCCCTGGAGCTGAACAACCTTCTCCAGGCTGAACAACCCCAACTCTCTCAGCTTGTCTTCATAGGAAAGGTGTTCCAGTCCTCTGATCAACTTTTAATCCTTCCTCTGGACCTGCTTCAACAGGTCAATATCCTTATTATGTCAGGGACCCCAGAGCTGGATGCTGAACACCAGGTATGGTTTCGCAAGATCTCTGTACATTTTACCCCTTACCTTTCAGCCAGGCTGTGGAAACACTTGGAACTGTCAGGGGGAGAGTTTAGACCAAGACTCTTGTGGACTGTGAGTCCTTGTGGAAATTGCACAAATAAGCTTTCATACTGGTGAAATTCTTCCTACACCTGCTCTGAACCCACAGTCAATGCAGGTCCTGCTAGCCATGGTCTGGGATCCATGCTGATGAAAGGCATCAGTAAGGCTGATGGTTAGAGGGAAAATCTGATACCGCTGTCAGATGCAGATTTCACTTCTCCCTTGGACTGATAGAACCATAAAACAACCCAAAATTCAGATGTGCACCTAAGACCAAAATCTAAAGTTGAATAAAAGACAGTGCCATGGTTTTTAGGAGGAATTTGTTTGGACCTTGGAGAGGCAGCTTTTTAGTTTCATTACTGAACAACAGCTTGGTCCTTCATAAAAAAATCTTCTTTGGGCTCTAAAAAAAAGAACTGATGCAGAACATGTTGTTGAAAAGCCTTAGTCAAGAACAATTAAGTTTTATTGCTATTTGTGTCAAGGCCTTGTGGGCATGCAATAGGACTTAATTGCCATGACTTGATCTCCCCTGAACCCAGCCTTGGGCCTAGGAGCATCATTAAACTGGGGTGGTCCTGGCCTGAGATACACGAATGCCTGTAGGCTGCTTTGAGCTCTGTCTTCTGCATTTTTTTAGGCTTTAACTGAACTTCTGAGATTGGCCTTGGACCCAGCTTGTCACCTCATGTTTTGTCATGTTCTGCCTCAGCCATACCTGGGAAACCGAAGTCATCCACAGCAGCATAGTCTGTGATGTCACTCATCTCTCAGAAAGCAATCACATCAGTGGGTCAAATCCAATCTGATCAGGGACTCCCCAGGAGGTTCTCAGTTCTGCCTGTAGAGGATCTCCTGCCTTCCTTCCCCCAAACAATTCCAGATCCCACTCTACTTTTTTTTCCCAGTGCTATCATAATACTTTATCATTATATCAATCTTCACTTCAATTGTATCCTTCAATGCTGCAGATTTTTTCCTTGCAGACTCACCACATTTCTTGTATTCCTGTATTACCAGGTTTCCCATTTTGCATCACATAGTTCATGTTCCCCCACACTCTTGTAGTGTCTATAGACCTGCTGTGGCACATATTTCTCTGTGCCTTCTCAACAGTTCCCCAGTCGTATTTGTACAGCTTTTCCACTAACCATAAAAGACATTTTAAGCCAAGAAACACTACAAATGAATCCTGAGCAGAAAAATCAATTTTTCCTTTGGTTTTGTTTTCTACCTGCATGCATTTATTTTAAACACAATGTTTTAGCAGCAGTGTTAATGAAGTGCATTAGAAACAGCTTTCCTAGTGTAAATAGGGTAATCTGGTACAAAGTGGAGCGGTTGGATTTTTGTACGGCCAAAGTGGAACAGCAACATGAAGGCGAAGTTCGATTTTTTTACTGGGCAAAAGGGGAATAGGAAAAAGCAGGCTATTTTGTATTTCACTGGTAATCTCTAGGTATTGTCCTCTCAAGACTTTTTTCCCCTCTAGACATTTTTTTTCAGGATCTGGCTACTATACTTCAAGCTGGATCAAAATTTCTTGCCTTTAAATGTTGGCTCAGTGCTCTGACCATCACTTCTGTGACTATTTGTTCATTTACTTTCTCTCCTTGCTAAACAACTCTGCCCAAAACTTTTATCTTAAATATACCCAGGTAGGCTTAAATATGCCCAGAAGGCAGGCACTGTGAGTACATCTGCTGGCTTTCCTTACAATAACATCTCACAGAAGCTTCATTTTGGCTTTTTTTTCCTGTGCTGTTCCAACCAGCATGTTCCTGCAGATGTCACTGGTGCTACACGGTATTTTTAAACCTTGCAAATCCGTGGGTTTTTCAAAAGGTGCCATTTATATGTACAATCCTACATGATATGACACCAGCACCTTTCTGCTAAAACTGCCACCAGATCTGCTGTATTACATCTAATATTTACTCTGCTGCAGAAAAGATTAGGGGAAGGGCTTATTACCTTGGCAAAGAAAGGAAGATTTTAGTCACACACAGATAATCATAAGTCAGCACAGAACTTCTTCCTAAGTTGCTCTGCATAGAGATCATCCTGTGCTCAGAATTTAAAGCAGAGCCTTATGTCACCCACGGAAAAGGAGAAAGTTATAGAGAGCTGAGAGCAAGTCCTCAGCATTGGCTTGTCGGAAAAAAGTGCCCTCTCTTCTGATACAGAAGGTTTTTTTCTTCTTAAGCTATTTAAGATATTCCACTTGTGGGCTGCTA
Organism: Vireo altiloquus; assembly: GCA_013396875.1. Taxonomy (NCBI): domain Eukaryota; kingdom Metazoa; phylum Chordata; class Aves; order Passeriformes; family Vireonidae; genus Vireo; species Vireo altiloquus. Next base: position 1,180,512 of record VZRF01008653.1, read on the forward strand.
AAGAAGTCCATCTCTCCTACCTTTCTGGCTGCCCTTTGTCAGCAGCTTACTTTTGGGTTTCCTCCACTACCAATGAAACTGCAGCTCTGGACATGAGTACTTGGATATGTTTCTCTGTCATTTCCTATGGATCAGAGCTTTAGCTTTGCTGAAGTCATTGGAGATTTACCAAGACAGCCAAGTTGTGCCAAACAACGATGGAATAGGCCTTTACCTGATCTGTACAGTGGACTAGAGGATCTGCTCAGCAGAGTTTTTGGGGATGGAGAACTCTCCCGGTAAGACAGACCTTGGTTCTAATACTTTCCCTGGCGTTCTAAAGGTCTGAGCAACTTCAACTCTGTCTTGAACTGCTTGTATGCCGGAAACTGTTTGTAACTGTTAAAATTTGTGGAGTTGTCCACTGGGACATTTACATTCAACTGGTTCTGCTGCTTTTGACAAATGATTGCAAGTAGCCAATCCTCAAGTACATATGAAGACAGTACGTCAGTGCAAATGCCTTCCTTACAGGACATGAGCCAAATTAGTTTCTGGAATAAAGCCAAGGAAGTTAATGGGTATAGTCTCTGAAGTTTAAGGGTTTATATTATTTGTATTCTATTTCTGTAATAATTTCTGGTGTGTGCAGATCAATCAGATTTCAGCTTATGCTACTAATGTCGTCTCAGGTTAACTCACCACCTGACTTTTGTGGTATTATACTGACACACTTTCTTTCTGTTCTCTATTGCTGGGTTGTTTACACTAGTTAATGTTACAATATAATTTTTTCATTATTATACATCAGGTATAATAAGAGCAAACTGCACTGGCCTCTGACTCACTTCCTCTTATAGCCTTGAACCTGGTGTTTATCCCTCCTCTTTACCATGCTGGAGATACTGAAATGAGAGTGCTTTGAGAACCTGGATGCAAACACTTGTTTTTTTCTTGATAAGGAATGGCAGTATTATATTTTTCAATATTCTTCCCATTTAGCATGCAGATTTACGTCTTCCTTGCTCCTTGAATCTGTGCATATAAGAGACTGAAGAAAGAAGAGTTTGAACCAAAACTGAAGCAAAACTGAAGCAAAGTGGGCATTTCATATCTGTCTGAGCTTCTTCCCATGTCCAGAGCTTAGGCCCTAGCCCTTGTGCAAGTTATTTCTTGTGAAGTCAGAGATTTATTGCTCCTTTGTAACACGGGATGGCTTATCTGCACAGGTAGGAAATCTGAACCAAATGGGGGATGTGAGGAGGAGTAGTTACTTGCCTGCTAAAACAGGAGACAGACAAAATACACCTCTGGTTTTGGTAAAGACCTTGAGCCATATTTGAGTGTCTCATCTCACATAGTTTCTTAGATGTTAGAAAGGATCCGAGTGAATCAATTTCCACAGAGAGATGTAGCAGACTTCTTTGGATGTATTTTTCATGAGAAAGGGAACCAGTAGAAGGACAGGTGCGATTCAGTGCTGAGCTATATCCAGTTTTGGGCTGGAAAAGCTCTGGGAGTTTAAAGAGACTTTCCTTTTTTCTTTTCCCCTCCAAATTTGCTAGATTCTATTAAAAAGGATGCTAGTAACATGGGTGTCGTTTACTAGATTGCCCATTAAAAAATGGGCCTTCTTTTCTCATTTTTGACATGTCAGCTTTGCACAGAGGTAAAAGTGTGAACTGAACTTTTGCACTGCTGATAATATTACAGATTTCTGGCCAGGTCAGGGAGAGGGGACTACCTCACCCTCGGTGGAGCAACCTGAAGTCTTTCTGTAGTGATTAGTATTCCTGGAGTGTGTTTGTTTATTTCTTGGACTTGAAGCTGTTGTCTCCTCTCCTTCCTTCCCCTGATCCTCCCAAAGCAAAAATAACCATTCTATGAGCTCTTGTGAGTGCTTTCTGACGGACCTTGCTGTTAAGATCTCTTCATCTTGGATTGTCTTTCTTTCTTGCTTCAGGCCATTAGCCTTTGCCTTGTCCCCTTTTGACTGCCCTGCATAATTCCTGCCTCCCTATGGCTCTTCCCAGTTCAGATTTATTAATTGAAAGGGAAGCTGCCACTGTGGCACCTGAAGGGCTTCCGGCTGAGCCTGAGGTGGGGCAGCAGCCTGCAAAGAGAAGTGGCTGCCTGGTGGCTCTTGCCATCAGCTGTGCTTTGCTGACAGCCAGGGCACTTAGCCTCCAATTTAGCTTTTCTAAGAGGCAAAAAGCTCCGCAGCTCCACAGCTGTGAGGCGAATTTGAAAGCTGTGCCCTGCCCCAGAGAGAGGAGGGCAGAGGTGTGAGGTGGGCAACAAAGCACTGAAGGAAGTGCCTTTCCAGAGCTGTGTACCCTGAGCACAGACACCTGGATGGCACAGCCTGCAGGGTCTACAATTCTAAATTATCTTGCATATAATGACAAACATCAAGGGCACACACTTTGGCTGGGTCCTTAGGCTGCCCCATCACCCCTACATTTTTCGGGTATATGAAGGTCCTGCAGCCCATTTTCTCTGCTGAGCCATAAATTCCCTCTCCACTGTAATGTTCAAGGCTCCAGTAACAGGAGCTGCTAGTCCTTTAAAGCCTCTTTTCTTTCCTTTTTTTATTACTCCCATCTTTAACTGCTCTGGACATCTCCTCAGTGCTGAGGAAAGAAAAGTTCTCTTTCCATCTGTGTGGTTTCATTAAGGCAACAGAAAGAAAAAGCAAAACTACCCTTTATTTACAGCAAAAGATGTGATAGAAGGGAGACAAAGACTACTAAACAGTGAGTAGGGAAAGCTAAGTTTCTCTGGAAATGAGGGAAGAGAAAGGGAGGCTGAGGGGAGACCTTATTGCTCTTACAACTACCTGAAAGGAGGTAGTGGCAAGGTGGGTGCTGGCCTCTTCTTCCAGGTAACTAAGGATAGAACGAGGGCAAATTGCCTCAGTTTGCACCAGGGGAGGTTCAGGCTGGATATTAGGAAAAAAATTCTTCACTGAAAGAGTGGTTAAGCATGGTAAGAGGCTCATCAGGTAAGTGGTGGAGTCACCATCCCTGGAAGTGTTCAAAAAAAAGGGTAGATGTGGCACTTTGTGGTATGCTTTAGTGGACATGATTGTGTTTGGTCAAAGGTTGGACTTAATGATCTTGGAGGTCTGTTCCAACCTAAAAGACTAGCTGCAAGCCTGTTTATGTTTCACAATATTTGTGATTATTGTGCAATATGCAACTAAAACCCCACTGAAGGACAACAAAATGATGGAGTGCAGTTATCCATACGAACTTTAAATATTGTGGGATGCATTCCTTAGATACATTCCAGAGTCATACAGATAAGAGTATGGTATAATTTTATTATTCCTTATTATAGTGGCCTCCTACTTCATAAATGATAAAGAGGTGTCCCCAAATTGAAGGGATGTCTGCAACACAGAGAATAAACTGTCTCTGAAGCACTGACATTCACACAAATGCAGACTGCCTTTGCAAAGTCAGCTGAGAGCCATATTTAGTCATGACAGTTCTAAAACCTCACAACTTTTTAATAATATAAAGTTTAGACTTTTATCTGCATAAGTTTAGTAAATATTGATCAGATTAATGCTTGATACAGTGACACAGGGAGCTTATGTTCTTCTATTTTAAGATCTTAGGTGAGCTAAGAGTTTAAGATGATTTAAGGATTGTAGATCAGTAGAAAATAATAAATGGTCTTTAAATCTTTAACGCAGCTTAGCTGCAGATTTGCAGGCCCTCAGACATTTTAAAAAAATTAAGCCTTCCTCATGCAGCAGAGTTTGTGTCAAATCCAGCAGGTTTCAAAGCTGACTCAGTTACAAATTACGCCCCTCTCAAAGTGTTCAATGCCACTGAAATTACTGTCACCCAAAGTTTAATTTTTTCCCCTCAAACATTCATGAGTTTGGGGATGCTGTGAGCAGTTTTCTTATGGCTTGGTCTTGCAGTGCCACCCTTGCAGGTAGACTGTACGTGGCATCAAGTGGAGCTTTCTGCTCCAAACTGTTTCCAGCTTCCATGAGAAGGATCAGCTGGAAGAAGAGGCTGACAAGGCCTGTAGCACCACTTCATATACCTACAGATAATTTTGGTTGGAAGGGACCTGTGAAGGTCATTTAGTTCTAGAGGACACTTTAAATGTGTAAACAAGTTAACAGATTTTAGATTTTTTTAGTAATTTCTTTCTGTGTGTCAGTTCTGATTCTCCGAGGAAGCAAAAGCAGAGGGAGTGCTACAATCCAGAGTTGTTTTCCTGTGTGAAAGACTTCTAAAGCAAGACATTTTAAATGGAGTGGAACATTTCTGAGGCAGCAAAATGGGGTCCACCACAGTGTGATACTTACCTCCCCATCACACCCTGCCCCATCAGAATGAGACAAGGGCTTTCAATGGCCAAGAGGATCCAGTCAGCAGCCAGCAGCAACTCCTGCCATTAGCAAAATTAATAGCAAGGCTAGTTTTGCACTAGTTCCTTAACATGAACTAATTTGAATAATTTGATTTGAAAGTTAGTTCAGAGCATGTGTTTTATGTAAAACTATAGCAATTGTCTGAAAACCATTGAGTTGGAACTGAGGAAATCTTCACTGAGTCTTCAAAGTGACAGTCTGGTCACTTTGTTGGGCCATCCTTTCTCACATACCTGCAGCTCAGCCTGAGTTGTAGTTACCTTTCTGTGTCACATTGTTGGAAATGTTTTCTCGTACTGCAAAGCTTTTGCAGCTTGTTTTCCTTCCAGCCTGAATTTAGTTTTGACCACTTTGTATGTATAGGTTCTGTGCCAGTGCTTTTATTTTAGCTGGGTCTCTTTTCCCCAGGCTGCTTCTCACACACAGATACATCCCTAGTCAGCCAACCTTTGCTAGGCTGAACAGCTAGACATCTCACGTCCATTTTCCTAACCTTCCCACTGACCTCTCTGTGCCTCTTCCAGCTGGAAGGTATCTCCCTGAATCATGGGTGACCAGGATTGTAGCAGTTTTCCATATGGTATCACCTGGGCCTCATACAAAGACATGAATGCTTCCCTATTTTTACTAGAAATATCTCCCCTGCTGCCCTCATAGTTCCCTCTTCAAAAAAGGAAATTAAGTGAGTCTGGCAAGGTCTACCTTTAGTAAACCCATGTTGCATTTTATCCCATATTGCTTTTACCTCTGCATCATTAATTAGACTCCCCACAGAACGCTATTTTAAAGCCTAGCAAGCTATTCAAGTGGCTCTAATAGACCTGTAAATATGGGTCAATTTTTTCACCTTCTTAATTGGAGGTCATACCCTTGTTCCCCAGTCCTATGGCTCTGTCCACAACCTCATTACTTTATCAAAGAGACTTGCTAATAGACTTGAAAAATCTTGTGGCAAAGCTTTTCTAATTTAAGGCAGGATATTATCTCATCCTTCCTACTCTAGCATGCTGGTCACCTTTGTCTTAGGGAAGCTGAACATTTTCTTTCTACTCAGTAATTCAGTAGTGTGACTGACTTACCTGCACTTCTGTTCTTTCAAATTAATGACCTAACTTACAAAACTTTTTTTTGCTGTGTTTCCCATTTCATTTAAGCTGAGCCAGTTTAACTCCTTAAAAGATATTTTCTTTCATCATCGGTCTTTTATAGTGCCTCAGATATTAACCAAATCAAGTCTAGACTGTGATTTTTTGAATGGAGGTTGCTGAGGATGAGAATACTTGTTGGTCATCTCAGTTAATGATATTGTCAGACCATATTACCATTAGAAGCATTTGTTTGCTAACCCCCTGTCACAGTTTGCCATAATGAGATTTCTGACAGCACTTAGCTCTCAGACAATCTTAGAGAGATTGTTGGGCATAATCAAATCTGGTGGTGAAATTTAGTGTCTGATCATTGGAAAATGATTTTGCCTCCCAAAAACATTGTTTTGGGGAGGTTTTTTGTCCTCAAGCTCTTTTTGTATATTGGTGCCATAATTTTTTATTTATTATAGCTTTCTTTCTTCTCATATTATTGCTTCATAAAGCCTTTTATATATAAAGGATATATTTTAGATTTCATGGTGAAATTTGGTGGTCTCAAGAACAAAAAGAAAAAACCCAAACTGTATTCATCTCAGAAATAATATTGCACTTTTTAATGCCCTTGCTGTAGATTTTGGAATAATCAGTGATGCCCAAGGTATTGTATAAACTTAATTAGAACTGTTCTCAGTTGTCAAAGTGGGTTTCTTTTATTTATGGCTTTGAGTAGCTATTTTTCAGTTTATGGACATAGGAAAAATTTGGGAAGAGTGCAAGCCCATAATGAATGGCCAGGAAAACACATTTTTCTAAAACAAAAAAGCCTCTAACCAGACTATTCTATAAGCAAATGTGCCCAGTGGAGATAGTCCAGACAACTGCACCTGGACACCACCTGGATATAATTAAGGTCCCAGAATGGAAGGTATGTTACAATAGATGCCAGGAAATTTAACACTCTCCCTTCTTTATTCATTTGCTGCAAAGGGATGGTGTAGATAGTACAGTACAATGGACCCATAGGACTCTGGACATCTCTGAGGAAGACTTTTTTTCTTCTTTTAGGTTCTGTTAGTGTCTGTATGCATTGGATTTTCGCTGTTTCTTGACCCTACAAGGTGGAACCACACACCAAGGGTATTTCTATGGCTTACATTGGCTGTGCAAGAAGGAATTTGGGTCTTTCCCATGCTCATACTCACAGGCCACACACAGCCCCACTCAGTGGGTATCCTATTCTCCTTGAAAGTGTTAATTCTTCTTAAAACAGCACTCATTCTGTCATTTCTTTCTCTCATTACTAGCCATGTTGGGGTTTTTTTCCAATATGTTGTTCAGCAGTTAACTTCAGAAACATGGCTTTCATGTGCTGCTTTATTATCCCTAGGTGAAGAAAATGCAAGCAAGTTTGCAGATATTCAAATCTGGCCTACTCAGAGACCAACTTGGTTGAAATGAAATGCAATGCTTCACCTGAAAAAAAAGTGAAGGGGAAAAATAAGGTTCAGCTATGCAGAATACAACAATCAGTTGGTTAAAATCTAACATAGTGCCTTCATTAAACGTTAAAAATCTCTGTTGCAACAGTATTAGCACAGCAGGGTTGTGAAGAGCCGGAGATAAATAATGACTCAGAGCAAATAGGCCTCAGCAGGAGAAAAGAGGGTTTCACTTTATTGTGATCAGAAACTATCCTTATATATGTTCTAAATTACCCTTAATCTCATTATTATTGTCATTACCTGTGACCTTGCTAAGTTTCTATTGTAAGAATAAATAGGAAAAAAGGAAGTCTGATTGAAGACTTTCAACATATTATCATGTTATATTAATTTTGTAGAGGAACTTGGGACAAGAGTCTGTTGCAATAGGCAATGCACAGGATGACTTGGTCCTTGATTGATTTTCTCATATTGGAAGCCCCAAGGGAGGGACAAATGGAGAGACATGCAATCAGATATTATCATGATTTGCATAACTGGAGGCTGACAGACAAGCTGTACTGAGATTTAGCTGTGCTAGGTGTTTTATAATCAGAGAATGATCTGGTCCTTGCCTGAAAAAGAGTTACCAGCCTTGATGGGCAATAGAATGAAATGAAATTAGTGCATCAAAAGCATCTCAGCCATCTGCGACTCCTTATCAGCCTTCAGAGATTCTGGAAGAAGTGAGCCTTGAAGAGGGATCTGGGATGGTGTATCACATCTATCTTGTCCATCTGTTGCTGGACTCAGTATTGTTCCTCACTAACAGAATTTATGGTAATAAATAATTATGTGGTGATATATAGATAAGGGCAATGGCAATGCTAAAATCCCTGCCAGCATGCAGGGCCTTCTAGTACTTTGCTCAACTTTGGGGCTGGAATCTCCATGATGCCATGATTTTGGTGACTCATCTTTGCTGGAGCAGCTGGGAACAGCTTGGGGACACAGTGAGCGACCAGTGTTGTGGGGCAGAGATTGTGCTCCACGAGGGAAGATGAGCACAGAAGAAGGTGTGAAAAGGAAAGAGGAGGGAGTAGTAGGTTTATCTGTTTCTTTGGCTTGAATGGGAAGTAAAGCTGACAGGGAAGCAGGGACCTTAGGAAAATGAGAGCATGCAGAAGGGGTCTGCAGTCTGGGGCCTGGCCCTGGCACAGAAGAGGACTGTAAGGCAGGAGGTGAATTTGAAATGGGGACCAGTGTAAGGGAAAAGGTAGACAGCTAGAAAGGTGTCATGAAATCTGTTTTGAATACACACAAGAAGTAATGTGCATCTTGGATTTTATCTCAGAGAAAAACTACTGTAATCTATGTAAATGATGATGAATTCACTCATATAGAGTTGTTTGTGTTTTAAAATAAAGTTGGAGTGACATAAGATGCCTGTGTAAAAAAAGGGACTCCATCTTCTTTTTTTGTGTGGAAGCATGTCTCTATTCCCAGCCAAACGTTGAAGGTACAAATGAAGTTAGAATAAAAGAGTATCAAATCAACCACAGAAAAAGAACACACACAAAAATAAGTCTTGAAATGTATATATTTGGGCAGAGTATGAATGTTTAAAGGATATTAATATACCCTCTGAGAGATGAGGAAAGGTTCTGCCATCTCCTATTATCTGGCTTAGTAGGCTGAATAAGTGAATAATTCAGAGAGCAAAGTTTCTCCAATGAATGAGTCACCTAGACTCTGAACTATTAGCATGCAGCCAAGGCACATTGAAAAAGCAGAGTTCATCCACACTGGTTTTAGTAACTGCTCCACTCAGCGGGGAAATAAATCAGTTTTTCCTCAGTTAACACAAGATCTGAATAACCATCAATTCCCTCCACAGTATCTGCAGCACAAATGGTATCACAGATGCTTGATTGTAGGTATAAATTAGCATATTATGCCCATAGGGGGAGGCTGGATGATGATGGCTTAGTAACTGAAGCCTGCTGGCCTCTGGGAAAGTGCAAATGTAATGTCAGATGACTCAGTCCGCCAGGTGAGCAAGAGAAGCTGTGTGCCTCCACAAAACAAAAAGGTGAAAAATGAAGACAAATTGTAGAGTAGTGTCTGTGGTAGACACAGTGCTACCCAACGTTCACGTTTACTGACATTTAGAGGCAAGGAAAAGCACCTTTGGAACTTACACTAATACAGGAAGGATTAAGAAGTACCTAGGCAAAATATCACTGCATGGGCCTTTCTTCTTAGCTACTGGCCCTTCCTAGAGGAAGGGAAATGACAACTACTTGGAAATCTTAGGAGTTAAAAGGAATTGTAGGAACTATCTGTACAAATTCAGACCTCCATCTGAAGGCAGTATCCATTACTGAAAAACCTGACATAGATTAAAAGCAAAAGAGGGGATCAAACTCACTACACAGTGGTTGGGCCACTGACTTCTTTTCTCTAAGTTTATTCCTCGTGTATTTCCTCACAGCAGGTTTTCCTCCCTGTCTTTTTCTTTTTGCTATTCTCATCCTTTTTGTCTTACCACCCACATTTTTTCTCTTTTACAAAGAAGAATTTGATTCCTATAAATCTTCCAATGCTCAACACCTCTCTCCTGGTGGCCTGTTGTTCATGAGGCAGCATCTGCACAGTGCCAGGTGGGATCTTTTGTCAGCAATTGTCAGGAGATGCTGCTGGTAGATCTTACGCACATGAAAAGGAAGGCGATGCTGAAATGAGGTTGTTAGAGAACCATGCGTCTCTTTCCTCATGTTGGGAGGACAAGTATACAGATTTCTCCTTCACTGCTGCCTGCCAGCATGTAGCTGTCAATTACTGCCTGCGCTGACGCCGGAGCAGCAGCCTGGCCTCTTCCTCCTCGGCCATCCCTGCCTCCTCTGCTGCATAGAGCTGCCTCTCCAGGTTAATGAGGTGCTGGTGTAATTTTGGCACCCACCTCTTGTGCTGACAGCTGTACCCTGGCTCCAGGAATCCTGGCGTGTTACCACCACTGTCTCTGACCCGGGCCCCTTGCTGGAGCTGCTGCACATCTAGCAGCAGCTGCTTTCCCAAGGGTTTTCCGCTGTTAGGTTTGGGGATGGAAGACAGCAGCAGTAGCCAACAGTGTTAAACAAGCAACTTGTGTGAGAAAATTTTCTTACAGACTGGGTTGGTCCACCTTTTACTGTAGCTGCTAAGCGAGGGCTGGTGTCTTGGTTTGAAAGACAGGTGTCTGCTAAGGAAAGGCAGGAGCCTCCTTTTGGAATGGAAGATGCAACCCCTCTTTCCTCTGAATTATTATAATTTTGAAATCAAGGGGCTTTCAGGCAAAAATACGGGAAACAGGAATAACAGTTCTTTACTAATATATATACACACATATATATGTATATATATACACATATATATTTATATATAAAACAAGGCAGGAGAAAATACTGGTTTAAACTGACAGAGTCACATATGACCTGACACCCTGTCAGTCAGGGTAGCAGTGGCAGTCCGATAAGATGGTGGCTGCAGTCCTCCTGAAGTGATGGATGTGGTTCTGTTGGAGCAGTGATCCTGGAGAAAGGTCTGGTCTTCCTTGGAAGGTCCAGTGGTAGATATGTAGTGCTTGTCCTCTGGATATCCAGTGGGAGAAGACTGCTTATGGTTTTCAAAATCCCAGTATATATCCAGGATGGACTGCCTCGTTCCTCCCTCCGGGTGGAGTGCCTCACAATGGGATGGTGAATTCTGAGATAAGGCACTGATGGGCCCACTAACAGGAGATAGTCCAGAGGGAGCACTGCCCCACCTGGTTTCAACAATTCACGAAGATGGTGATAGAATACATGCTTTTGGGCACGTTTTACTTTGCAACCCAGGACAGCTGGAAAAGCAGATTCCGTTCTCCTCCTTAGCCTCCACACATGGAACAGTTGTGGGTGCTCTGCAGGTGAAGGAAGTAGCTCCCTGATGAGGACAGGGAGCACGTCCCTCTGCCTGCCTGCCAGGGCAGCCAGCAATGGTAACTATGACAGTGGCATAAAAGTTGTTTTAAAGTTATGAGGTCTCTGAAAGGAGAGTTGCACCCACAGACATGCCTCTGAAAGAGGCACCTGTGCAGGCTGTCCTGCTGCTGTCTCATCCAGGATAGGTCCAGCTCTGCCCACGTGCCCATGGCATCCCGAAAACATTCCTTGCTAGTAAGGAAACCACTTCCAGTATTTCTAGAAAGTGATTCTTAGGAGGCACGAGCAGGGCTGGAGCAAGACTGGAGCAAAGAGGGTGTCCCAGGTACTGTTGTGAGGAGCTCTAGCAGGAGACAGCATCGTTTCTGTCCTCCCTCAGATCTACCATGTGGGAGGTGGAGGTGGTCATACTAAAGTCCTGTCAATGTCTTAAACCATCCTGAGGGACTGAAATTTTATAAGAAGAAGGTTCTTCTTCTGTGGCTTGAGGTTGCAGGGGACAACCTGTAACTGCAAATGTTTACTTCTCAATTAGTTATTGATTTTTTTTCCAATTCACTGACAGTCCTGAATGTCCCTGGAGCAGCTGAGAAAGCTAGAAATAAAGCTACTATTTACCTTAATTAATAATCTGGGATTTTTTTCTCTTGGGGACCAAGAAACCACTTCTCAACATTCATGGGTCAAGGAATCCTCTCTCAGCATCCATGTAACTTATTTAAATGTTAAAGCTATCAAATCTACAGTGCAGCCAAGGATAATGAAATTGGGAAGTGGCTTCCCATGTAGTTACTCCAGTTCTTCATCTTTAATGCACAAGGAATGACTCAGGTGCACAGAGCCCTTCTCCCTCCTTTATGATGGCATTTTTCCACCTACTGAATATTTTTTACTAATGTAGATCTTACAAGAGGAAAGATTGGTGTGGGAGTCGTGGCAAATTACCTTGCAGCACTTATAATCAGTCCTATTGCCAGTAAATGCATATTATTGGAAATACTGGGCTGTTGCTGTATAAGGGATCTTACAGGCAAAGGTGAAGAGGAAGGGTCTCTTTGTAGCGGGTGAGCTGAGCCGGCGCAGCCGCAGAGCCCACCAGCACAGCCACAGCTCAAGGGTTGAGCTTCAGAGGGAGGAGGGTCAGGAGGAAAGGCCACTGAGGCTGAGCTAGGGCTGCCCCAGGCGCTGCTAGTGAGCGGAGACTACTGCCCGTTAACTCGCCTGCCATCACTCCTTCACAGGAACTTTTGCTAGTACAGCTAATCCTGCTCTAGGGATTTACCAGGAATAAAAAACAGGAATAAAAATGTCACTGCTTAAACCAATGTAGTTCCACAGACAGAGGTTTCCAGTGCAGACTTAGCCCCAGGTCAGTTTTTTAAGGGTAGCTCTTGTCATCATTTACACTAAAGCTGGACTGTTGGGGGAAAAAAGTCAGAGAGGTTGCAGCATCCCTGACCCTTTGATTTTGCCTGTTTCCCTGTACTCTCTATTTTGTAGCCAAGGTTCCAGTGATGGGCAGATATCAGGAGAATCACAGCATTTGCCTTTTATTTTTTTTTCAGTCCCTTGATTGCAGCTGGAAGATTTACAGGCACAATTGTGAGGTTTGAAACAAGGAGATGGAAAAACACCACCAGGACAATTTCACTCATGAGGCTACTCCCCATCTCTTTCATGGTTTTGGGGAGCTAGTGGCCAGAGGCATAGAGATGACCTTCCCCTTCAGAAATACTGTCTCCCCTTCACAAAAGGGTTTCTGCCCTCATTCTTCAGGCAGCCACGCTTTCCCCTGACAGACCCGCGACTCCCCAGCTGCCTTCAGGAGCGCACAGGCTTGCTGCTGGAAAGCGAGCCCCGCGTGTCCTTTAGGATGCGCTCTCACCAGCCCGGCGCTTCTTTCTGCACGCCGGCTTTTTCTCCACAACGAAGGCAGAGCATCTGTAATGCTCCCGAGTCGTGCCTGCAGCAGGAATCCCACGGCTCGGCCGGGTGGGTGCTGCCACTGGATGTCACTGTTGTTCCGCGGAAACCCTCCGAAAGCCACGGGCGGAGAAGCGGCGGTAGCTATGGGCTGGCAGAGCACGGATTTTCACACCCACTGCGGGATCTGCTGCTTTGAGCGGCTCCGAGCAGCCCCGTCTCACACAAAAGGTCCGTATGGATTCTGGGAGGGTGAGGTATGGACGCTGTGGGTGTTGGTGCTGCGCATTGTTTGTGATAGCTGCTTATTGAAATTAGCAGGATCTCCCAGCGGTAGCTTTAGACTGTCTTTGACATTCCCTGTGGCTCCTCACTTCATGGACTCATAGAATCATGGAATGGTGGTTGGAAGGATCTTTAAGATCATCCAGTTCCTGCCATGGGCAGGGACACCTTACACTAGATCAGGTTGTTCAAATCGCCATCCAACCTGGCCTTGAACACTTCTGGGGATGGAGCATCCACAACTTTTCTGGGCAATCTCTTCCAGTGCCTCACCGCCCTCACAGTAAAGAGTTAATCTCTTCTCTGCATGCAAAGGTCTGAGGGCAGCGGGAGTCCAGCCAGGACGAGGAGGCTGCATCTCACGGATGCATCAGGATGAGCTACAGGATGCCGGGAAGGGAGCCAGGAAAAGCACATCATCCTCAGCCTGCACTCACTTCCTGGGGCAAGCAGGATGTGTGGAAAGCAGCATGTCGCCAGTCTTGCTCAGATGTGCGGCTGGGGTGCAACTGGGCTGCCCAGTTAGGGAGCTGGGAAGTGTCCTCAGGTGCTCCCAACACAGACAACATTTGACAAACACCAGTGAGCCCAGAACAGTGGGTCTGTCTGGAGAGGATGATTGCAGACAGTATGATGTTAGGCAAACCTGTGAATACTTCTAGATATATATATACCTGTGAATACCATCTAGAGCATTTAGGCCACAGCAGACTGTAGGACAGGGCAAGCAAAGAGACAAAGGCAAAGTAATTTTTCTTCTCTTTTCCTCCTCTCCAATACTTGTGTTGAACAGAAGCTCCTCATGGACAAAGACTGATTCCTAGAACCAGGAGTCCAAAAGAGAGCTGCTGAGCATTTATGTTTTAGGGAAGGTTTTTTCTCCCAATTGCCAGTCTAGCTTTAGATTAGCTCTGTAGGCATGTCAAGATTTGTCTTCTGTGAAATGTCCTACCTTTCTTAAGATATAAAGTGGAGACCTGTTGTTTTCCTACTAAATCTTCATTGGCTAAACTTCCCAAAGTGTTTCTAGCAAAAGAATTTAGTTAAGTGGTAAGAAAATACATCTATACAATTAATTACTTAAATAAAACTTCAGGAAGTCATAGGCTTTCCCAGAAAAAAATGTTCTGGTAAACGAGGTAAAAAGTTGCAAATCAACATTGTTCCTTAGGAAATTTTATTATTTTTATCACATTCCCTTTCACTGAAACCTTTACTCAATAAAATATCTCCATATGTGACTAAGTTATTGGGATCTAATTCTCTTGGGTATCTGCAAACAAAGGACAGTCCCAGGAGTGACATGCTGAAGTGACCTTGATCGTGCTTTAATAGTAGCAATATTAAAAGAAGTGACGTGATGTCAATTAAAAATGAGGAGGCAAAATTTAGGATTAAAAATTGAAGCTGGCTACAAGAAAATGAATGGAAACATCCAGGACCTAGCAGGCGACCTAATATGTTTGGTTAAGTGGTCATCTATGGACTGTGCAGGCATCCCCCAATGTGCTGGTTTAACAAAAACCTGGTTTGTTGAGGCAGAGTTAAAAAAAAAAAAGAGAAAAGCTGTTCAAGGCTTCTATGTCTGGCACCCAGGTAGTGTTAATTCCCCAGAGAAACTCCTATGGCATAATGAGGCAGTCAGGATATCCCAGGTCAGGTCCCGAAACAGCAGAGCCGTTCCTCGGTGTGTGCCTCAAATGCCTTTGGAGGAACAGTGACGTCCATGGATCCCATGTCTCTGTGCTCAGCCAAAGCCCTGGCTGTGAGGTGCCCAGAAGCTGCTAGTGCTGCACTGCTCACAGGCCTTGCTGACACTCTTGAAAATAATTGGTACTGATCTTGCTGCTCGGCCTGTGGGTGAGGTCTGACTCTCTCCTAGATGGCTATGAGAAAAGTGAGTCCTGCATGTGTGGATTTGCCCTACAGATGCTCTCTCTCACCTGGGGGCCTCTGTCCCCAGAGAAACATGGTTTGCCCTATAATTTTTGTAACCCAGGAGACTGCTTGAATCATGATGGGCCACTCTAATAGGAGGAAATACCCAGTCTAGTGACTTCTTAAGCTTCTTTCTCCTTTGATCTTTTCTTCCTGGAGGCATTTATTTGATCTTGGAAGGACCTTAGGGCTACAGTCTGCCCTAGCAAAGATATGACAGAGAGCAGAGGAAAGATTTTGAGTCTTTTCTTCTGACTATTCCCCTACATAACACAGGCAAAATATTGACATGTTTCTCCCAGGAGCATAGAGGCAAGATGTAGCAAATCAGAGTGGAGATAAACTAAGTGAAATTTCCAGGATTAAAACAATAGGAAAAGGTTATGGTTCTGAGAGGTAGGATACTCTTCTCAAAAGTACTGTATGGGTCTCAGGAGGCTTGGATCCAGGAGACCTGACAGCCGGTGTGAAAGTGTGTAAAGGCCAACAGATTGCTTTGTTTCTCAGGTCTCCACCTGTGAAATATCCCATGCCCCTTCTCTGTTTAGCCTCAGTGGGACTGTGGCTTTTCCAGTTAATATAGCAATGGAGCAAAGGGCTCTCACTTTCTGTTGGAGCCACTAGATGGGACCAGAGTAAAACAATGAAAATAATTTCGACGTAGGCCAATAAAGACATGTTATCTTTGACCTTTAAATCTAGTCTCAGGATTCAATCCAAATGCCAGTTTAGGCTTCCAGAGTTCCCTGCTAAAAATTAATCATCTTCTCTGCTTCTTCTTTGTTCCTTCTTTGAAGTAAGCTTCATCTACACAGCTGGCATTTGCCTTGTTATAGGAGCCAAATGGTGTCCATCTGTAGACATGAAATATGGAGGGGCCATTTGGGCTGAAGTGCTCCTCTTCCCTCACCACGCTCATTCCTGAAAGCACTGAGAGGAGTGTTAAATACCAGAGGGAGATCAGATGCAGACATAAATGGACAAAAGCTGGGGAAAGCAAAATGAAGCACATCTTCATGTTTCCCTCCCCACGAGCTGTGGCTAGGAAAATAAAGCAAAACCAGGACTCCAAAATCCAACAACTGAAAGAAAGGCATGAGCGAGGTTTGCAGTCTTTCCCCTGTTACTTTGCCCATCCCAGCACTCCATTCTTCACTGCACACCTATTTGCCACAGGCAGTGAGGGTGAGCCAGGCTGGACAGGGGCCCTTTTCCTGACCCTCTGAGGGGGGATGTGCACTGGCAGGGCTGCAGGTGTAACAGCACCTCCTAATTCACATTGCTGACAGTCAGTCAGAAACTGAAAGTCAACAAGCTATTTACACGTAATTTTAAACACAGCTCGGTGCCCGGCAGCCCGATTATTTTGAGGAGGAGGTTAAAGCAGACACTGTAAGGCAAGGACCTTACATACCAAGCTCCAGCCCTTGGTGCATTAATATGGCTGAGTGGAGATACTAACATAACCTTACCTGTAATGGCATGAACACACCACTGTAATAATTCATTTAGAATGATGACACCTGAGACCTAATTTAAAACTCCTAGATGAATACTGTTCTCACATTCAAACCCCAAGGCTGCTGCAAACATACCTAAGAAATCCTAAGAACTATAGTGAGCCTAATTGAATTGGACTTAAATGGACCATTGAGGTGGCCTCACAGAGCTCTGGGGAATTTATATTGTCTATACTGTATCAGAATCACAGCTTGAACTGAATAACGGGTTACATCCAATCATGTTACTGTAACTCATGCTTGAGGAAAGGGGGAAACCTTTTGCTATCAGCAAGGCTGTATGGAAAACAATTTCAAATCACTTTAAACCCGGTTGGCAACTACTTTGCCAATTATGGACTCCTTTGGGAAAGGTGTGTGCTAGGGCTCGGGACTAAATGATTTATGTCAAGCGCCCCAGTCCCCGGAGGCACATACAGGAGGCTGGAGAGGAGGTGCTTGTGGCTAATTATTTCTCCTAAGAATACTTTAGCAAGGTAATTTGCGCTTGCAGATGAGTCACTCTGCACGCTGAATATAACACAGGGAAAGCAGAGACTTCAG
Source organism: Vireo altiloquus (assembly GCA_013396875.1). Taxonomy (NCBI): domain Eukaryota; kingdom Metazoa; phylum Chordata; class Aves; order Passeriformes; family Vireonidae; genus Vireo; species Vireo altiloquus. The sequence goes on from VZRF01008653.1 coordinate 1,197,570, forward strand.
CGCTACAGCACACAGGCAGATAAAAGCGAAATGAATGGGATCTTCAGTCCTTAATCTCATATGCAAAACCCCAGCCCCCTGCCCCCCCGCCTGCCCCATCTCCCCCAAGGGCCCCTCACCAGTGATGCTCAAGGGGGACCCCAGAGGAAGGCCAAGCAGAGCCTCATCCCCACACCTAATTACAGAAAGGAGCCCGGCGTTTAAAAGGCTGATAAAAGTGTGCACTCTCTGTGACTCTTGGTGGTGCAAATGTGCTGGCGGCTGGGCATGCAGGAGGGAAAAGCTCGGGCAAGCTGAAGCAGGTAGCAGCCAAATGCCTTCCCAGCATTCCCGCCTGTGCATCCCCTTGGTGCACTAGCAGTTTCTTTGCTCCTGTTGTCTAAAATCTCCTCACAGGTGCACTGTTGACACTGTGTTATAATTTATGAAGCTGCAGATGCCTGGAACATGTAATTCATTTTGCAGATGGCAAGTGTAAATTCTGCTGTTCCTCACATGGCACAGCCTTGCCTGTTAATAAAAAGGCTGACCTCCCAGATCCTGGCTACTCTGAGAGGTGTAGCAAATCCCTTTTGGATGTGTTGCTGCCATTGGGTAAGGTGCAAATAGCATTGATCTTGCAGATGATTCAAGCCTGATTTCAAGATTCCCACTGCCCCAAAGCTCTGGGGTGTGAACTTTGGGAATGACTCAAGGCAGGGTGATTTTTGGTCAGAAGTCTGGGATTGATTTGCAGCTGAAACATGGTAGAATGTTGCACACGTTCTGAACACTGCCTTCCAGGTTTTCATCTGATTTTAACTCATATCATATAGTTGACTTTTATTTAGGTCCTATCATTCACACTGGCTTTGGGATTTCAGGAGCATTGAGAACACGGGTTTGTGGCAAACACAGAGCTGCTGTTCTTGATCAGGTGTTAGTAGAGATGCAGAAACACTCTCCTTTTGAAAAGTGCATTTGTGGTTATCTGCTGCTTTGCAGCAGCTGAGGAGAAGAAAGAATGCTGAAAGTCCCTGTGGAAATGCCACTCAAGCCTTCTGAGCCCAGATGAGCTCCAAGCCCCCCAGCTGAGCCTGGGGCTCTGCAGAGCAGATGCACTGGCCACACTGGTGGTGCCTGCTAGAGGGTGGGTGGGTAGAGAGCCACCAGGGCTGCAACCTGCAGCTGCAGCACTCTGCATGGATCAATCTGCAGTAATAACCTAGGAAAGATGTGAAGCACCTTTCTTTCCTGCAGCAATACAGGCAATAACACAGCTGCCATAGATGGAGAGGGACCAATGGATTTGCTAATCCACAGCAAACAGATGACTTGTGAAAGAGCTGAATTGACTGGCTTCTGACAATCTGACAGCAGTCTGACAAACCAATGGCTTTTGGGTAAATCTAGTTTGTCCAGACTAGTGGACTTCTAGTCCATGCTCACGTGACAACCTTCTACTAGGAGTGTGGAGCAAAATCCATTTTTCTTGACCTGATTAAGGCTCGGCTGCAAGGTGCAGCCATCACTCAGAGGCTCCTCTCTCAAGCATGAGCTGCAGGGGGAAGCCAGGTGGGAAAGCCAGGTGGGAAAGCCAGTTAAATGCTGGCTGGCAGGGCAGGGAGCAGGTGTTGTAAACCCATGGCTGGCAATAAAAGGATCTGTAGTTTGTAGCATTATGAGCTATATAAGCTGAAGTGAGCAAGCTCCAGGAGAACCTTAGCTGAGGTTGGTTTGGCTTTTTGCTTTTCTTTGGACATAATTGAGCCTGGGTTCAAAACATTCACATTGTGCAGAAGAAGATCCAGACTCATGGTGTCTGCTAGAGAGTAGGGGAGAGGAAGGGAGGAAGCTGAGGCAAAACACACAACCCTGCTTTCCCTGCCCCTGCTCAACCTGTACCCCCTGTCTGCCAAGGAGACACTCCAGAGTGCCGGAGCAAGACCTTACATTAGGTTAGCCTCATAAAGGAGGCAGGCCGTGCACTGCTCATCCCTTGTGGATTTAAGCCACAGCACAGGTTGTGTTGGAAGCTGCCATCCAGCAAAACATCAGTGTTCTGTCCTCTGCCTGATTTCCCCAGTCTCCCCGTTTCTTGGACAAAACCCTGCCTCAAAAGCTTGCATGCAAGAGCACATTCAGTGGGAAGTGTGCATGAAATGGGGCACTGGTTCAACAGAAAATCTTTCACTTGCTCTTTTTCTTCTTTTTGACACACTTCCCTAGAGTCTTTTCAGGGCCGTTCACCATCAGGCACACAAATCCCTGCCACAACAGCTTAAGAGTTATTTTTTCTGTCCCAGCTGATGAGAAGAAACATTATTCTGCAATATGGTCAAGATCTTCCAGGTCTTTTATCACCCCAAGTAGGATCACAGAAAAACTCCTCACAACTTTTCCTTTTTAGTACGGACAGTTTACAACTATATTATGCAGATCTTTTATGCATTTCTTTGTATTTTATTTTTTTATTCTTCCCAATCTCTTTTAAGCTTCTTCCCCTTTGCACATCTGAGCTTTGCTGATCACAGAGGTCAAACAGATTGAAAACATGTGTGCAAGTAAAGTGGCTTCACCTTTGACCTCAAACTATTCCTTCTTGGGAACATTTAATTTGCTCTAACCAAATGTATTTTTATTTTAATGGAATGCTCTTTGCCTGAGGCAAACTGTGTGGAAGTCCATCAGATGTGTTTTCATTTTACCACTTTGTAGAAAAGTGTATTAATCCATTTTGCTTTACATCTGGAATATTTTTTAACACAGCCCTGGGATTTCCCCCTCTATCTGCAGCACTACCCATGGCTCCTGTGCAGAAAACAAAACAGAGCAATATGAAATTAAATGGACCAAAGAGGTGTGTTAAGAATGAAAGTCGATCCTGACTGCAAAGGGCAAACTCTTTTGGCATCCTGGGTTTATATATTTTTATTTCTGCTAGGTTATATATTTTGCAATGATAATGCTATGTGCTATGCCAGACAGCAGAGGATGTGAAAATTTGGTTTATAACACTATCCTGGATCCTTCTGGTGAGGTGAGGTATGCTTTATACTAGGATCAAGCTGTGGCTACAGCTCCTCACTTTCACCTTGCATCTCTGGTTTATTTAAAGGCTTGTAGCACTTTGTGGCAGAACACAATGTAGAAGATGCAACCATTTCAGACTGTGTTTTGGTTTTGATTGTTTTGGAAGTCTTACGCATTAGCTTCTCCTAAGTAGCTCCCTCAAGCTGTTTGGGGCAGCTTTGAAGATACTACGAATTCATGCATAGCCCATGAGTATCTTCCCAGCCTGCCTGGTATAGGTATAATAATCAAGAGATATAGATAACTTTAGGATGATTTTTTTTTTTTTTGCTTTGTAAGAGATAATTTCCAGCTCATGTAACCTTTGTTGTTAGTTGTCTCATCATTCTGATTCTGCCACCATTCATTTTGGGGTCGAGGACTGAATTCGGCATGATATGACAACCCAACATGAGAAAGCCAGAGTAAATGTCATCCCCTAACAGACTTGAATGATGGAACGAGTCTCTGCCCAGGAATCTCCATTCATTTTGCATAGTCCCTGCATCCTGTTTGGGCAGCTTGCTACTGGAAGGAACATCCCTCCCTTTGAAACCCGAAAGGGTGAATGAGCCCCTGTGTGGCTGCAGTGTTGTCCTACTTTTCTGCTGTGCCTCCATTTAACAGTCTGCTGTCAGAGGAGATTATTTCAGTACTATCACTGTCTAGAATACTACAAAAAGCTATAATAGCAACAAAAAAAGAATAGTGTGTAGATATATAAAGCTGTATTTCCTCCTCTTATGGATTCAAGGGAGGATTCCCATGGTTGTAGGAAAGTAGAGCCTACTGAGATTATTCACAGTGAGTAAATTGAGTAAATTGGGGGGCTGGTGGTGTGTATCTTTTTCTTCTGTGCATGCATCAGTTATTCCTCAACAAGGTCCAATTTCTGCCAATGGGAATATTATTCCTAAATATTTGTTAAACAGCTTGGATGAAGCATTTTCAGTCCAGTGAGAGGTTCACTTTGGACATCCACTATTCATTATTCACCGCGTGTGTGTTCACACAAGTCATATGGTATTGTCTCTGCTCCTTACTTGAATAACTCTAGTTAAACAGGAGACTAATGAATGTTGGAGCACACATGGTGAATAACTAATAACGAGGAACGTGTTCCCTCACTTGCACCTGTACTTAGCTATAACCAGAGCTGTCTGACAGCTTGGGGGGGGCTGTAATCTGGGCCTCCCAGCTCCCAAGGCCTCTTTCTCCTGCTGAGGCACTGTGCTTGCTGTGTGTGTGCCATATGAGTCACTCTTAATGTGCAGCTTGTTGCTGTGTGCCATGAGACACTCCTCAGCTGGACTTGGGGCCTTGAGCACCCACACATGGGCTCTGCCAGCAGACACTGGTATGCAAACCTCTTAACTTTTTAATTTGAGGGCAAGGAAATGGAAATCTGTCTATTTAAATGTCAGGAAACAGAATGAAAAATGGGACAAGCCCATGGTCAACCTGGCTCCTTAAACATTCCTCTAGCAGGAAATCCAGCTCCCTCATATTGTGCTTCTGATGCAAAGGAACAAAGTGATGCCATGGACGTACCTCCACAGCAAGGAGTGATTTTAGCACAAGATGAGGAAGCAGTTTCAGGTGCCAGTTAGCCAGCATGCCTGTCAGTATTCTTGAAGGTGCACTGCAGAGGCTCAAGCCCCTCTGGCAACCAGCTATGCGTCCAGTGACCAGTTTGGAGGTTGGACAGCTGCAGTCAGATGAGAGAGGCTGTGTGGTCTGGTGGCTGTGACCACCACCTTTAATGTGGAAGGCAAAAGCATCCCTCATCATGTACCATTTTCCTTCTTACTGCCCTTATTCATCTTTTTTGCTCAAGTTCTCTTGTGTCTTCCACTACCTTATGTTTGCCACTGCTGGGTTAAAGATGATATCCTCGTGGTATCTATCACCTTTCCCAAATTGCTTTTCATCTTGTCCACTGCTGCTGAAACCTGAAGGTTTCTGAAACCCCTGAAAGGGTGGTTAAATATACTTCACATACACCATCACGGCTACTGATGAAAGAGTGTGGAGGAAAATGTTCCATCCAACAGTGATGGTTTTGCCATCACAACTGCTTTCATATTTTAGGAGTTGTATCACCATAAAAGAGGGTTTTATGCCCCTTTGCTCCTCAGAAGCTGATGGGGCAAGACTACATTACTATGTTGCTTTTTCCTCTTCATAGTTTTGTGCTTTCTCACGTTCTGACTGCTTCTGCCCTTTCATTTCTCGTTGGGGAGACTCCAAGGTCTCTTGGTGCTGGAACATTTTTTCTCGTGTGTTTGCAGTGTCTAGCACAACATAGCCCTGATCTCTGCTAGTGGATACTAGGCACTCATGGAATACAAACAATAAATAATCCTCATTTCTGCTGCATTGCTCTACCTGTGCTATACATCAGATGAGAGAGGGTGGCTCTTAATCTTCTTATTGTCAGGATTATACAGGTATATTTCTGATAGAGAACTTTTAAACTACCATACAGTGAAAAGTTGGAAGGTCTCTTGTAAATCACACTTTATTCACGTATAAACATAACTTAAATCAAGTTGATGAGCAATACCCTCCACAGGATAAATGTCTGATACTGGATTTATTTCAGATCTGTTTACACAAAGGATTGATGACGATCAATATCTGCCCTTGGGATGAGCAGGGAAACAAAAATGTTGGCGATCAGGCCACTTGATGTCACTATTGCTTGACAATGTGCACAGGCAACTGAGTATAAATGGGGTTAACTCAAAAGGAGAGCGGGACACAGGGTTTAAGGAAGACCTCTGGGCCATCTATTTAAAAAGAATAAGAAAGATACACTATTTAGGATTGTGCATAAATTCTGCCTCTGTACATTTAGCAGCGTTAGTGGAGAACTCCCTTCCCTTCTGCACTCATGGCTGAAAGTGCTCTGACTGGGTTCGGAGCAGAAGGATTCAGACATTTTTCACTTGCTCAGTGTAAGAACAAGACATGTTTTTTGTCTCTCTGACACCTCTGTGTGGGGAGCATTGTGGTACTGAGCAGAGGGCCCACCTGATCCGGTGGTCCACGCTTATATTAATAATTCTTGTATTTTACCATACACCAGGTAAGACTGGGTCCATAATGATAACTATGAAGCAGAATATTTTGTCCACTGCCATGATGTTTTCTGGCTACCTGGCTGATTTTTACAAAATGCAGCCCGCGTTTCCCTTGATGAGTTTGGGCCCTCACCTGGGCAGTCGACAGAGGGAACATTTCTATTTGCTTACTGCAGAGATTTCACCATTCAGCGAACTTATTAGTCGCAGTTGAACCGTAAATTATTTATCAAAGTCCACGGTGAATAAATATCTAATACTCCTACCCACACAACTTCATCTAAGTCCCATGAAACCAGGCAATGAGTTTCTTCTCCTTTTGAAAGGCCTAAGGTTACTAAATAATTCAGAAGCCTCTCTCCTGTCTGTGGTAGGATGTGTGGCTTTAAACTACCTCAAAGTGCTTTTTGTTAGGAATTGAGCCATATGGGTCATTCCTTCGTCTTCTGGTAAAATGAGTATTTACTTGGATGAAAAGCAGGTGAATGCCTTTATGTGTGACTGTGACAGCTATTAAAAAACAAATTCTTTGTTCTAGGAATGACTAAGACCACAGGCAGTTTGGGTAGCTCTCTCTTGGATTGTTCTCCTTTATGGAGAGCTCTTGGAACTGTCCTGTTTGGGAGGAGCTGCAAGTGTGCTGTGCTTGCTCAGAACATTTGTATTTTATCTGTTGGGAAAAATTAACTATTTTTTTGGTCTAAATTTTCAATAATCAGCTCACTTTTCCCCTGCTGTTAATTCTCTCCCTTGGGCAGCAGTGTTAGTTATAGCTATTTGCATGGCTCTGACTACAGGTGAGCAATGCGACAGGCAATATCTAAATTATTTGCATGCACAGGATACTCATGAGTGGAATTTAACCCACATCTCCTAAGCCATGAGCCAAATGCTTCTACCATGGGACAAGCTTCCCTTACTGTTAGGAAAGTAAAGCTTGAATCTCACCAGGTTTCCAGAAGGACCCATTTCTTTGTGAAACATGTTCAGCATCACAAGTTATGTTTGTAGGAACTTGGCTTTATTTCTTAATTTTCCCTACACATGACGCTACATGGATGACTACAGTAACAGGCACTGTCTTTCTCCTTCCCAGGGAAAAGGGAGATGAGCTTTTCCAAGGTAAGTGATCATCTATCACTTCAGCAGCTTGAGGACTCATAGCTCTAAAACCTGAGGGACTGGCTCAGATGTGTCTTGGGCCTTAAAAAAGATCAAGGTACATCACTGAGTAAGTTTTAAAGCTGGGGTAATTTGTAGTGACTCCACTGAGTCATATCCACATATAGTTGGATGGTGACTAAAAGGAGACAAAAATAATGGTGCACTGAATCAAAAATCTACTGGTTTATTTCCAAATTTTTCAGTCTGGGCATCATATTGTGCATGAGCTGAAGAGCTCAGGTGAGATCCCAGCTGGCACAGAAGTGTTGAGGACAAGCTTGTGCATGGTGTGTTGCTCTTTGCTGTTAGCCTAGCTGGCCCAGTGGATAGTCTAGCTCATGCCAGTGCAATCATGATTTAATCATATTAATAGTGCTAGGCAATTGACAAAAGCATGGCACAAAAGACAAAAATGTAGGAAAGACACCCTTTCTGACAAGCACTTTATTTTCTGTACAAAAAATTGCAGCCTCTTGTGAATTTTAAACTGCCCTAAAGAATTTAATGTTGAGGCAATTGTTCTTTACAGAGTTCTGCAGCTTATTTTAAAAATACCAGTAGAAAGGTTTTTTTCTCTATTTAACTGCATATGTTTTAAGAGTAATTTCCAAGGACTCCTTATTAATTTCTATAGCTCTCTGTTTAATTTTCTTTTTTTCATAAAGAACATTGTAAAACTGTAACTAGTATGGTCGGTGACCATGTTTCAGGGATGTGTCATGGCATCTCTAAATGAGTTGGCTTTCATTTCATTTCCTTCAATCCATTCTTTGGCAATCTCCAACCAACTGTACAAGCATGGAAGAAAGATCTGAGCATTTAAGCTGGATTGTGAGTGGGAAGGAATTGGAATTGTCTTTAATGAGCTGTAGCCATTTGGTTTCGCTTCTCTGACAGTCATGTGTACTTTAAGTAAATGACCAAATCGAGCACTTTAAGATGTCTCAGAGTCACCCCATCATTTCAGCATTACCTGGGCATTCTGGTGTGCTCTCCCATTACAGGACCATTCTGGAATTGAATGGTCAGTGATGATAAACAGTGATAATGGATTACTGAGTAGGGAGAAGGTAGGAGATATTAATAAGGTAAGATTTTTAATTAATTTTTCAAGTTAATTAAAATGTCCAAAAGCACAATAAAACTGCAGAAAATCTGGCAAGGGAATGGCAGCCTGTCTGATTAATGCAAGTCAACTGTCTTCTGAGGGTAATAGTAATAATGATGAGATTATGGATATGGAAGAACCTACTAAAGAGATATGAGATGCATGTGGAATACAAACTGTGTCCTAGTTACTATTTTATGGTGCACAATGGATCTTATTAAGGAGGAATAGCAGTAAGAATTACCACTGAATTGCTCAATAAAAGTATTGTGTAATTAACACTGCTGCACCATCAGCTTGAGTGCTACCTCCCATTGATACTCCATATCCTCCATTTACTTTTAGTTTTTAACTAAAGTATGGGAGTTTCAACAGCAGATGCAGGCAGCTTGAAAAACATGCTGTCTTGCGCATGACAACACTTGAAGAAAGGCAAGCAAGCACTGAAGGGCTGGAGTGGAATATCATACTCAGAAGAGACTGGCAGGAACTTCCACAAGTGAGAGTTTGATACTTCATTCCCACAGCAAAAATAACACAGAAACAAAATAACAAACAATAACCATGACAGAGAGAGTAAAAATACTTTCTTTCTGGCATCCCCAGTCTCGTCTCTAATGAGGTTCTGAAAGCATGTGTTCCCCATCCAAGCAGAAAACAAGTCCCACTGAGGTTGATGCACAAGTGATGAATGGGATTCACTGATGGGTATTTTTTCACAGCATTAAGCTTCTTATTACATATATATGCCATGTGCCTGCTGCAGTGGTGCTCTGCTCTTGGCTGGGTATTCTAGGCAGTCTCCAACGGAAGTATTGTAACATCTCAATTAGAGACACCAGTATCATACAGGAGAGGACAGTTAGTATAGTTCTGTCCTGATAGAAAAAGAAGCAGTCAACATCATCAGGAAAAATTTGGTTTTGCAGGTCTTATGGTAGTTCACTTAACTCTCAGACAAATATCCTTGACTTTGAAGGGCAGATATAAACCAAAGCTCATACCCTCTGAGAGATACCCATCATTGTTTTCTATAGAAAAACAAAAACTGCTGGCTGCAAAGCAGAACTCCTCAAAATTAATATCAAAAGACCAACTCAACCACAGATTTCGCCAGACCAGGAATGATATCTGAATGACCCATGTGTTTCAGGAGTTTTGGAGCCTGAGTTATGAAGTTATGACAGACCAAGCCTGTGTTCATAATGAATCACTACTTTTTTTTCAGTTCCTGGCTAGGTTATGCTATATCCCATGCTCATTTTATTCGAGCTCCTTTCTGTCAAGAGCAAAATTCTTAATTCCATCTTCAGTGTTTACCCAGGCTGCTCTTAAAAATGAAAATAGTATCTGGAGGATTTTAGTCTTGGTGAAATAATAAAGGAAAGTAAAAGCCTCCTGTCTTGAATTCTGAGTAGGCTGCATCACCACATGCAAGAGAAATGGTTGCTATAGATTGCCTTGTTATTAAAAGGGGAGGGTGAAAAACGACAAGGAAGGTTTGAAGCTGGCTGATGTAAAACAGAACCAGTTTATAGGGAGCTGGCTGAGGACTGCAGTTTTATAAGGTGCACTTTAAACAACCATGCAGTGTACTAAAAATATAATAAAAACTATAGCTTCTAGCCACAAGTTTCAGAAAATGCTTAGTGGCAAAAAGAGAAAAAGCTGCAAGATATAGGGCATAAAGAAAATCTCATACCCTGAATGGAGGAACATTTAGGTCTAGGCTTTTGCTTCAGGCTCCAGCTCAGTGCAAGCACAAGACACCACATACTGTTCAGTAGCATTCACCTCCATAGTGGCAAAAGTACATAAATGCCACAGGAGAGAAGCCACAAAACATTTGCTCTCTGAGACTGACTTAGATCTTTCTCTCCATGCTCTGCAGGTCCCACTGACACTGACAGAAGGGCTGCCACCCATCCTGCTGTTTTTCTCCTGAAACCTCACCAGATTCATCAAATCAGCCTAACTGCTCATCACTTGTCAAAGCCCATTGCTCCTTGCTCCCATTTTATCAGGAAAACGCTACCTGCAGAAGGCTGGGGTGGAACATGGTGGGAACATAAGACCATGTTCTCTGAATGAGCTGCCCTGCTGCTGGAATAGCAATGGCGGGAAGAGGTGATCTGCCATACTGCAGGCTTGGAAATCAGTCCAGAAAGGCATTAGCAGAAACCAGCCACTGGTGCTGTTCACACCAGAGTTATTTTCAAGATTTCTCTTTGTGGCTGTTTGTCCCCAGCATCTCTCAAAAGGAGAGGTTATGCTTGGCTGGCTTTTTGTATCTCATGTTTACCTGTGAGTTGCCCTCTGGAGTTGACTGCTCTTGAACACAAAGAGGAGAGAGAGACCAGAAAGGGCAGGAAGGTCGCAGTGAAACAGAAAAACTTGCAGGGATGTCATGAACATTTGCCATGCTTCTCAGGATATTTCATTAGAATTGCATGGCATGGTCCCGTCAGTCACAGGGTTTTAAGGGGCCCATTAGAGACATCTCTCTGAGACAGAGTACCTCCCTCACCCCCTCCTGGCTGTGCACCACATCAGGAAGGTATTAACTCGCCACTGATCTATGATGGCAGCAAACTGAAACATCCCAGGGCCAGTGAAGCCATGCTGCCTGGGACAGATGGAATCAAACTAGGGATCCTTCCCTTCCACCCCACTTTTGGAGCCAGCTGCTCCGTATGATTTCAGGAGAGGGAACGATGCCTTGGTCTGCAGTTTCAGTAGCAAATATCATAGGGTGGTTGCAACAAGAGGGAGAAAATAATTGTTTTGCAAAGCATCACAAGTTGTTTTTGTTTTTGTTTTTGTTTTTTTTTTTACAGGATGTCTAAAGCAGGCTTTTAAACACTCCTCTCCCAGTTCTCACTTACAATAGTAGGAGCTGGGGTCAGACATCTTTTCTTGCAGTGCTTAATACCTTCCTACAGGAGGACTGCCATTAAAGGGAATGAGGCAGCCTGCAGAGCAAGGCTTTCCTCTGCAGGAGAAAGAGTGGCTCTGCGTCTGCAAACTGTGGCAGACCCTGAACTTCCCAGTCAAGTCTCTGACTGCCACCTCTTGCATCCTCAGTTAATGGCAAACATAAAACAGGAGGCCATTAAAAAAATAAGATAAATCAGACCCTAAATTTAAATTGTGTTGATATAAATCATTCATGCAACAGATTGCATTTATTTATTGCCTTTGTTTGCAGCGCAAGAAATCTGTTAGATGCACCTCGCAGAATTCATAGATTAAAAAATAAAAATCCTTATGAGATACGGGCTTTGTGCCCAAAATGCAGCACTTTCCTATTAAAACCTTTATTCGTCTTCAGAGGGAATACTTTGGCACTGTTTCCCCCATCATCTACTTCCTCATTCTCACCTCTGAAGCTGCTTCCCAGTCACAGGGATGTGTTTCATGCTCCAGCTCCAGTGGCTCATGGCCCTTCTGACCTTAGCTCCAGCCTGTCTCCTGATGGACAAGCTGGCAGCTCTTCCCCCAGCCTGGAGGACACCTGGCAGCAGCCTCATGGGCAACAGAGCATTGGGGAGGAGAAAGTGACCTCGTATCTACTCTTGGGACCAGAAAGAGGACAAAAGTTCATTTAAAAAAAAATCTAAGTGGGGCAGTGTTTCAAAGACCAAGAGTCACCTCTCAATAGTGGGACATCTGGTGACATTAGCTGAAGTTTCATAAAAGCTCCCTATGGTCTTTTCAGAAATAGAGCAGGTTTCAAAAAGAAAGAAAGAAAGAAAATACAGAACCCTATGTATTGATGTTGATTTAGCTCCATCTTCTATGCTAAGGTACTGCTAAAGCCAGCAAAGAATCCTAACTTGATTTTCTTCATCTTGGAAACAGGAGAAATGGCTAGTCATGAATGCATGTTATTTACAAAGACGTGGTTTTGTCCTGCTTTCTTCCTTTATTTCATTATTTATTGAGTAAGATAATAGCTTATGGTACTTACACAGAGCCAGCTGTTTGCAGGATGCCAAGAGCAGGTGGTCTGGGAGGCCTCTGATGAATTGCAAAAGACACTTACCAGCTGCTATCGCTGTGTGAAATGAGCAAACCTGCAAAATCTTTATTTTCAATTGGATTGTACTTTTAAGTAAGCAAGGGAGACAGCCAGTATAACTACAGACCATGACCAACAACCCACATACAGCGTGTGCAAACACAAGTGATTAATGTACCACGATTTCAAAACATCCAAAATGAGTGAGTCAGGTTTAATAGGGTGAGTGAGAGGGAAGGGGAGCAGGAAGGGATGGGTGGGTATGGGGTATGCATGGGAGGACTGCAGGACAAGGGGCTGCTTACATGACATGAGGAATAAGGCAAAGAGGAACTCTTTGAGGAATCTGAATAGCCTATGCCGTGTTCTTAGCATTTCCCATATTTTTATTCTCTCTTGTAAACAATACTGTTGGTTGAAAGTTTTCATGGTCCTTTTTCTTCTTTCTCTCATCACCTCAGCCCCCCCCCTTTTTTTT
>VZRF01008653.1:1210499-1295611 GCA_013396875.1 Vireo altiloquus
TTTTTTTTTTTTTCAATTATGTAGGGCACTCTTGTGTGCTGCCTCACCAGGGCACAATCCTTTGGTGGTAACCACATCCTCAAATGGTCACTGAAGAGATGCAGGGATAATGGGTTACAAAGACAGACATTAATAAGGTAAGATAAGAGAGGGGAGGTTTATTAATTTTTCAAGTAAAGTTAGGATGCCCAAGGGCACAGTAAAACTGTAAAGAATCTAGTGAGGGATGAGAGGCCTAGCTGATTAATGCAAGTCAGCTGTCCTCAGAGGGTGATTGCAATAATGATGAGATTATGGAAGAACCTGCTGAAGACAAATGAGATGCATGTGGAATAAAAACTAAGTGTCCTAGTTACTCTTTTGGAGTGCACGATGGATTTTATTAAGGAGGAACAGCAATATAAATTACTGCTGACTGAGATGCCAAAGTGAGGAGCCAGGCTAGCTTTGCTGGAATTTCCTTGCTTGAGAGGTAGCACGCAACCCAGGGTGCCTCACTTGAAAACAATCCAAAGAAAACATGGAAAAGTGAAATGGGGGCTTACTCCTATACTGCAGAAGAAGATAATATTTCTGCTTGATATCTTTGATGTTCCTTTCCTTCCCCTCCCCTGCCTCCTTCTTCAGCTCCATTACCTCATTGCTTCCCTAAGCTGGGGTGGATAATTCGAGGCTTCCCAGTTTGTGCCAGGAGCCCTTACCCTGTCCAGAAGTGGCTCTTCTCCAGACAGCCCCACTGTGCAGTGTATGAATAAGGCAATGTTTCTGAGGGCAGCAATTTTCCAGACTGCCTTCCTTCCTTTGCTGCCCAACCTTTCCATTTTCTCATTCCTTGACATTTGCCGCCATGCTTTTGCTGCCCCTGCCACCTTGTCCTTGGTGTCTCCAACTTCTCTTACCACCTATTTTGGCTTTTTCCTCTCTACCCTGGGTTTTGTTCTGCCTGCTAGTTCTGCAGATGGACCCTCCCACCAGCCCTGCGACCCTCACCTTGGCCTCCTGCCCCTCACTCCTCTACAATAATATGAGGACCAGAGGCATGATGATTATTGCTTTTGTGGCTGTTGATCACCACACAGAAGACTTGGTGGGGTAGCACGTCCTCTGCAGCACCTAAAAGGTGTAGGAATAACTTCCTGAAGTGGGAGGGCAGGGGATGACTTCCAGATGGGGGCAGCTGGCAAACCTGTGCCAAGTCACGGAGCGGGAACCAAGCTGTAATTAACATGGTAAGAAATGGCATGACACGGTTTCTTGTATAAATTTTCCAGGTCCTCTGTTTCTTTCCAGTGTATTAACTGTTCATGGTAACAGGAAATAAAAAATTGTAATATTGACTGCTTGTGTTACAGTGCAAAGTCAGCACTTCCATTAGAAAATCTGTTTCTAATGGGTTTGAGTAATATAATAATGAACTTTCACTTCAGGAATAATCCTGGTATTTAGAGGTCCCAGACGGACTGTGTTTTTTCCTCTACAAAATACAGGAGATAAGTCTGGGCATATAAGGCTTCACCACCTCCCCACAGCTCAGAATTCGCTTTCTCTGAAAGCTTTCATCTTCCCTTTATCGTCCTTGTAAAGTCATGGTAAGGGCTTCTCATCTCTTTTGCCTTGATGATTTATTTTTTTGAATGGATCTAAGAAACTACGGGATGTCAAAACAGCCTTTTCTCCCACAGCCTAAGTATGTAATTACCTGATAGATGGACATTTCTGTGTTATTAAGATGGTCTAGATACATATTTATGCAGCAGACAGTAATGACTTCATCTTAGCAGCTCCCTACATATATATTTACATGACAGATGACAATGTTCTGCAGCTTTAGCCCCCATAAACCTCATTTGTGACACGTGAATCTGCTGCATTTCATGCTTGGTGCTGGAGACATGCAGAACAACCTTACGTGGGGATACCCTTATGGGGGGAGTGGTCACTACTGGATGAACAGAAAGAGGTGTTACATAAATGGAATGTATTTTCTAAAGGAAAGGGAAAAACCAAAATTGCAAACATACAAAAATAACAGCCCTAAAAGATCATGTAAGTATCGCGCCTCTGATTCCCAATAGCAGATGTTTCGGGTGTTGAAACTCCCACCAGAACAGCTGCAGGAATGTAGAATCACATCTGGGCTTGCGACGGGGCTGCATCATTACCCACCAACAGCAAAACAGCCAGATGCTTCCAATTCATTTTAGGGACAGAACTTAAAGTTTGAGTCCGTGAACATCCCTACTTTACAACTGCTATTTGCCATCGGCTGCGGCTGTTCCTGGATGTGCTGCTGAGGCAGTGGCAGGAGCCAGGACATGGCCAAGCTACTGGGTGGCACTGCTGTGGGGTGGGGTCCTCTGATACGAGGGGCAGACCTGGGGTAGAGGCCTGGGCTGTCTCAGAGCTGGCTTTGGGAGCTGAGGATGATCTCTTCAGTCCCAGGGAAGGGCAGTGCTGCTGTCACTTAGCGCACACCCTGCTCCCTTGCTGCAATGCCTGCAATACCTTCCCTCTCCTGCCACTTTCTGCCTCTGGCAACCGTGTTCAGCACACCTCCATGTTTTGGGATGGTGTTTTGGCTTCTTGTGCTGCTGAAGAATGTGTAATGGGAGAGTGCCTCAAATCTAGGGATGAAGGCAAGTGAGGGCAGCTGGCTTCACACTTGAGCCGTGGTGCTCACGTCTCTTGCCAGTCTCCTTCCCTGTACTGCCTCTGATGAACAGAGTGAGCTGTGGTCTGAAGGTGTCCCACTCCAGCAGCACTCACATTCACATGTCAAAGCCGCTTGGAAGGAAGAAGTTTTGCTTTCACTCTGGCTCCCTGCATGATTTCCTGTTCAGAACTCTAGTTCCTGTTGCACAAGTAGGTCAGCTGGAGATGATTCCTCCAAGTGATGGTTCCTTGGTGTGCCAAGTACCTAAAGTATGGCTTGCTTTTTAAAACAAGAACCTGTACGCAAAATAAAATAACAGTTTAAACATTTACAAGCAGGTGCTTGTCCATCACCTTGTTGTCACTTGTCCATAGCCATGGACCGCAGGAGAGGCAGAAGAAGGTTTTAATACAGCTCCTGACATGCCTACAAGAATCACACAAAGGCTCCAATTGATAAATGGGACTGAGGTGGTTTAGCAAAATGTTCAGTGTCAGATGGTTTAAAGGACAGACATAGAAGCAGATGGATTTATCCTTCTAGGATGGGGGGTTAATTGTCAGTGAGACAAATGGCATCCATGCTCTTGCATGAGGAGGAGACTGTTCTCTACTTGCATGTTGTCAAATAAGATCATTTTTAGAGAAATTGATGACAGTTTGTCTCAAAAAATATATTCTAATTTACAAATCAGAACATCCCTCTCCCTAGGGAGGGGATGTTGTGTGTTTCTGTATTGTTTTGATTATTGCTGATGAACATCTGCTATGACAGTAGCAATGAGGCTCGATAGGATTAGATAAACTTTCAGTGCTGCTGAGAATGTGAATTTCTGTCTCAAATGAAACCTTTTATCTAAGATCTGCCCCCCTCACCACCATCACATGAGGATCTGGAGGAGAAGGAAGAGAACTGTGCTTGAGTAAGAAGGAAGATGCAGGCAAACCCTCCTTGGTGCAGGAAGCCCCATTTTGTGTCCATGGTCTCCAGGACTGTGGCTTGCCATATTGGAGAAGCCCCATGGCGAAGGGTCTCCAGCCCATGTTGTCTGTACCCCTCTTTCACTCTGAATTTCCATGACAATCTCTTCATCTCTTGCCTTTTTGGATGTTCAGAAGCATGTGCCTTCATAGCTTTACTGAATGGAAGAAAATGATCTGAGGGATGTTCCTCTGAGTGCTGTGGACCCCCAGAAATGGGGCGAGTGCAGGGTGTCCCTGAGCCCAAGGAGGGCTGTATTCATCCTCCAACATGCAGTTGCTGCTCTTCAGTTTCTGAAGGAAAACTGGGAGGCACAAAAATCCAAAAGGGTCAGAAGTGCCTCTGAAATAAAATAGAATGTAAATTCCTCATGGACCCAAGCTGCTGTTGTGGGGGTAACCACTGCCAAAGCAGGCCTTGCTTAAAAATACCTGCAAGGTTTCTTATGAGTTCACCAGAGAGTGCAAATCTTTTCACTGCCTGCAAGGTTCATTAATGTGATTGCAGCGTTGTGTGGAAGCAAAATGGCAATATAGAGCAACTAATGAAAACAAAGGTTAAGTACAATTTTCCTGCTTCCCAAGGGAACAGGGTTTTTTTCAGGAAACAAATTTCTGTCTATGCGTGAGAAATTGTGCAGTTTCCTTTTTTTCCCCCTTTCCATAAAATTTAATACAAAACTTGATCATAAAGAGGAAGAACATAGTAAAATAATGTCTGTTTGGAACAGAATATGATATTATAGACTAGAGTGCATGAGAAAAATCAATAGCTTTGTATAAGCGTGAAGTCCATAATCACTCTGCAGACATACCTTGGAGAATATATGCATTTTAACTGTCTTTGTATAAGACCTTCCAGGGAACTGCTCATAATAATAATTAATCATGTAATTAATACTTAATTTACAAAGGGCACAGTATGCCCCACTCTCCTGCAGAGGCACTTGGGGTGATAAGCAACAGAAAAATAGAATTCAAATAAAAATAACTCATTAAAAGGAAGTCAAGAAAGATAAATGAAGGAGGAAAGATGTGCCACTGAAAATGCATAAACAGAACAGAAAATGCTTAAAAGCTCCCAGCCTCATCCTGCTTCTAACAAGACTCCCACTTGCTTTGGTGGAGACAGGGATATCACTGAGACCCTTGGGAAATCCTGATGTGATGCCTTATAAAGCCAGAAAAGACATCCATCTTTCATCAGAGCCTAGTGGGTTTGTGAGCTGGAAGTCCGAGCACACTTTTTAGCCATGAATAAACCCTAAAGTGAACTGAACACCACTTACTGCTGCGCTTATTGACTTCTTCAAAATAGATTCATAACGGGTGCTGACTTTTTCCAAAATTGACTTAGTCCCGTGTCTGTCAATTCCACTCTTTACGGTAGCTTTAGACATTTTCCTCGTGCCAGAGTAAGGTTTAAGAGTGTCAGTCCTATGTTATGAAATGGGACTGTCAGATAAACTACGATTCAAGTTAAATTTGGTTGTGATCAACTTCATATTTGAGTTCTTTCACAGCTTTCGGGTTAAAAAAAAATCCTACCTCCTGATTTGTTTTGATTTGAATTACTAATTTTCCCTGAAATGTCTTCACTGACGCTTTTTTTGTAATACATTTTTCAAGCTCATTCCCCATGTGTGAGGTGTGAAAAGTTTCTAGCTTCTGATGTGCATGCTAATACCAATAAGTCAGTTAGCTTTTTGCAGTGTTTTCCTTTGATGAGTTTTGATCCCACAAACTTTCTTGTAGGTTTTTTGCTTTTTGCCCTTTCTTTCTTTTTGCCTCTTTCTATAGAGGCAGATGTTCCTCAGTCTTTCTTGCTTTCATTAGTGTATCTTAGCATGCATATATGTAAAATTTAGATGAATATTCTATATGTAAAAGTTCATATTCTTATCTGTTTCTTCACCTATGCATGAATTCCCCCTATTTTGAAAAATGCATTTTACCCATAATAGCCTCCTTTATTCTAACATTCATTCATACTTGTATGTTTGGATCTTTTGGAGTAATATATCTTTAACCTGAGCCTCTGATGTATAGTCCTCAGACATCTTCCAGAACAGCAAAACCACATTTTATCTATTATAGAAGCTCTCTTTATTTTGCTTTTAATTATATGCTGATGTTAATATAGCTCTACTTTTAAAAATCTAAATGTTACGTCTTTAGAAATCTTTAGAAATGTTTCCCTTTGAAAGGAAAAGACTGAATTTGAATGCATTGTAGTCACTATTATAGGGTTATGGTTGCATCTTGAAACTTTGCATATTTAAATCCTACTTGAAACCAAGGAAAATTACAATTTACCCCTCTTCTTGCAGATGGTCAGACTAGCTAATCTGAGGAGTTGCTGCCCGTTTCTATTAAACAGCCCTTGTGTTACAGCTGACACAGAGATGCAGCATGTTTATGTGGGAGCATCTGATCATTGTGTGCCATCCCAGATTTCTTGGTCTCCTTTCTTAGTAGGTTGTGGAAGACTAAAAATCTGCACTGCTTAATGTGTGTTGAATTCCAAGCCATGTCCCAAATTATTTCTAAGGTGATTATTTAATCTTATATTCCCTACTACTTTAAAAACCAAATCAACTTGCTGACTGAGTCTCCTTTGTACCATAGCATTACAATGTACCACTGATCATCTTTGTGCTCTTAAATAACAGTTGTGACCATTGGGATACTTTCATTCTAAACCTGACATTTCAGTTTGGCCATCCTAGCTTTAAGACTCCTAATATTTGTTTACAGTCACTGATATATTTACAGTGGTCTGGTGATCACTACGTCTGTAGTGATACAGTCAGTCTCACATGAACTTGTTAGACTGTGCTTCACGGTGGATTTCTGTGTTACTGCTGTCCTAAAGTGTGGAGTTGCTCTGACTCCAGCACTATAAAACATGTCTCCCCACATAATGCTCATCCACCTCATGTTTCTTTACCCTGTGCTGGCATTAAAAAAAAAAAAAAAACAACAACAAAAAAACCCTCACTTTTGAGCTCTCTCATATAGAAAAGATCTGGGAGCCTTTCCCAAGCCTTTTTTCTCAGAGCTTGATCAGGCAGAGACACTTCTGTGCACAGCAGCCAACAAAAAACCCACAAAATGCCAAATGAGCTCCATCTCCCAGTGGAGCTGACTTCAGGGAACTCAGCAATACTTTTCTTCCAACAGCAGGTCATGGTTTTGGGAGAAGTTAGCACCTACCAGACCATCTGAAATCCCAGAACTTGCAGGATATATAAGACAACTGTGGTTTTATGCTTTACATCATCCTTTGGAAAACCACAAAGTAGTGCATACCAAGTGATGAGATCCAATAGACTTTTTTTTGTGTTTAATGGGTTGTTTTGCCTTGTATTTCTGTACTTCCTCCATAAGCAAATAATACCCTAGTGAAGCACAAGAATGAAGTCAGACCTTGCAACTGTGGCAGAGAAACTATTAGATGTCTATAAATAAATATTTTTATTGCAACGGTGCTGCATGAGCCAGTACTTTCTGGAAACCATATTCACATTGAGATGGGCTGGGGGACTGTGTTCGGTTACCAGTGGTGGTTACTTGGAAGGGTTTGTCTGGGAGATGTAAGCAGCCTTCTCAGTATTCTTATTCAGTTGTGTAATTCCAAGCCCTGCAGTGTTGTTATCCCTTAAGAAAACTTCTTCCTATTTCAAAAGCACCAACTCTGAATGTTAAATTGAAAGGGGATAAAAGAATCACAGTGGTAAAAGCTGCACAATTTCTACCCTCTTCATTACACAACAAGCTGGTTCAGTATTTGCTTCTTTACATTTTTATGCAGATATAAAAGGCTACTTTGGGAAATCTGTAACACTATTATTAAATGTCACTGAGCAGAGATGAGTATAGTGATGACTCATGTTCAAAAGATTTGATTTAGTATGCATTAGCTTCTCAAGTGTTGAGTCCTCATTTTGGACTACATCAACCACAGTGCCTAGATCTAAAGTAAGGACCATTCACATCAGTAGAAGTCTTTCCTCTAGTTTCAGTGATCTGTGGATCAAGATCTTAGTAAGAAAGAATTCTCTAGAAATTTCAATATTCTTAATCATGAGTAACAATTATCTGCAATTCATACAGGGCAACTTAAAAATCAGGCCTTGTTGTGCTACAGTGCCCAGACAGTGGAATAGAATCTATGCCATAAATGCATAAAAACAATCCAGATACAGTATTGGGAAGGGGTGTGGACCACCATGAAAATAATACATTATAGCAACAGTAAATATGGTTTTTTTCATAATTTCTTTATTAATAGGTTAAGAAAGACAAAAAAAAAGTGAGGAAAAAGAATTTTGAAGGAAAATAGGATGAAAGAAAGGACTAGGAGAAGGAAGATTGATAGTTTAGAAGTGAAATAAAGGTGGAGATTCTAGAAAATGGGAAGGGTGTGGGTGTTGAAGGCATCAGCAAAGAGTCTGGTGTATGACTGATCAGAATATTCCTACCAATAAATGAGCAGAGACTCCTTAATTTGAACAATATTATTTTGGAATGGCCTGAAAAGCCTCAAGTGTCAATAGACTTGCTTTAAGTATAATTGGTAATACTCTCTGCAACCCTGATGCGATGGCTTCTCACTCAAGTAATTCTGTGTATCAGATAGCACCTCAGCAGCCACCAGACTTAGGCAGTGACATGAGAATAACTCCACTTTTAATCAGTAACATGGCCACATTTAAGCTTCTCAGAATTTTGAGCTTGGATCTAGACTTTCAGGCATCCTCTAGTCATGGGAAGGAAAGCTTGATTTGTTTTGATGTTCCAGTGATATTTAAATTATGGACTTACCCTGGAGAAGCTTAGCTATGAAACCCCAGTACATGGATAATGAAATAAGAAATCTTTATAACACTCTAATCTTCCTCCATGTTTCAGACAAGCAGAAGAGATCTGCACAAATAGCTAAAACATTGTTCAATAAGGAAAATAATTTTCCATCTTACACTTTCAGAATTGAACATCAACACTTAACACTTTCCTGAGCTGATTAAACAATTATTTCTATGCAGAAAATGGACTTGAGACTCTGATACTCTAGGGAACCTTTGTATTAACTTGCTTAGGTTGAGGGGCTTTATTGGCAGTGGATCTTCACAGTAGGATGTAGCTGTTGCACTCAGAGACTCCCTGCTTTTGGTAGATATGCATCCTTATGACTTCTATTTCCCTTGTAAAGTCCAAGAGACATCAGGAAAGGAAACAGGGAGAAGAAATGGGACAGTGCTGGAGAGCTGCTCCCTCAGAGACAGTGGGAAGCACAGAATAAATTAGAACAGCTCTGAGTTTCTGTAATTTTCACAGCAGGTTGGACATGCAGAGTTGCTGAGAATTAACACCTGTGTTTCTGTAGAAGCACATCCTCAGGAGAACTGTCACCGACTTTGATAGAGATGGAAGCAGCAGGGTTCTGAAAGGCATCCCCTGGAAATGTTCTCAATGCCTCAAGGATTTAAGGTGAATACTATTCTCCTTGCAACAAAGAAAATAATTTTAGGTATCACGGATGCATGAAGATGCTATGACACTAACATATAAATATGGAGGTGGATGTTTATGCCTGCAAAATACTCAAGAAAAGTTGAAAAATTACACTTTTAAAACAAAACTAATTGCTAAATTACAAAATCAAACAAAATTAAATACCTCGAAATGTATATTTGCAATTGCAAGTGACAGAGACCACTCACTGATCAACTCCCTATGGATTTGTGAAGGTTTAAGTCTGTGGGTAGTTTCCTCAAGGTCAGAGTGCCTTAGTTTGAGAGACAGGTGTCTGCTTAGGAAGGAAGGAGCCTCCCTTGGATTGGAAAATGCAATCTCCTTCTCTCCGAATTATTATAATTTTGAAATTAAGGGGCTTTCAGGCAAAGATATGGGGAATAAGAATAACAGTTCTTTACATATATATCTATAACACAAGGCAAGCAAGCAGCAGTACCTGTGGCAGGATCCCAGCAGAGCAGGGCCTGCTGCCAGCAGCTCTCGGCGCTCTCGGCCCTTGCCCTGCGCTGCAGGGACGCTCACGGCCGCCAGGGGGCGCTGGCGGCTCCCGCTGGGCGGGNTGGGGTCCCCTGAGGCACCCGAGCAGATGGTGAGAAAAGTCCCTTTTTAGTGAGGCAGGGTGTTAAAATAGCATCCTGGTGCAGCAGCCGCTCCAGTGAGCAAGCTCCACTCACAGCAGAAGAGAGGCAGCAGGAGGCAGGAGTCCACAATGGATACGAATTCCCTCCACCATGAGAGCAGCTTCCCTCTCCTCCGAATGCCGGGAGAACCAGAGAGCTAGGGGCTGTACCCAGCCCCTTTTCGCCAGTTCAAATCTCATGGAATCTGGCCCTACAGGAGAAAACCCCAGGCAAAAAGAGGGCAGGCAGCTGGGCTCCTCCCCCTGTGGTCAGGTCTTTTGTCTCTTTTAAGCACCCAGCAATTTTTTTTCTTAGAAAAAAAAGTATGGGGGAAATTCTTTAAGAGGAAAAAACCCCAAAAACAAACAAAAAAAGGGAACTCCTAAAACCCCAACACAGAGTATGTCACATGAAAGGTTATATGAATGTCTAATAAGAAGATGGATATAAAACAGAACCCCCCTGGTGGCCTGAAAATGCCCAAGGGTTTTGAGACCTGTGACAGGGTTGAGAGCTGCTTTCTGCCTTGTCCACTCCAGCATGCTGCTTGGCATGAAAAGCCACCACTGAATTGGACAACAGTGTGCTTGAACCTTGTGTCTGCTCCCTTGAACAGATGTTCTTACCTGCTTGCAGGTTTCCTTCCATTTTCTCTTGTGCAGTGAAGACATTTAGTGATTTTGTCCTGCAGTTCACTTTTGTGATGCCCAGAGCTGTGCTACTGTTTGAGGATTTGGCAAGGGACTGGTGGTGAAGAGGCCAAGGACATGAAAACCTGCAGATGAAGTCTAACAAGAGACTAACAAGAGGTGCAAGTGTTGAGAGAGAAGCGGGAAAAGATGAGGAGACAAAAAAGCATTAATGAGATGATATATGAATACAGCATATGATAGCAGTAGAGGCTGAGGAGGTGGTGGACTTTTCAAGATTAAAAAAGGGACAGAACCAAATGTGGAGAACACAAGGAAACACATACTACACATCAGGTCCTAAAATGCAATTTTTCTCATTTCATTTAATCACTGAATCCTTTCCAGTACATTTAATAATACAATGGTTGAATTATAACACCCTAATTGCATTCACTGTAAGACCTTGTGGAAAGATTGTTAAATTCCCCTGGTTTTGAGAAATTCAGTTACATCATACCAAATGTGGGCAGAAAGGAAAAAAAAACCACTTCCTCTGTGCAATGTTAGTGATATATAAAGCAAAGGAGAATCAATTTAACACATCACCACTGCAATGTGAATTTCTAGAATCATTGAGCTGAAAAGTACAATCCCACCACTCTGGTACCATGAAAATGAAAGTTGATGTCTGCCTGGATCAATTTTATCATGAAAATAATGGCATCACTCTGGGCACAAGATTTAAAGCCTTCAAGGCTTTGGGGAAGACACACTCAGTAACCTGCATACGAAAGTAGATTGATTGAGAGTGGCTGGAACACACATAAAGCTGACATTTTTACCCATCGTGGCCTTCATCAAGACTGATAGGCTGAAACATTGTCTTTCTGAATGTTCCTGCTGCTTTCATATGTAAGCTCCTGGGTCTGCATTACTCTTGAGGCTTTCACAAGGTGTGTGCCTGGTACATCTGATATACCACTAGATATGTCTTGATGATGTAAAGGAAATGACCTAAATTCATCCTACATTTAGATGCCTCAGAGGTAAGAGGTTATTTTCACTCTTTAGTCTTCTTTTTATAAGCAACGAAGTCTAGACATGAATGGGTACCTCTTCTGAGACCAAACACCCTTTTGTATGGATATAAACTTTGGACACACATCACCCTGACTTGATTGTACAGGAACTTTTACCTGTTGCTGGGTGCCTGACCCTGGCAAGTGACTCACATATTTTACAACCTCCGAACCTCTGGCCCCTCTAGATTCACAGAGAAGTGGTACCATTCAGCCAACATTTCGTATCATAGAATAATTCAGGTTGGGAAAAGAGCTCTAAGATCATTGAGTCCGACTGTTAACCAAGAAGCACTGCCAAGCCCACTCTGAACCATGTTCCCAAGTGCTACATCTACACATCTTTTAACTACCTCCAGGGGTGATGACTCAACCACTGCCCTGGACAACCTGTTCCAATGTTGAACAAACATTTATGAGAAGAAAATTTTTTCTGATATCCAATCCAAACCTTCCCTGGCACAACCTGAGACCATTTCTTCTTCCCCCGTCACTTGTTACATGGTAGAAGACACCAAACCCCACCTTGCTACAACTTTCTTTCAGATAGTTGTAGAGAGTGCTAAAGTCCTCCCTGAGACTCCTTTTCTCCAGACCAAACAACCCCAGCTGCCTCAGCCTCTCCTCATCAGACTTGTACTCCAAACCCTCCACCAGCTCCATTGCCCTTCTCTAGACATGCTGCAGCACCTCAATGTCTTTCTTGTAGTTAGGGGTCCAAAACTCAACACAGGATTCAAGGTGTGGCTTTACCACTGCTGAGTACAGGGGGAAGATCACTCTGGCCACAGTATTGCTGATACAGGCCAGGATGCCATTGGTCTTCTTGGCCACCTGGGCACAGCTGGCTCATGTTCAGCCGGCTGTTGACCTGCACCCTCCAGGGTCCTTTTTGGCTGCCAGCTTTCCAGCTACTCTTCCCCGAACCTCTAGCAATGTGTCATGGGGCTGTTGAGAGCTAAGTGCAGGACCTGCTTAAAGAGGCCCCAGCCTTAAAGAGAACTTAGCTTAAGCCTGTTGATGCTGCAGCCTAAAATAAAGCAACTTGTTGAATTACTAGTGTGAGAAAAAGTTAAGAAAGCATGGAAACAAACTAAAATGAACTTGGGTTCATTTTAGGAAGTAAACAAAGGCTAATGAAAATGCTAATAAAGAAGAAAAAAACCTAATATGCTATTATGAAAACATATAGTAATTATGAACATTAACAGCATCAGAGGCTGGTGCAAAGAGAGTTGCTTGGTATTTCCCTGAAGATAAAAAGCATCTGTGTGCATCAGGAATGATAATTTTTTCGGTTCTCTGGGGTAGAGGATGATAGGCAATTGCTAAACCTCCATTTACTATATACAAACTTTACCCTGTGTGACAATGGTTGTCAAAAAGTGTTGCATACCTAATGGCAAAAAGCAAATGTCTAATAAGACAGATTCACATGTTACCAATTAGGCGAACAAATCCATGGGAAGATTTCAAGTAAATTAAGTGAATTCTGTGGAATAAGCTACAGTTGAGCACCACTTTCTGCTACTTCGCTCCAAAATTTCAACAAGTTTCCACAGCATTTGAAGAACAAGAAGGAGATGCCCAACGTGCCCCACATTATTTACTTATGAAAAACCACAATCCAAAATAACAAAATGTTTGACAGAAAATTAAAAAAATGTCCAACCGTATATTTTTAGCAAAAAAGGGACTTGTTGCTTATTGAAAAGGGGAAACTGTGGCTTATGCCAGATCTTAGTATTTTTGGTGCTTTGAATCAGTCAGACTAAACCAAAACACAGATAGAACAAAATGTGCTACATAAAATGAGAGATGAAGAGTGTGGTTCTTGCGTCCCAGTACTGACAGTTTTTCTCTACATTTACACATCTCTTGTGCCAAATTATTTGCTGATGTATTTTGCTGTGCCCCAATCATCTTAAAATTCAAGGAGAGAAGGCAAGAAGAAAATACACATGCACAGGAAAAAGCAACTGAAGGGTAAAAGAATCATTATTTATATAATAAGCAAGTAAGCTTGGAATAGTTTGTTTTCTAGTTCCCTGCTTAGAGTTCACACACTAGATTGCCAGCGTTTCTTTTTTATCACTTGTAAGTTAATACTACATTTGAGATGGTGTCAGTGTGGCCCTACTGAAGGGAAGGACCTAATTACCATGAAGGCTAATTAATATTATTCTAAAAAGTATGGACATAATTAATAGTTTTCCATGGTCAGCACACCATTGAACAAACTATCCAATACATATATTGACAGATAATCAAACATGATCATTACAGAAAACTCATTTTTTCAGAGGTTAAACTAAAAAGAGATCAAGGGAATGTATCCATGAGTTCAGAATTGTCACTGAATACATTACATTTCCAGAAATGAGCCCATATATTCATTTTTCAATGAGCAATCAGCTTAACCAAAAATGCAAACTCAGAGGCTCAATGGTGAAGGTGGTATAATTATTTACACACCAATGGTTTTGCCATACATTCTTGGTTGTGTTTTTTAGTGCAAGAAATGACTCAAGAGCCTTTGGGAGCTGAGAGAATATCTTGTCTTCCCTGTCAAATAATTAGTTGGGTAAACTGCTATTTATTAACAAGTTCTTATAAATAGTGAAATGGTTTTAAACTAGATTGTTGCACACATGACACCAGGTCATCCTGGTTCAAGAAGGATGAACTTAACCTAAAAAACATGCCATGAATGGGTGCTATGATGGCATGAAGAATGTGAGAGCTCTTTGCAATAGAAAAGACTAGAAGATTTTGACTTGCTCATGCTCAGAAAATGAAAGCTGGGAGGGAGTTAAGCCCATGCATGCAAAAAAGGGTTTTAGCAAAAATAGATCCTGGATCAGCTTTTTAACAATGAAGTAAAAAATCCTACCAGATGGGAAGATGGAACTTGGGGAGCTTCTGAAACGGCTTTTCAGACATTTGTATCTGAGAGATCTTGGGCTAGAGCTAATGAAACAAGAGACATGATCTGCTTGCAGCTTCCTGAAACTGTTACTTGTTTTTATACACAAGGTCTGTTTAAACTGTCTGCCCTGGGGAGCAGACTGAGGTGCTGACTCTGGCTTCCAGTCACATACCTCCTGCCCCAGGGAGGAAGCATCTGTGAGAGACTCCGCCTGCTGCTCCACTTCAGCATCATATCTTGGAGCAGTCATGAAGTGAGAATTGTGGAGCTGGTTTATGTGTTTATAGACATTATGAGGCCAAACAGCAAAGGAAAAGGAGTCTCAAACCCAGCTGGTCAGTGTAAGCTCTTCCATGTAGGACCTTCTCCATTTCACTGTGCCTCTTCTTGGCTAGGCCTGCCACAGTATCATACAAAACTTAAAAATGTCCAAATTGACACTCCCAGGACTTATTTTCAGACTGTCTTCCAAATATTTATGGGCAATCTTGTGCCATCCCACTTCTCCCTTTTGAACAAACAAGCTTGTTGGTGTAATAAAATTTTTAAATTTTAGAAATGTTCCAATTCTTTGTTTCAGCCAGCTTCTGTGCAAATCAAATTTAGAGGCATTTTGAAATCTACATTTATCACATGTTCCTTACAGGCAATCTTGCAATCTTCTGACTCAGCCCCCACCTGCTCCTCCCAAAAGCTTTTTACCGCTTTATACATTCCCTCTGGATATTCAGCTCTATCAGTTGCTATTGATGGAGTTGTCTGAGTTTTTTTCAAACTGTAGTTTTTGTCACAGAAATCTTGCATTCTAGATCTCTATGTGATTTATCTGAAAGGCTGTCAAATCAATAAAATTTCACTTCAGCTGCCAGAAAAAAAAAAAAATCTATGTGTTTGTTTCACCCAGGAGGATTTAACTAGTCATTACGTAGCTGGTGATAAGTGAATATAAAAGGAGGCCTCTCACACCACATGGTTTTTAGCCATATTCTTTCTTTCAAGCTGGCCTAGACCATGGACCATGGCCTCTTCATCACAGTTTGCTTCAGTTAAGGTTCCTCTTTCATGTCCTGAGAAAAAAAATCCCCACAGTGTAAGTCCATGTATCAGGCTGGTCACCTTTGTAGCAATCACATTTTAATGCCATTCTGGTACCAAAGCCAAGCTCTGCTGGGTGCTGTCACAGCAAGTGCTGGTACCAAAGGGGGAGAGGCAGCTTTTCCAACCAATTCAGTATTTTTTAGCCACTTTAAAATATCTCACACTCTCTTGCTCTTTCCTCAGGCAACGGGACTGAGAACTTCAGAAATATGCAAGTGTATTTCAGCTACTAGTACTGAGTTCAGCTGCTTCTGAGATTATTTATTTATGTGTTTGAAAATGAGTGTATGTGAAAAGTTCCTGATTAAATGCCCTGGCTCTAAGTCGTTCATTGACAGAATAATTACTGCATGCCTGGGATGAAGTCTGCATAATCCATTTAAAATCACACTAAAAATCAAGAAGGAAAACTTGACAGATAAGAATTGACCTTTTATTTTGCCTCTAAAGAATGGGAAAAAGCTTTACCAATTTTTTTTTACAGTGAAATTTTGTATTTTTTTCATGTATAAAAACATGAAAAAAAAGGCAGCTACCTTCCCTCAGTAGCCTTAGATGTTTGATGCAATTTATTCTGTGGACTATCGCTGTACCTGAATTAAATCTACGACAACTCAGGGGCTGCCTGAACACTAAATGACAAGTTTGAAACTCATTTTTCTCTTGTCTCCAGTGAGCTGAGAAGTGGTTCAGTCATTCCAGCTTGAGATTCAGGACACATCCCCTGCTCCACCACAGACTTTCTGCATGTCCAGGACATGGGAAGCTCCTCAGGAGTCAGGTACACTGCTAAATATCAGTTTTCAGAACTTGTAATGGTAGGTCTTTATAGCATCAAAATATCTCCCAGAAAGGGTCCAAAATGACAGAGCTCCTGCTGGGCCAGCACAGAAGGGCTCTCACTCCAATAACATGCTTTTCTTAGCACCCCCAGTCCTTAGGTCTGGGTTATGTGTGCAGCCCTGGGTTTGGTGTCCCATGCCTCCCCTGCAGCACCAGGGAGGTGGTCCAGCAGAGCTGTTCTCTCTTCAAGAGCTGCCAGGGCAGTGTCCAACCCCCTCCAGGATGTAGGAACACAACTTCGTGCCACAAAAAAAAAAAAAAAAACACCCACAAAAAAGTTCAAACTCTCGACTCTCCCCTGCAATGGAGCACTGGAACCTCTCTAAGGAGCAGTGAGAATCTTCTCCCTCTTGTGCAGCACAGACTGTCTCCCTCTGTCCTGCTCAGATCCTTGGGGACAATCTGTCTATCATTCCCTTGGCTGTCTTAGATGATTTGAATGGTGATTTTTACCACCGTATGCAGTACCCTGTGCATGGTGGTGTGCCCATCTGTTCTCTCCCTGATGCCATAATGATTTTTTGCCTTTTATACCCCTTTTATATACTCTTTTATATAGTTTTCATGTATTCTTAGTGCTTTTAGCCCACATACTTGTGATTCTACAAGTCTGATAACTTAGCTAAGACCCAATATGCCGTCAGGCCAGGAGAGCAAACATCCTGGAAGCCTCAAGTTAGGGGTCAGAAAGCCCCAGACACCAAGGTCCTTTCTAGAACATATTCTGTAAACTAAGATAGGCCAATCCAGGGGGGAGATTCCTCGGGATGGAGGATTCATTCAGGTCTCTCATTGGAGAATCTTTGATAGATATGTTAATTTGCAAGACCTATAAATTGTATACGTGATGTATTGTGTGTGCATTTCGGTGTGCATTTCAGCACATTCCACCTGGATGAAGTGCTGCACCTAAGGATCCTTAAATAAATACCAAGATAAAACCCCTTTCCCCTTACCATGGGGTTTGGCTTTTAATTTTAAGACCCGGAAAAGGCAACATCTCCATCCTGCAGGGGATGTTGCCTTTTGACTGGGATACATATTACCCAAACATTCAACTAAGTGAGGTTTTTGCTGGAAGAAAGTCCTGAATTCGAAGCAATCCCTCACTGAATGATACTTAAAATTATGATTTCCTCTCTCTCTGAGACCTCTTTCATACAGTTACCCCACACTGAGGCAACTTTCCCAGGAGGAACAGAGTGCTCCTGTCCACCATCCCTCTGCCACCCCTTAGTTGTCTCAAGGCTGCTTCTAAGGTTTCTCTGGCAGAGGAACGGATGGATAGTCCTCTGTCTCTCCATGATAACATCTTGAAAAAGTAGCACAGGAAACAGTGCCCTTACTACTCACACTGCTCTTTGAGTGGCCTTTATGTTCACCCTGCTGACTGCACTCAGACCACTTCTTATGTTGAGTCACACAAAAAGGAAAAATGGATAAATGTCTGCTCCATGAGAAACTGCCTGGAAGATGCAAGAAATTGGTACCAACCTGCTCAGCTCTGTCAAGAGTACAGTGCTCGAGGGCAGCCCTTCAACGTTTTTA
This sequence comes from Vireo altiloquus, assembly GCA_013396875.1. Taxonomy (NCBI): domain Eukaryota; kingdom Metazoa; phylum Chordata; class Aves; order Passeriformes; family Vireonidae; genus Vireo; species Vireo altiloquus. The sequence goes on from VZRF01008653.1 coordinate 1,228,423, forward strand.
ATGAAATTAAAACTGAAGACGTAGATGATTCTGTATAGAAAACTCCTGGAAGGTTTGAGACAGGAGCTGAGAGGTTGTGAGTGGATGATGCACATGTGGGATTTTGGCACAAATAGCAGCAGCTCAGAAACCCTGCATGGATTTTTGGACGGCTTTAGTTAATAAATCTTACTGTAATCAATAGGGTCAAGGAACTTGCACAGGCATAGGGACCTTCGCTGTAGGGCACCTCCTCACCTGTGACATGGGAATGTACACAACAAGGTGCTGTATGGAGTAGCACTTCCACAGTTTGGTGGGAACAGAAAGTGAGGAAAGCATGTGAGGAGAAACAGACAAGCAGGGAATGTGAGGAGCCACTTGAGGCAGAAGATATGAGTGCTAAAACCAGAGACACCATAACAGCAGATTTCCAACTTGATTTGGCCCATGAGTAAATCTCACCCAGATTGCACCAAGATATGAGATGTCCTGAAGAAGTCTTGTATTTTCTTGCATCATCCCAGTCTCCTGGGGAACAGCTGTTGGTCACTATCACAGTTATCAGCCCTGAAGTCAACATACAGCAGCTGCCAAAACATTTCCTGCAGAGCACTACTCAGCAAGTTACCCAGTAGACCTCAACAGAAATTAATTAAATAGCCGTGGCTTAGCCTGTAATGTAATCAATAGTCACATCACTGTGTTATGGGGATGTAACTGCCTGGTTGCAGAAAGATTATCCATCACAATGTGGTTTGGGTTTATATGTCATTATTTAATGATCATTAGCCCCCCAAGGATCAAAAGCTACCTTAAAAATCCTGCTGCCAGTGATGCTGGAATGTTGGCCCTTCATAGTACATGAACAACTGGTGAAAGTTTCTATATCTAAGGATCAGCTTAAAAATTAGTTTCTTTCAAGTTTTCATGTGGCAGGAAACTATTTTGCAAATTTGTTTTTTTGAATGAAACTTACCTGCCGGTTATAGAGCTAACACTTGTCTGCGTGTGAAGTGTTTAAGAGAGTGCAAATCCAAATCAATTACAAGTTGATTGACCTGCCTTATCAGGCAGGTAAGGATAATGATTCTGGCCCAGTTTGAATGCCTCATAGATCTCAGTTGGGGCTTGTCTGTGCTTTGCCCCACTGTGGTGAACTGTTGGAACTAATCCAAGCCACTGGTTACATTCCGTCTTTGGAAATTTGTTTTACTAGGAGGATGTTCCTATGCAGTCCTGCTACCACACCAACACTGGGTTGGAAGGTCACACGAGGAAGGGGGACTGGCCTTCTGTCTAAAAAAGGTGAACATTTTTATCAATGTGGGTTCTGCTGGGTGTGATCAATAGCATTCACTGAGCACTGGGAGGCAGCTATCCACCCTTCACTGCTGTTCTGCTGCTCCTACTTATAAGTGTTGGCAGGAGCACTGGGATTTGGGCCTTGCTGACCCTCCTACGATATTTTGGATTAAATAAGATACAAATTTAAAGAACAGCTTCTACTCCTAAGGACCTTCTTAGGCAAGTAAGTCTTTAACTATTTACAGCTTGCTCTATAGCCATTGTCACTGTCAAGAGAAAATGTTTCCTTTCAAATAGCAGTCTCTTTCCAGACTTCTTTGGTAAGTGTTGTCATGTTAAGTGGGGAGTGTGACCTTCATGTATAGTGCAGAGAAGCAGATAAACGTGAAATACAGATGTCATTTGTGAACACTTATTTCTGCAACATATATTCTATTTTTGATGAGTCATTACTTTTTAGCAGATACATTCAAGTTCATTCTAGTGATAAGGTTCAGATTCAGATCAGGAGCTGGACTTTCTGAAGCATCTTCTTTTGGATCATATGAGGGCTTAACATTGATATTGTCTTGATACATGTAGAAGGTATTGCCTTTAACCAGCCTTTCAGAATAATTCAATGTAGTCTATGATAACTACTAGCATCTCATTTTCCTGCTTTATAACACACTTAATACAGCAGTTTGCTCCTATTCATCTCTCTGTGCTAAACTGTACCATTCTCTTTGGTTCCTTTCATACCAAAGCTGCATCAGGCTCCTATTCATCTTGATTACTGTCTCTGCTGTATCCTTTCCAAAACTGGGTGTACAAAATGCTGTAGCTGCAGCATGAGCATTATTGATGCTTATTGTGGGACTATGTAATCTCTACTTTTTTTCTCTCTCTTTAAAAATCAGGATAGTGCTCACCTATTTTTTGCTTAAAGGCAATTAAATTCTGAGCAGATCTTTACATTAAATGATCAACAGTGCTGCTTGGGGACATCTCCTTAAACATCAGCATGTTTGCATTCTTCCTGTGCCAGTACAAAATGCCTGAGATCACACTACACAGTCCTCCATTTTCTTGTGTCAGATATTAGCACTTAAAATTTAACAACTGATGAGCACATTTTGCAATTGGCTGCACTTCTCCATTTTATTTTCTTCTGGGATTTTGGTATGTCTGGCAGGGGATGTAGGATATGAAGGAGACAGTCCTCCAGACTGAATTATCCAGGAATAGCAATAAGGCCTGCATCAGAGGAGAACAGCTAGGCATCTTTTTAGTCTGCTAGGGTGAGTCACTATAATAATCCTAAATGTAGAAATATGAGGAGGTTTTTTTGATGTAATGAAGAAGTAAATGCATTCGGTTTGTGTGGCAAGGTTTGGGTAGCAGGGCAGCTGCAGGACTGCTTTCTGTGAGATGAGACCAGGAGCTGCTGCCATGTGGGACAGATGCAGTTCCGCCAGCTCCAATATAGAACCAGGGCTGCCCAAGGCTGAGCCTGTCAGCAGTGCCAGTGGCTCCTCTGCCACAATGGACTCAAGATAGGCTGAAAAATGCCACATGCTTTTGGTCAGCTTCCTTTCTACCTGGTCTTGACTGAATGACCAAGCACAAGTTCAAGTCAGAGGAGACTTTCCTTATGATATTTCCTTTCTTTTTCTTCAGACCACATTATATGAACTCATGGTACATGAACCAAGCAGGAAAAGTACAGTAGTAAGAACTCTGAAGGGCTTTAGTATTGCATTAGTGAGCTTCACTCCCCTTGGTATAATAAAAAAATGGCAAAGATGGTATGGAATGAGCATTTTTAATAACTCTCCTAAGCGTTCTATTAACAGCCGTGTATCATACAAATGAGATGCAGAAACTAGGGAAGCATTTTCAGTTGCTGAGTAAAAACAATTTAGGGTGTAAATGTACTTCCAGATCTGCATGCAGGAATCCTGCCAACTGGGCTTGTGTTAATTTTATTATTTTTTTAAAAAGTTCTAGTAGAGAAGTTCACGACACAAAAGCACTGGAAATATCCTTGTATCGAGTCAGTGTGTTTTTGAGGCTAAGAATAGCCTGCAATCTGTGCCGCACTGTAATGGTTGATGGTCACCTCCCTATGTTGGACAGAAGTCAGGGCTCATGCTGGCTCTCTGAGATGTCTTCTGTCCCAGGTTTTCACCTGAATGCCTTCAACCTTGGTGTCTGAGACCTGTCAACTGCCTTGGTGACTACTGATCTTCAGACACATCTGGAGTCCCTTGAAACCAGCTTGGAGTGGAATTTCTGGAAATACATTTATATATAAACATATATAGAATATATATGTTTATATATGAGCATAAAAGGCTTATGCAGCTAATTAAAGGCAACTGTGACATTTTGTGGCATGTTGATATAATGCCATTAAAGTGAAATGTCTGTCAAACACCTGCTGCTCTCTGCGACCTCCTACCTGGCAGCACTGCGAGGATGGAGATTAGAGGCATGCACAGCAGAAAAGCTGCTGTGTGGCATGCTTTTATTTCAACCACTTTATGCCACACACAGCACAAAACACTGTAATTTTTGTTTTCAATTCTCCTTTAAAGTCCTCAGCGATTTTATTTATCTTTGTTGGTACACAGATACCATTGTGAAGAGGGATGATACTTCTTAATAATGTATGTCTCTCCCTTTCTGTTTCTTCTATGTATTAGGAAAAAAATAGATCAAAGAAGTGCATTTTGCTTAGGAGACACAAAAATTCATGATTATCCTGAACTTTTTCAGGAAGGCTTAGAGGAAGATTTATACATTGACCCAATGTTGCAGCAGGTGTGGGGAGAGGAGGTACATGCAGCTTCCTTCCAAAGCGTCTCCAACTGGGCCACTCAGCTGGAGCCACATACCAAGCACACATTCACACACACGCCGGATAGCTTCTGAGGTGGACTGACAGCAAAGAGATGGGAAGGGTCCTTATGGAGTATTCCACATAGACGTTTATTGCAGCCACGCACGTGAAGGGAACGAGGGACAAAGAGGAGCATCAGAGGAAGGTCCAGATTTAAGTAGGGGGGAGGTAGGGGCGGAGAAAGCACCAGGGACCAATCCTCCAGGGGGACAGGGGCGGTGCACAGGCGGGGCTGGGGTATGGGAGCCAACGGGGAAATAGGGAGAGAGTGGCTGGGGAACAAGGGCCAGTGGGTGAACAGGGAAGGGAGAACATCCTGGGGCAGGGACATATAGGGCAGGAAAGGGGCAGGGAGGCCAACGAGCCAAGCAGGGAAACAGAACTGGGGTGCATTAACATAATACAACAAAGGAGCCCGGAGAGCAGTCTTTGTGTCTTCCTAACCTGGAGTAACTTTCAGGGACTGACCTCCCAGGGGACTCCAGTGTCATCCTGACTTGGGGGCTTATCAGCACCCACAACCCACTATTGATTACCTCTTTCCAAAGTGTTATGTAGAAAAATCTCTTAGACTTTCTGTACAGAATCCGACCTTTAGTAAAAGGCTAATCATGCCGTAGATAAGCTTTCTTAAAATTAGAAAATACCTTAATTTTTGGTGTCAGTGTAAGCAGGAAAACTGTTGTTGACCAATGTGAATGACTGCTCTGAATTTGAAATAATAACAAAAAATGTAACTGCAGATGTCAGAATTATATAGGTTATACGGCTTGGATACTTCCTAAGAGTCACTAAAACTTGTACCAGATCTGGACTGGGACAGTGGGCAAATTTCTGATGAAGAGGAATTTTTATGAGTTGCATTTCCCTGCTCATGCTGGGTTCCACTGGGCAAGTATCTCCTTGACAGTAGGAAAATACACAATGAGATTTCTTGAGATGGAATGGATCATTGGTCATTGTATAAAATGGAATTTATGGAATTGGTAAATGGCAAGGATAAGGATAGGCTACCATCTAGTGGATACATCATAAAATTATTACATTTATATTTAACCCATTTTGTGACATGAATGGCTAAACCAAAGAAAATCAATTCAACTCTTACGTGCTGAACTGCCACCTGAAAGCACTCTAACCATGTGTGCATTCAGCCTTATTTTAGAAAACCTTGCTCTTCTTTCTTCTGGTACCTCAAAGCAGCTCTGCTTGTCCCAAAGCCAAAAGAGACAGGACAGAGAGTACCATATTTGTCAGGTGTCCTTATTCCTTATTGACCTCTAGGATACAGACATACAACCACACATTAGTATCTATATGGAAGTTTGAAGATGTAAAACAAGGACAGAGGTCTAAAGTAGACAAAAGAGAAGAAAGAAGACATTTAACTCAACTACCATGGCACATGTCTAAAGGCACAACATAAAATACCCTGTGTAGTAGTTAAGACTCAGGAATTGCTGAGGAAGGAGTACAAGTCCAATTTTCTTTATATCTCTGCTATACCCAACTGGCTTCAGCTCAGTGATTTCTAACCTGAACTGCCGTGCTTGCTTCTGGAGGAATAAGGCCTCAGAAGCATCTTGATATGCTGATGTACCCCTGTGTACACTGAGATCTTTGTGTGATGTGAGTAAGAATAACAAAAGCAAGTCATGCGAATTGTGGCTTCTGAGTCTGATCTGTGCTGGTGGAACCATCACTGCAACTGGACAGACAGAAAGGGTATGGAGTTGTTGAATTCACCCACATGTCTTTGCTGTTCTGACAGCTGCAGCTCATTCAAGAGGGACATGGTATTAAATGCAAAACATGGATAAAGAGCTGGGTACCACGTGTGTTAGATAAACATTTTTGCTACAGGAAGTACTTGCATCAGAAAATGACAGATAAACACAAAAATAGAGCAGCCTGGTCTACTGAGCTTGTGGATTACACTGACGGTGCTCTGATGTGATCAGGTGATGTAACTCCCTGTGATAGCAGCTTCAGAATCATTTGTTACTGTCTGATAACAATGAGACGTGACATAGATTTGCCTTACTTCCCGAACCTCAGGTATTTCTACAACCCAGTTTCTTAAACAATGGAAATAAGAGCTGGCCTGTGTGCCAAATGTCTTTGTGCTGCCCGCCTTGACCTTCCATATCTGCACAGAGAATAACAGGTGTGTGCTGTGGGATGAGCACATGTTATATGCCTTGCTGTAGGCATGTGTCATGAGCTGAAGGGAGTGTTGGAAAGAGTGCTGTGGAAGCTGGAACCCTCCTGCTGTCAGCACTAAACTGGTATAGGGGCAGGGGGGTACTGGAACTGTCATTTGTATGGACCTGTAGCACTGCATCATCTGTGGAGCAAAGACGAGGTAGGCTGAGGACATGAAAAGACAGATCATGAGATATATTCCATTTGGCTTTAAGCTGCCTGTCTCCAGTGGGATCAGTAATACAGCCACAGCAGCACATAGTTCAGTATGGGTATTTGCCAGCTAGTTTTTCACCCAGCTCTAAGGGCAAGGTATGCCACCTCTGCTGTTTCAGTGCAAATGAAACTAGCGCAGGCAGGCAGTTCTATGTTACGAATTCTCTCCTAGATTTAATAACATGAAAAATACAAGGTTCTTATCTACCTTATTAAATGCATCAACAACTGCTTTCTTTAACTCATTACCTGTGTACCTTTGGACCAACCTAGCTTGAGGTTTCTCAGCCTGCTGTAGCTATTTTGATAGCTCAACTTCTGTGCCTAAGCAAACACACAAAGCAACAGAGAGAGGGGAAGTTGAAACAGAGGGTTTCTCACACTCCAATTCAGGTGGACTTGTAATTCTTCCAGACTGGAATAGCAGTTCCTCCCTAGAGGCAGCAGCCTCCTTTCTGGTCCATTGGTTTTATGCTGGAAGCTGGAATTAGAAGGGATGTCTTCTAGATGAACGATGTTTCCTTCTGTCTCTTGGTGGCAGGAGACAGCACAAAAAGCACTAGATAACCAGGCAAAGTCCCAATCGAGAGTCTTTCAAGTTAAACAGTGAGATGTAGCAAATGCCAAGGCCTGACGACTATTATTAAAGCCCATGGGACTTGGTGAGAGGACATTATGACCACAAAATAAGAAGTGGAAACTCTCCATCTCTGATAGGGTAGAATCTCTCCACTTTGATAGATTTTTATATTTCTGCTCCAAAGTAACTAAAGAAATCCTCTTCCAGACTTTTCTATTAGTATTTGTCCAACTGATCTTAGCCCATCAAGGTCATACTAGTGAAGTTTGGTTCCCAAAATAATGTGCCTAACCCTCATGAAGTCTGCCCAGGTAGGATATTTTAAGATAGGTCTGTCTAAAATTATCTTCTGTAGAGGTCTCTCTTACACACGAGTCACCTGCTGCCTGTTACCCATCACAGCACCAGCCCTGCAAAACAGGTATTCCTGACCCAATACTGAGAAAAACAATCCCGTTTTATAGAGGAACAGGATATATCTCCTTCGGGTGTTTTAGCTACCTCATTATCCAAAGGGTAAAAATTATGCCCAGTGCTACCAAAAAGGTTCCCAAATTCTAAGAGAAGCCTGTTCGTCACCCAATTTTTGCAAATAAAAAGGCACAATTTAAGAACATAATAGTATTTGTATATACACATGGGGTTTTTCCTGAGTTGCAAATAATACAATTCTTCCCCAGGAAAAAAAAAAGGTACCACAAACCACTTGAATTCAATATATTGAGGTGTAAACATGGAATAAATTCTCAGAACTCAATAAATAAAGGATAATATATAATCAGAAGACATATTTTTGTGAATTGGGGTGTTTTGTGAGCAAGATGTGAACATAAAATTTACTGGCGTGGAAGGGAGTTGGCTGCGAGTTGATTCCCCAAGAAATCAGATCTGAAGTACAGCAGTTCATACATCTCAAGGAGTAAGAAAGAAAGGACAAGGTGTTGAAGAGGTAAGAGGGAGAGGAGACTAAAAGTCCTTATGCTGACACATTGATAGTGAGCTTCCCAGGATAGGGAAGTTTTCTTTTGATCTTTTTACTTAGCCTGGTTTCTATCTCCACTTACGAAGATTTACTTCTCCGTCGTTTCTATCCACTGCTGCATTTGAATTTTCACCCCATGGCTGCACCAGCTCACAGTCATGTGTTTATCTCTGTTTTGAAGAATGGAAACATTTAAAAAGCCTTTCCCCCACCCAGTGCCTGCGACCTTGCATTAAACAGAGCTATGCAAACATTCAGAACAAAATCCAAATGCAAACCTGAAACCTGCCTTTGGGTTTTGTTATGAACTTGAAACTGAATTTTACCCTCAGTTTTATGAGCCTAGTCTGAGTTGGAGGGGACCTGCGCTGATTTAAGGTTTTACAGGGAACCATTTGATACTCAGAGGCTTAATGTGATTTTGGCTTGAAACAAGCAGTTCTTGGCTGACTTCAGGCTTTCGAATCCCATATCCAAGGTGAAATCCAAGGGCTCTGTAAACTTAGGACAAACTGAAGCTGATGTGTGCACATGCTCACGCACACGCAAGTAGTGACTTGATGCACCTCAACAAATTCTGTATGGGATTGTGGCTCTGTTGAGGAGCATTGGGACATGTCTTCTCAAGTTCCAATCCAGAGCTGAGCAGGCTGGCGAAATATGAGTTGTGGACAATTAAAGCTCAGACCCTGCCCTTCTGTAAACAAACACCTCACTCTCCGCATGTTTGTGGAGTAATAGTGACATCCTGTGGCCAGTCCCGATTAGTCCCAAGCACGGACAGGCTGTTTATTCCTACTGGTGCTAGTCATGAGGACCTGCTGGGAGAAAGGATGAAGGCAGAGCTGGACAGGGAAAAATTTCAACCTTCCTTAATCTAGATGTTAAATTTCAAAGGAGAGGAAAGAGTTACAACCCACTTGCTCTTTAGTCATAATCCAAACATTAAGGCCCTTAGCTAATTTAAATGTAAAGTGATTTTAAACATGCTTTCAGAAGCGGAGCATAGAAATGAATACCCATGGGAGGCACCAGGCATAGCAACTGGAAAGGGGAATAGGGAAACTAAGCTCTGAGCCTAGAGCGAGGAGAGGTCATCGGTGAGATGGGAGTCAGGAATGTTGAGACATCCAGGGCATTCTGAGAGGATCCAAATAAACCAAGTATAAAGGTACAAGCAGGAGGTAGCACTGAAATGGAAGAGCAGTTCCATCTCCCAAGCACGCTGTATTTTGATGTTAACAGGCACGGCTGTGGCACTGTGGCAGGTTCAGTGAGCGACGGCTCTTTTTCCCCTTGCAGTCAGCATGCTCAAGTACAGAGGAAATATACTGCCAGCTGAGTCAAGTATAAAGATTGCCCAGAAAAGAGAAAATTTAAGAGGAAAAAAAACCAGGTGTAGGGCAGCCAATAAATTGTCAATGAAGAGAGAAAGCAGGCAAAGAGAGCAGCTGGCTGGAGCCCAGCAGAAGAAACTCAGTGCCTGGGAGACCAGCTTTCTGTTGTATGTTATTTCAAAAGCCAAGAAGCCACTGGAGTTCAAGGAGAGAAGGAGCTGGACAGCCAAGGTGACTTTTCTTACGGGTATTCTCATTTTCATTGCCTAAATTACGGTAACTCCTGTGATGTGACAGAGATGCTGTTTCTAGCCCTGAGGTGTCCACCAATGTTGTTTTATGTCTTGGACAGTGTGATCCAAGGCCAGCCAGACTCAAGGAAGCCAACTAGACACAAGGAACACAGTGTGCTGTGGGATTATGGCTGAGCTGAGTGACAGAAGGGAGATATAAAAAGGCAGAGAGTGTCAGAGAGAGAAAACGGTTTCCCCATTGTGTGGAGGAAAGAAGGAGTGGGGAAGAGGTGAAGTTGTGATGTTTTCCAGTAACCATGACATCCTTGTAGAATTTGATTGTCCCAAGATATTTCCTGAATTGCACAGGCTTGTTATATGGGACAGAGCTCATGTTGTATCTGGTGTTTCAGAGAGAACATTCACTCTTGCAAGTGTTTGATCTACATTTGGAGCCTGCAAGGTAGGGGTGGATATAGAGTCATCCCATGACACTGGATTGAGGTTCAAGTAGTGTTTCCTGTGGGATGAGGGACTTGTTTCATTGGACAGCTGGCAAAAGCAAATGATTTAGTGAATATGCTGACTTTTTGACTACTCTCACAAGATGGACTGAATTTCAGGTGATGAGACTAGTCTTTCACCTTCTTCTCAGATGGCTGTTGAAGGCCACAAGTATACTTTTGTCATATCGAGGATCTGATAAAAAATAACCACTTCCCAACCCAAAAAATAAGTAAAATTTTCACAAACCCCACATTAGCTGCAAACCAGTCTATGTCCCTGGTGTCTGGCACAGCAAGCCATGGGCTGATACACTGGTCTGTAATTCAGTATCTCCGAGAAACAGCAGAAAGACCAGAGCAACTGAGGGAAGAGTCAGTGAGGTAAAACATGACAGATGCAAGAGTACTACTAATGTGGCCCTGAAACAAAACAGCTACCTGGAGAGAGAGTTTGGGGACTGAATGCTGACTGGAAGAAGCCAGGAGCCGTAAAAAGTGAAACAGGCTCCTGTTGTCTGGTTCTCTGCCCATGCTCGGGGAAGCAAGGCTTCATGTATTTCTGTAACATAAAAAGAACTATATCCAAAATAGTAGATCATCATGATTTTCTCACTCTACTGGGGACAACACACAGGGCTTTGGGTTTGATCTAGCTGCTTGGCCAACAGCAGCTCTGGTCTGATAGATTAGCAAAGTCTCTGTGGTGAGTTTGTCATCGCTGCTGATTCAGTGCCCTCCAAGTACCTGCCTCTCATCACTGTTCTGCACAATTCCCAAATTAGGCTGTGGTGCCAGGTAGTGAACTCTCCCACTTGCTATGCTCTGATTGAGTTTGTAGGTCTTACAGACACAGAGGTAAATGCTATTAGTTTTCAAGAGTGGGATTCTTCGATCTGATCATTAACTTTCTCCATTGCTCCCTGCCCCCTTTGCTGTAACTCTTTCCTGCTGCATCTACAAATTGCTGCTTCTGCTGGAATGGTAAGAGACAAGAATCTCTTAACCAGTCACTGGAGCTCCCTACACCTTCCCAAAGCTGAGGTTTACAAAAGCAGCTTTCAGGATCTGTCATGTTAGAAGAAAGGAACATGCTAAGGTTTAGCCCTCCTCTTGCTCAGAATTTACTTTTGTTAAATGGAAATATAGACTTAAAATAAAACATTTGCTTACAAGGGTCAAGTGTCTGCAGCTGGGCTATGCCTGATCCTAAATCTCATCTGCAATAAGTATTGCTGCTAAACAGAGCACATCACAATCAAATTCTATGGTCTCTTAAAAATATATAAGCATAGTTAGCCATTAACATATCAAAGAGGTTTAGGAGGGTACAAGAGATAAGGAGAAGTCCTAGACAATCAGCTCTTCCATCCCTTGAGATCCTCACACCGGTGAAACTGATTGAAGGTCCTTGTTTTCTCATATTTATTTCCCTCTGCTTTTCTTTCTCCCCCTCTCTTTCCCTTGTTTTGCAGCTACTTTTCACAGTAGCCTTGAGTCCTCAGGGCACAGCTGTCTCCCTGCCAATAACCTCTACTCCTGGAGCAATGCTGGGTAAGTGTGTATGTGACCTGGTTCATGTGCACCATGGCCCAGCCTGCTTATGGTCCATGCTAGTCCTGATCTATTTACAACCTGGCTGTGTCTCAGGCTGCAGCGGTGCATCTCTGATGGGCCACGCTGGAATCACTGCAAGTCCGTAATGGAGTCCTCTGCTATGGAAGAACCCTTTACCTCAAAGTGCCTCTTTACTTTTATCCTACTCAGTGCTCCCAAACTGTTCTCTGCCCCTTGCAGAAGGGGGGATTATGATATCTGAGATCCTCACTGTTTTGGAGGAATGGGCATCCCCAGAGGTGGCCCTGGGGGAAGCTGGGTATGGAAAGGCTGGAAGTGCCCTCAGGGTGCTGAGAATCAACACCAAACAAACATAATTAAATAAGCAATTAATTCAAGTAGTCATAAGTTTAAGCCAATACTTTCTTCAAATAACTAGTTACCAGCATGCCCCCAAATCAGCTTAACTAATACAAGATGCTACTATCTCTACCTAGTTTTCTTTGTGTGGAAGCCAGTGGAGCTACATGAGAAGGAGCTTGTTCCCAGGCAGAGTACATGTCTGGACTTCACAAAAGGCAGAGGAAGAGCAGCAAGAGCAGCCTGGTGCATGTCTTCATTAGGGAAGTTTCACAGAGCACAGTCACGGTGCGAGTAACACACATCCGACATCGCTTTCTGCCTCAGACAATTCATTGCTTCCTGTACAATAACTGGAACACTGGAAAAGAACATATTAGAGCAAGATGTGAAATCTAGCAATTCTGTTAAGGTTAGAAAAATTCTAGCTGAGCTGCAGCAAGAAAACAAGTTTTAAAATGCCAGCTGAGGCAGAAGGTTTTGTCTCATTGGAACTCTATGCTTCCATGCTTCTGTTATTCCATGCTTGAACAGCTCTTGCAGCAGCAGGAACCTGAGTAAACCTATGTATACAAAAGACAGGCTTAGTAGAGATGAAGCAGGTATTTGTTTATTGAAATGAATTTTGGCTACTTTTCCTATTTCTCTCCAGGATACCTTGTTGGTGGCAGGTGGGAATTGAGAGCTGTATTTCTGATACCTGTATCATTTATCTATAGTCTAATCTGAAAAACTAATAGTGACTCTTATTGACTAACACTAAAAATGTGGGAGGGTTTGAAGAAATCTGAGCTACTTTTTATTATTTTATTTTTATATCCTGAAATAATGCTGTGTTTGATTCCTATTTCACAGAGGAAGATGAAACCCTGCGATGAATATATTGGTCCCTGGAAGGCAATTCCTGTAAACAAATTAATACAACTCAGGCCTACCTCCTCTACATTTTGTTCCTTTTCTTGTGCAGTCTATTGATTGATTTACCTGAGGGAAGAGATTCCTCTGACTCAGATACTAAGCAAGTTCTTAAGGAAAATATCAGCTTTAAAAAGGGAGCAGAAGAAAGAGCAGCAGTTGCAAAAATTGCTAATCTTTCATTTGCAGGAGCCACTGAACATCTGGATAGTATGAAGCTCCTTTAACCCCCTGAGTGCAGAAAGAATTAGCACCAAAGGGCAGCCCATGCTAATTCAGTGCCATTAAACTTGTATAAGCTAGAAGAATGTGATGTTATACTTCCATAGGGCCATATGGATACCACTTTGCACTTTGTATCCATCAGAGGGACTAGCAAAACTAGTTCAGTATTGTACAGTATGGCGCTTAGAAAGATAAAATAGCCCCTGTGCAATATTATGCAGTATTACACATGTCTATCATATCACATCTTGGAACCAACCTACACTTTTAAGTATAGGTGGAGAGCTTGTCTACTGACATGCAACTTCTGAGCTTCCATATTTAGAACAGCAGAACTAAATATTGCAATAAAAACAGAGGCTTAATTATTCTTCTCTTTTTTTATTATTAGCAACTCTTTTTTTTATAAGGAACCTGGCATTTTATTAATACTGCTGACTACAGTCTTTGTTTTTAGATGAGTTTTTATCTTATGTCTCCAGCTTTAAAATATGACTTCCTGCTAATCTTGCTGCTCCCTCCATTCACCTTTGTCCATAAGAGAGGGCAAACTGTAGCACTTCCCTTGGAGCCCCCTTCATAGCTTTCATGTATCCTTCAGTTAAGCCCTATTTTAGTTCTCTCTGAATATCGTTTTTCTCAATAGTGAAAAGTGAATAGGCTTTGCTTTCAAAGTCAACATTATCTGTGCTCAGCAGTAACAATATACTAAAGATTTTATAGTGATTCTCATATGTAGATTTGAAACTGCTTTAACAAAGAGAAATTGTTTTTAGGCCATTGGCACGAAGAACAGCCATACACAGAAGTTAAGGCTGAGATTTTCAAATCTAAACCCACCCCCAGCCCGTCAGGGCCTGACATCCAAGATGCACAACCCTGAGTGGCTCCTTTGCTGGGAGTCAGCATCAATGTCTTCCACTGGAGTTATTTTGCTCTGCTGTGGGTATGACTTAGATATGAATGATTCCTTGCAAGATCAGTCAGCATACACCTTACATCCTTCAATATATGCTTTCATGGGTTAGGAAAATGAAAAAGGATTATAAACCAGAATTGTGTTTTAAACACAACAAACAAGAAGGGGAACAGAGTGGATTACAAAAAAACCCCAACTTACTTCAAACTACATAGAATTATGCAAAATTACAGTAATCCTTATCATCCCCGATTTCTATAGGAAGCCTCCTCACTGAAAATGTGACTGCATGGGAAGAAACCTCTGGATAACGCTTTAGAGACTCTAGGATTGCCAAACTCCAGCTCTTGGAGTTCCCTGGGGCTGGGGGTTTAGGTAAGGACTCCACACTTGGATCGAGGCTCAGGATGTGCTTGTTTTCTCTCCTACAGTGGTGAGTCAGATCAGATCCGATTCGCAGGCTCAGCCTCCCGCTGGGCAGTAAAAACACCGCTCTCCTTTTGGGAATGGTTTCCAGCTCCAAAATAAACACTGAGAGCAGCCAAACTATGGTCAAAAAACATCTAGAATGAGCACACTGGGTTGCAAGGGGGATGTCAAGAGGCTGTCGCTTCAGACAGTGCACCCTGCCGAAACTTCTCACATGACCTTCAGCACACAGACAGGTCTCTGCTCCCGTCAAACCCAGGAGAAATGTTTGTGCATTCCAGTTAATTGTGAAGCTTGGCAGCAGAGCAGCAGAAAATGACTGCAAAGCACAAAAACATCAGAGAGCTGTAGAGTGGCCTGCAAACTGAACAAGTTTAGGGGGTCTGAATTCAATACCTCCAGGCCCAATTCAGAAGAAACCCTGCTAATTAAACAAACCTAAAGCCCTGAATTATATACCCAAAAAATCCCAAAGTTGGATGCCAATGTTACTTGTTATTTATGAGCCTGAAGAATACAGCCTTATTTTTGCCCCTGGATTATTTGTGTGTCAGACTTGCCACACACTCCTGCCCTCTAGAACTCTCTTTAAAATAACACACCTTATTGTGGTAACCTCAAAGGTAATTCACAAATCCCAGGGGAAACACTCCTTTTTTGGCACAGGGGCTCTCAAAAATCACCTGTCACTTGGAGCTTCAAGGCTGTGCCTCCCATCCTGTTAAGGCCCCTAGAGCAGGCTATGCTTGTTAATGAGAATATCAAGGTAATTGCGTTGCAAAAGCCAAATCTTTTGTTTTGAGCTATGTTTTCTCTGAGGTGACTATCCAGATGAGATACTCAGTCCCATGAGAGTTCATTCCCAGCACAGCTCGCAGGCTTCACCGGAAGCACAGTCTTTGGTCCTTTTACACAGAGTAGATGCCTTTTTTGTGTCCACAGACCACAGAGAACGTAGTGATTTCTTTAACAGTGAAGGAGAGTTGACATGTAAACCACAATGGGCTGCTTTTTTTTTGAGTGAATGCTCCATGGACTTAATCAGACTCTGGGTTTGTCCATAACAAATTCAATAGTTGCTATTTGCTCTTAGATCCTCAGCTTCATTAAATGTGAAAGTTTCAGCTTTTGCTAGCAGTTAGTTGCATCTAGATCTATAAAGGCTGTTCTGTCTCTCTGAGATGAGACATAAAACTGAGGCCTCGACCATCTGTGGTCATTAAGGATCCCATGGCATGCTTCAAAAGGTGAAGATGGTAGCTTTCGTCTCAGGACCAAATTCTGTTCTGACTAACTAAATTCCTTCAACCCTCAAATTCACCTCCAGCTTTTAATATAAAATACAGTGTTTCCTTAAGTGTTCATAACAGAATGATGGACTGCTAGCTGATGACCACATTCTATCCCAGAAATGATTAACAGTGGATTAAATGAAGTGTGCAGGTAGACATGTTCGTCCTGTTGGTCACAACACGACACAGAGCAAACCTATCTCAGCATGGTAACACACACACACACGAAAGCACAGAGCTCAGAATTACAAGGTTTTAATTTTTACTTATTTATGAAATTAAAAATCTGGTATCTTACAGATCCTGAGCCTTTGCTGATCAATAGAGAAGCGAATCCCACTGGAAAAGAGATAAGGTTGGCTGCAAAGGGAGAGTCATTCCTCCCATATCTGGGAGCTAAAAACAGCGTGTAAAACCAGAATAAATTATCTACCATTACCTCGGTGAAGTGTTTTTAATTTACTGCCCTGCTGGATGCAATGGTGGAACATATACCCGAGAAAAATAAGAAGGACAGTATTTATCTTGAATGTGCTTTGTGTCCCATAATGCAACAGAGTGCATATTTAACATCCTGCCATAATGCGTTGGTTGACTTTTTTGGGAATTCTGCTTGGAAGGGAATACATTTAACCCCCAGATAGCTGCAATTCCAAGTGAGTGAACCCACCTCTCTGGTTCGTGTGTCACTGCGGAGGTCCTGATCTGAGTAGGGCCAAAAGACTGTATCACCTGTTTATTTCAGAACATGTTGCAAGTACTCAGGATTCCAGGCATTTTATCTCTACATATCCTTTATCTGTGTGTGGACCACCCCTGAAATAGAAGGTAAGCCCATGAAAAAATGGAGAGTCCATTTAAGTAAATTTTTTTTTTTTGCTGGCCAGCCTTCGTGTACAAAGATCCGGGGAAGGCCTCTTTTCCTTTCAGACCTTCCAGCCTGCGCACTGGATTTTTTAGGTGAGACACAGGGCGCGCAGATCTGAGCCCACCCTTTAATCCCGAGGTTCAATCTGCCGGGCCAAAGCGATTCTGGACAGTGGCAGTGAGTTCCTCCTCAGGACGTAGGCAGATTGCCCCCTTGCAGGGCTAACGAGCACTGCCTGCCCGGGGAGCATCCTAGCCGGGATTCGAACCTGGGCCCCGGCAATTACTGTGCCGTATGCTTAACCACTACACCACCGGGGCTCCCATTTAAGTAAATATAATACAATAATTTGCAATTAAATTTCTTTTAAATTCAGAAGATAGAATAGAAGATGGACTAATTGTAGCAGTGCATGGAAGAAATCTGGACATTGCTTAGAGTCCAGACTTCTCAATAAAAAAAGCCTACTAAAGCTGAGAAGTTACTGCCTACTCTTCTGTCTGCTTTTGTGGAGAGTGGAACCGTAGGTCCA
The DNA here is from genome assembly GCA_013396875.1 of Vireo altiloquus. Classification (NCBI taxonomy): domain Eukaryota; kingdom Metazoa; phylum Chordata; class Aves; order Passeriformes; family Vireonidae; genus Vireo; species Vireo altiloquus. The sequence goes on from VZRF01008653.1 coordinate 1,245,747, forward strand.
ACCATTGGAAATGATTTTTCTATAAACTTCAGTTATTTGTAATACAATAATCCTTCATATGGGCTATAAACTTTTGGTTCCCATCTCTTCCAAGCTGCAAGATTGAAGTGAAACTTGGCAGTATGCTGTTTGTTGAAATGAAAGGCCCTGGGTCAGATTCCTATCTCCCATTGGCCTTACACCTGTGAACTGACTTTGATGGTGTAAATTTCTACTTACTCCAGCATAAGCAATGACAGAATCAGACTCTCCATATGCTTTTTATCTAAAGCTGTGTTCCAGATGTGTTTATGTAGCCTGTTTTCAATAAAATGTGTGCATTTTAAGATGTAAATGGATTTTTCTTTAATTATAACCATATGGACTGTTATTAAATTTTCATTTTAAAAGTGCAGATACTGCTAGCCCAGCCATATTGAAGCGTCACAATGGGTTCACTTGACCAGTGCAACTTTCATACAGCACCCAAGCAAATTCAAGACTTAAAGCTGGGAAAGACAGGGAAAAACATGAGATGATATCAAAGTGTGTGTGGAAAACTGTGACTTCTTGATTTTCCTAATATTAGTGTGCCACATCCCATTGAGGTATTTGCCTCTCTTCTATTCAAGATGAGGCAAAATTAAGTGCAAAGCTGGTTTAGCATACTCCTTCAAGCTGAGTTATCACTACTACTCGCTTCTTTTTTGTCTGCCTTTGCTACAAGTGAGCAGCCCTGCTCAGCACTTGGCTTCTTTACAGGTTCAGGCTGTGACTGGATGCCAACAAGCCCTCAAATTCAGAGTTCCATGGCTGGATTGGTGTGTTAGGAGAATCTGTGCCTATCTGGGGNATATTCCTTCCCCCCACTTTCAGCCTCTGTGTTGTGACACCACACACTGAGGCTCCAGGAAGGAAAGGTCAGCCTGCTACTGCCCCCAGCCCAGCGATTGGCTTTGTGCTCGACATCAGCAGCCGTGCCTGAGGGGATGAGACCTCCCTGCTTCTCAGGCTTGCTGGTGCCCATTCCTGAGGGTCCTGGTACCCCCCACAGCCTTTTGTGCATCTCCACACCCAGAGGCTGCTTCCCAGCCCAGACTGGGGGATTGGATTTTCCAACAACGGAAAGGTAGGGGCAAGTTAAAAAGTTTTGATTGATGGATTTTCCATTAAAAAAAGGAGACAGATTTGTTAATGAGTAAATGTTTAGGATAAAGATGTCAGTGTTGATGGAGTTTTTCATTTAATCTTCCTGAAATGAAGCATTTCAGGAAGGTAAAAGAAAATTCACTTGGAAAACTTCTTTTAATTACACATCCACAGCTCCATGAAATAGGTGGCTGGTATACTCATTATGCTTATACTTTTCCTTAGTGCATTTTGACATTATTAAATGAAAAGTTTACCACTACTGTTACATAAGATTTTAAAAAATTTACTATATTTATGTGTGTGTTTTGTCTCTCTATTTGGAAGAACTATTTTCAAATGAAATTGACTCTGAAAGTGAATTTTGTCTGCCAAACCTAATAATGATTCGAAGTTCTGTCATACTTCTGTGCTGTAAGGATGCTTTCTTCCTTGGACAACTGGAGAACACAGACTGTGCCTCTCTCCTATTATCATTATTATTTCCTCACCCTTTAATTTCCACATTTTGGGTATGTTGGATACTTATGTTTGACTCATGTCTTCTTCAGAATACAGCTGCCAAGTGTGGGGAAGTTCTGTCGTCTCAGACTTGGACAAGTTAAGAATGTTTTTTCTCCTGGATTCAACTATTGAGAACTCCTGAGTTCTGTTCAGCTGTGTCCCAGTAATGCATGGTAAAAAGATGCTTGCACAGAACAGCCACAACAGACAGAGTGTTCCTGTGCTCTCTTGCAGAGGGAAGAGTTTGATAAATGGAAAAAATGTCTATTCCTGGCAGTGGAGAATGGACTCCCTCACTGTAGGGCTCAGGCTTTCCCCAGACCTTCCCAGGGCTGCAGTCATGAATGCTTGGTTTGGCTGCACTGTGGTGTGTTATGAAGACGTGAAAAGTGAGCTAGATGGCTGAGCTGCCCCATCTGCATTTTTTTTTCATTTTAAAATTTAATAAAACCCCATGTGGTTACAATTGAAAAAAAAATCCATTAATGTTCCCAAAATGCTTCATATCTAACGCAAAATGTATATTAACTTCCCATCCCCCATCTCTAGTGAACAATAAGATATACTTTTTCATTGAATCAGTGAAAATCATTAAATAACTTATTACATCATCAACCCCAACCATGTACTTTTACTCACTTCTCTAATGACTAACAAATGAAGTTAACATATCAATGTCTTTATATGCATCAGGCAAGAAAGGGCGGGGCATGTGAATGTGGAATCTAAACAGAGATTCTTTCATATTTTTATATATTTTAAATAGGGGTAGGTGTTTCTGTCTGGAGACCATATGTTTGGGGGTTTTTTTAACAATCTGTATGCGTGTAAAAAATAAAAAATTAAGTGGTATGGACAGCTACAGTGTGGGCTCTGGAGTTCTGGTGAGGTGATCTAGATATGAAGAGATGCCCAGATGAAAAACCCTTTTCCTTCAGGCACATTTTCCATTGTTTGGACCTTATCTGAACAGCACCCGTTCACAAAGTCCTGGATGTGCTTTCTGTGGAACAGCAGCAGGGTGGAATTACCATCAAGGGGCTTGTCAGTGTCAGTGTGGCTGATGGTGTGCGGGGTGAAAGGCTCGTGGGCAGTTTAATGGCACCAGTGCTGTGCATGCAGAGACATGGAGGCTTTGCAGCAGCGGAAGGGATGAGTCCTTCAGCCCCAGAAACCGAAGGGCTGAGCGCGGGAAGGGTTCTCTGCACCCTCTGCAAGGGTGTTACATGTGCAGCAGGGCAGTTTTAATTTCACCCGGTCTGGGCAGAGATCGGTTTGCTACAGAAACAATATCCCTGGAGCAAAACGGCACTCCTGGCTGCAGGAAAAAAGGAGGCAGTCACCTTTGAAGTCATTCTCAAGCCTGCCCCATAAACAGGCTGTCTGGATGCACAGTACGTCATCAGGTTCATCTTCCAGCCTGGGGGAGCTGTGTGTCATCACCTCTGCAGTGTGCCTGAACCCCGAGGAGGGCTCCTGAGCCTGTGTGTGCCATGGTGCAATATGCAGGGTTGCTGCCAAAACACAAGACCAGCTGGTTTATTCATTTTACACAGTGCAAAAATGTTATTAAACTGCACCGTACAGATAAGTACTAGAAAAATTGCTAGGTTATTTTTTTCACATAAAATTAGCCAATTTGCTGGTGTATGTAATTGTAAAGAATGCAAAGCATCCCATTCAAGTGATTAACCTCTTAGTTAATAAAAGCAACAATTGCATGTGTATAAATAATATAATAAAAGGAACATTCATATCAAAGTAATATAGCTCATACTATCCTGTTTCTCTCCTTAATTAGTAAATAATTCATCAAATTCTGCAATGAATTGTGTTCCCACCCACATTTCTTCATCCAATTATCATGAAATAGGAAAGCAGGAGCCTTCCTTCTTTGAAAAGGATGTGATAATGAAAATTGTTCAATAGCTCTTCTCAGCCCTCTGCTAGTCTAAATTAGTACTTTCTTGGGCATACTGTTTCTTTTGTTCATTTCTTTCCTGATTCACTTCTTTTTTCCTTTTTAATTGAAGATATCTTCTATGTTAAATGTCATTTTACACTGACACACTTTAAAAGAAGTATATTCACCGTGGTTTGTTTTCAGCAGACACAAATGAAATTAATTCTACAGTACAGATGAATGGCAGTGTTGGCTTGCCAAAGTGATCCTTTTCTTGCTTTAGATCGTTCATTAAGTGATCCTTTCATGCTTTAGAATGTTATAAAATACAAGATAAAAAAGAAGATGCATAAGCAAGCATTTATACTATCTCAAACTCAGAATTCAGACAGTCCTTGAATGAATGTCATGTTTAATTAAGATTCTTTGTTACCTGATCAAATTCTGTTTCTTCCATTGGTTCTTTGCAGGACTCAGTGACTGAAAGAGTGAACAACTATCCAATGTTTGTCTTTCAGCTGTTTGGTGTGTGGTCATGTGTTTTATGAATTTCACAACATTCCAATCCTGCTCAGAAGAAGGAATTCCTCAGCTCTTTGTGGACATGTTTATGGTACACCTCACTGTAGAACTGGATGGCCTCAAACAGTAAGGAAGAATATTTTCACAATATTGATATAAAGACTGTTGTCTGTGTTTTATAAACGGTGAACTAAGGCCCACAGAAATAAAGACCCAAAGTATTCAAGAATTTCAGGTCCTGAATTTGAGGCACCAAGAATCTGAACTTTTAGAACAACCCATGAGCATCTGTGCATATGAATACATATGACTCTTTATAATTATAGACAGCATGTGCACAGGAGAGTAAATACTATGCATGGATTATACAAAGAACAGTATTTATTTAAAGGACTGCCATTATTAGGGTCCTCAACAGCTCTGAGTGTTCTAGTATTTCCAGTGAGACAGCAAAACAAAGCCCCCATGACAACAGCTATCACTGAGCCGGGCTGCTGGTGCCTTACTGGGAGACCACTGTCATCATGGGAGGAAAGAGCTCCCAGGAGCTCTTTGAGTCTCTACCCAGCTCCAACCTATCCATGCTAGGAATTTTAAAACTTCGAGAAAATGCTGTTTGATCTTTGTCTGGATCATGCCTAATGAGAACGAGAGCTTGAGACATGAAGCTCTTAAAATCTAACACTTCGGAAGCTTGATGCTTCATGTTTTGAAAAGTTTGCATGGTAAATGGCATCCTTCTGGAAAGGTCTCACTGCACCAAATATCAGGTCCCTGTTTTGAAGCATAAGGCCTTCAAAAGCCTCAAAGATGAGACCACCAGAATTTTAAATTTGGGAAGAACAATACCCTGATTGGTTTTCTAAGGCAGATTGGAAAATAGCTGAAAAAAATTGGCAAAAATTTTATTAATACTGATTTTTAAAACCAGTCTAAGTTCCTAGACACCGAGTATGGGGAACTTCAGCAAAAATGTCTGGGTAGGGGTGTTGCAATGCATTTATACTCCTCTAAGTTCCCCCTGTGTTGGTTTGTTGTGTCCCAGAACATTGTCCCCCCTGCCAACATTTTGGTACCTTCCCTGTCAGTTCTTGTTAAACCCCTCCTATCCTCCCTGCCACTCACCATTCTCTGCCCGCTTTTCCAGACCCTTCCCCGTCCATCCCGGACTCATCCAATCCCGTTCCTGTCCTTCCCTCTGGAAATCCCCTGATCCTCGACGCCCCATTGGGGAATGTGACCAAGCCTCTCCACCCCTTACCCCCGGTTCGCTGTCATCCCATCAATCTCGCTTGCTCTCCCTCCTCTCCAGACTCCTGAATGGACTCTTACGTGTACCCTCCTACCGGTTTCAAGGGGTATTTCAACCCATGGACAGGAGTGCATTGTGGTCCTTGTCCCTGACACCACCGTGGAATAAACTTCTTTGGAATTTCATACAGAGAGCCTCCTCCTCGTCCTTTATTCCTCCCTTGACTCTGGTGAGCTATCCTGCACTGTGGAGCAAGCAGCTCTAAAGGTTCCATTTTTGGGAAGCCTAAACCTGAAGTGGTTCCCTGCACCTGGCACGGTGTCGGTGTGTTTGGGCTTGCCCGGGCTCCAGTGGCCGCGTCATAGGAGAAGTTAATAAGCAGGCGCTTCTGTTTTAATAGAACTATATAACATGTGAGGCCACCAGCTTTGCTTATTATAAGGTTATTATGAAAAGTATATTTAGGGGGCTATATTACGGTTTGTTTTATTTTTCCATATGGGAAGGTGAATTTCACTATAGAAATAAAATGATGAAAAAGTGTTAGCTAGTCTGTGTTGTTGCTTTTGTAGCTTTATGTGTAAGCATGCTAGTACTTAATGCATTTTAAGTAATACTTGGAGCATTATGAGCTGGGTTTTTTTTCAGAAAGAAAAACCAGACATCTGCTTCATTTTACTAGTGAGGATATACTTAGTAGTGAATATTGATACTCAAACATGTGGTTTAAGATTCTGAGACTACCATGTTGCATGATTTAAACTCAAAAATCCCTGCAAGGATTAGAAGAGGCAGATTGTCCTCTAAACTCTCTCTGTGGTGTCAGCTTTATTTTTTCTTGTTTTAGAAAGAAATCTCTTAGTGTTATGACAGGAAAGAAAATCTGAAAAATATGACCCCCAAGTGTCAGTGGTATCCACCTGAACAAATAGCCATACACCCTGAACTTCCACGCTCAGGCTGCTAAGTTCAAAGGCTGCTAAATCAGATGCCACTTGTGCAGTTTTTTTAAAATGAAGTTTTTATTGCTCCTTAAAGCAAAGGTCTCCTCTTACAAAGATCTGTCCTATCTAGTTTGATTGACTACTCTCTTGGATAAACTTTAATTGTAGCACAGAGGTGCTGAAGCGAGGAATTAAAAAGAGTCAGATGTCCGTGCCTGATGACATGAGTCCAGAAACAGGCACTCCAACAAGAACACACAAGTGCACTTTGAGAAAATCAAAAGGTGTGGTTGATACTGAGGGCTCATTGTGAGGAAAACCAGACTTAGTTTTCCTCTAGCTATGGAGGTGTGGAGCACTGTTTTGAAGGCATCAGATTCTAATCTATTCTTTTTTGTAAAGGCTGTGGGTAACTTTTCCGGTACAGAAGACTATCTCCAGTTCTTCAGGAATTCAAGTGACACAAGCTGTGGTAGATGGTAGAGCATTTTATCTTGGTTTGTTTTTGGGTTTTTTTTTTCTGTTGGCTTCAGGCAAAGATCATTTTCATCACAAAACACTGCTCAGTCTCCTGGGACAAAGGCAATGCCAGTTTTCATGGTTCTGTTTATTTTTTGTAAGCAGAGTCAGGCTTGGAGTGAAGGTGTAGTCCTCTGAACCATTTGAAAAAATCAGTCAGCCCGGTTTCCCCACATAAAGTGAAATGGCACTGTTAAAATGAAAGCACAGATAAAATGGAGGCTTTCAAAATGCCAAATGACACAGTCGAAGACTTGCTACATTCTCTTACTATGGGAGGACAGAATATTAAAGACTGTTTTTTTAAATGAGCATATGACTCCTCCCCCCAAATAGTTGGATCTAAAGTCTGATAAATCAAATATTACTCACCAGACAATAAAAAGCTTTAACCAAAGGAATTTAAAGATGTGTTAATTTGTTAAAAGAGAGAGTCCATACAGTCTTGTAAATATTGTAGGAGAAATCTATTAATTTGAGTGAGCAGATATTAATTGAAAACGTTGTATAAGAACTACAGAGTTCACAGAAAGTGCATTTCACTTACTATTAAAGCCTGTGTATATGCGAATTCAGTAGCTAGCAGATTAGCTAGCTAGCTATGATGCCTGGCTGTGAATAACTGGAAAATGTCATCATGAGTTGGCTGCACATCTACCAGCCAAGCTGTTACCTGCTGCCTGGGTATGAAGTGTGAAATAACAGGTGAGGGGCTGCTGGGCTTCAGCAGCAGTGTAGAGAGGCTCCACTGAAAACTGAGGGAATGTCTTCTGAGGCAGATGTCCTTTCTTCTGTCTTCCTCATCAGGAAAGAGATTGTGTCAAGATGCTGTGGTCTTGTACCAGAATTTGGCTCCTTTCTAGACTCTAGTTCAGACACTCCCAGTACAGATACCTTTCCTGTAGGAGCAGGAGCGTGAGGGACCTTGTGGGCTCAGCCCGGGCAAGCACCTGGTTGTGGCAGCTCACTAGCCCTCCTGGGTGCTCCTCAGGTTAGATTTAGGGGGCTATCAAGGAAAGTAACATCTTAACCACATTCATTTCACCAGTGGCATCCCTAGGAAGCTGAAGGTGTCCCTCAGGCATCTTCCTCATTCACAAAGTACCTGCTGCCTTACTTCTGTTTTAAATGAGTCAGAGCAACTTTTGCCAGTTAAGGGTGAGGAATAAACAGATAGTCAATCCCGATCCTTAATTGTAAACCTTCTTCTGGCCCACCCTGGGGCCCTGTGCCGTCCTTACCTCGCATTGCCTCTGTTTCCTTGCCCGTAAACAGCAGGTACTAGCCTTTGCTATCTTTCAAGGGACTCCCAGGGGCTGGCAGACAGCAGGCAGCTCCTAAAGAGACAAACGCTAGCAGTACACAGGGAGATGTCTGGATGCCTTTCTGAAGCAAAATTCACTGAGTTTATTTCCTAGCAGTCCCTTGTAGCCCTGCAGTAACTTGTTAGAGTGTCTGAGCTTGAAGGATTCACCTAAATGGCAATGATCGAGTCACCAGTGTGGTGCCTGTGACATCTCCCTGAAGCCAGGGCAGGGAGAAAAGCTGTAGGCAGCCATTCAGATCTCAGTGGACCTGAAATAGCTCCTGGAGGAGCCACTCTCTGACTATTTCTTGCCCAAGATACCTGCACTCCTAAATTTGTGGCCTCATGTTAACTAGGCTTAATAACAATTCCTCCTTCTCCCCATTCAGCTCAGCCCCCCAGTGGCAACCATGAAGCTCAGGAGTGACCAAACACTAGTTTCCCCATCTTTTTATAGGAGCAATTGCAGTCCTAATTCTTAGGGCTTTTTTTAAACCTCCCACTCTTCCTGCAAAGGGTTGTGCTTCCCTTGTGCTCACCAGAATGTGCCTCTGCACCCAGGATTTGTTGGTGGCTGTAAACACACGGCTCTGGCTGCACCAGTGGCCATGCTGGTCATGTCTGTGTGTGCATACATGTGCCTGGAAGCACCTTGGATGCTCCTTGCTTATCAGACTAAACCAAGTGGTGAAGAGAGTGGGCAGCATCCCAACTTTTCCACTCCAGTGACCAGCATTAAATTGTGTTTCCTCTACTTTCCCCGGCACTGACTGAGATACACGTGTACCAGGTCTGCGGACAAATCAAATGGCTGATCAGGCAGTTAAAATCCTGGCTTTACTGCTGGGGCAACATCAAATTTCCCCATCTTTGCTGGGCCAACCAGTGAGTACGAAGGCTGTGCTCCTCCCAGATCCTGGCCTGATAGGATGTGGTAATTGTATAGCAATCACAAACCAGACTGCAGCTGCTCAAATACCACATTAATGTGAAGATACGACCAGCCAAAGACCAGGTCATACACCCATGAATGATCTTAACCCCTAAGCTTCAGAAAAGGTCTGCCTAGATTGTTGCATAGGACTTACTCCACCCAGGGATATAGCCAGTCACGGAGAGTAGGAAGGCACTCCCATTTTGATGATGACATATGGCAAGTACGATCCTCTGCAGCTCAGGAGGAAGGCCATAGTCTTTTTAATTCAGAACCAATCTGAGATATGCTCTCGAGCTTGAGGTGCCTTTTGTGCTGTCCACAGTTTCCTCCTCCAAGGATTATCTTTTGAGAGTATGCGCCCATCAGCCTCCTTTGAACATTAGCCCTTCAGTCTCCATCAGACATGCTGCAGGTGTGAGTATAGGACCATGTATTTTATGTATTTCTTTCAAATTTCCCAAGTTCAGATCAGGGACTACTCAAGCAGCTGAATCCAGGGAATGTTGAGAGCACATCTTAGTTGTCCTGGAATTGATTCAAACTTCTGAAGAGGCACTGCACTGGGTTCCCTCAGATCCAGACCTGGTTTCACAATCACCATCCTTCTTACTATATTCATCCATCAGAAAATAGAAGGTGTTACAGTTCGGTACAGTCATAAACACATCATTGCCAATGGAAAATTGTGTTGGCAGTTTCTTTTATACCCAGCCAAATATACAGAAACGGAAAGGTCAGCTATGCAGGCACTGGTTTTACATATGTGCATTAATTACAACACAGTTGCCTTTTGTTATTCATTTCATCTACTCAATATGTATGAATTTGAATGAGAAGAAAGAGGAACCACAGAAAGACAGAAAAGGGATGCCAGGACAATCTATGAATGGGACTGGTCCTCCCTTTCTGGACCACACACTGGAAAAGATTGAAAACTAGCCAATTGCAGGGAATGGGAAAAGCAAAGAGAAATGTATCCCATGTCAGCTACAGCTTTTTCTGTAACGCTTTCAGAGGTGTGCTGCAGAATTACTAGAATAGTTTAGTGGGCTCAGCTTCTTGCTTAGCCCATACTATGGGGATTTTCCCAAGCAAGATCTGTGTTCTCAGGCACTCTGGTATGTTAGCTTCTTCCTAAGTGTACAGCCATGGTCTTGATTTTAATTAGTCAAACAAATTTTTCATTAAATTCCATGACACACGTGCACTTGTTGGGGATACCTGCCCTCAGTTAACACTGGAAACTGTGAGAAAGAGAATACTGAACAATGTCATCAGGAAATTCAGATCATCAATTTGCATTCATGTGTCAATTGAACAATTTTGGCTATGATAATGTCTGAAAAACAGACAGCATAAAGTAAAATGTGGTTAAGAGACTGAGTACAACTTTCGTTATTATAGCCTGAACACTATTCCTCTTGCAGGTATATTGTAACTGTGTATTTACCTGACAATGCAGTGCCCAGATACCTTAGGCAAAAGGACTTCTGCTGTAAAAGATGCAGCACAAAAGTTGTCAAAACCTGGTTATTCTCTTCCCAGAACAAGAACGATGAATGCTGTGAAAGAATCACAGAATAGGACACAACTTCCCCAGGGAACACAGTCATGAGCACTGCAATCAGGCTCGCTGAGGCTGACTTACCAAAGCCTTCCAGCTAGGCCAACCTCCTTCTTCAGCTCCTTCTTCTGTATCTCATGGTGCCTGGTTGTGGGAGTCCCCACTGCGTCCTTTTAACTAAACCCTTTTGGTTGCAGGAGCTTTGTTCAAGTAAAGAGAGCTTTCTGCTGTGCTATGGCTCCCCAAAACTCCTGAGCCACAGACTTCCAGGATTGTCCAAAAAATCCCAGTACTGCACGAAAGAGAAAAAGTTATGATTAGTAATTATAACTTAAAAACTTAAATCCTCAGATGATTAATACAAAGTGAATTCTCCAGATTGCATTATATACATATGAAAAATAAGTTACATAGAATAAGCTGTATAACCAGCACTGTACCAGAAGGACTTCCCCTTTCTGGTCTTTTAGTGTGGATTACCCAACCAAATGGTTTTGCTGAATGCTTAGGTAGTCATTTCATAGGAAGGCTCAGTCATTTGGTATTTACTGGGTACTGGTATTGACTTCTAGGAACATGAAAGAAAAGTGGCAGTGAGCTACAACCTCATTGGCAAGTAGCTCAACAGGTTGTTCTTTTCTCTTTTAAACTATCCTGCAATAACCCCAGATAAAACATCAAGTCCAGAGTGAATACAAATTGGGCTGTGCATTTGTAGTGGTCTGGTTCAGATCAAATTAACATGGATTTTCCTTAATCCTTTGATCTGTGTTGCCGTGCAGGGGTGCGGACATTTACCATAAGAGAGGTGGACTATTATATTAAAGCTTTCTCTGTGGTAGTAGTAGATGCAGTAGTTTCAACCCATTACAGAGGCCCACAAGAGCTGCACTGACAGCAGCCTAACAGGTGGTGCTTAGTCAGTGAGCTACATTTTAGAGTTTCCCCGTGGTGGGATTCCTGCAGCCCCCAAAATAATGCTGAGTGGATGTGCACAAGCAATACATGATGTCTCTACCCTGTTCTCTATAGGTTGCAATTACCTGTATGCTCTACATCTTGCTAGTCTTCTTTTAGTTAGCATATTTAGTATGCTTTTAAGGGATGGGCTGAATTCTTATTAGATACTTTTGTGTATTATCACAAACCAGGTGTGGGGTAGTTAAGAATTTCTTGGAGTGACTGATTACTAATGTGATGCAAAATTAAGTAACCATGCAAGTAGCTACTGTTTAACCGCAAAAGCATGACTAAATAACAAGGAAAGATTTGGACCTTGCATGCCTCCCTTACCTGCTGCTAACAGAGTGATGTGTCAGAAGCAGGTAGCAGCTCTGTGATGCCAGTACATCTTTATATGCTGTTCACATTCCATTGCAACATGTCACATTTGATATGGCATAATGCAATGTGACTAATTTAATCAGATGTGAAGTGCACTACAGCAATGCATCAAGTCTGAAAATCTGGGGAAAAAAAAAAAAAAGTTGGAGGTAAAAAATAAAGCTTTCTCCAGTCCATGGTTGGATTATTTTTCTCAGCTGGAGGGCTTCATTTTCTGAGCTTGGCCTTTTCTATTCTGACCTTCCAGCCAAGGGCATGTGTCAGGAGGCTTGTATTTCCCAAAGGCAGTGACACAGTCTATTAGGTCATATGAGCTGGATCATCAAGCCTTTGTCCACCTCAACTTCTGGGCCACCATTCCTTACCCACCCCCACATCCCCCAGCACTAAGTCATGATACGATGCCCTTGCCTTTGACAGGTCAGGAGGGAAAGAAGCATTTTATTGCTGAACACGTACATAGCAGAGCCCAGAAACGAAGCGAGCTTTCTGTGGTCTGGTGCTAGTCATTTAGTAAGTCTGCATTTAATTAGCTACTTCTGAAATATGACAAGGAGAAAACACAAGATTTACCAGTGCAGTTGCATTGCTAACCCAGGGCTTAGCATTGTTTTTATTTTAAGGTGATGATTACAATCGTAAATAGCAAAACAGCCCTCATCCACAGGAAGTTCATCAAGCTTTCAGTACTTTTGGAAAGCATATCCTCACTCATCCACTCTGGACTATCTCTTAGCCTGGAGGTCTGCAGATGGACAGGCTGCCACGAACAGACATAAGCAACTTTGTCCTTTCAAACACCAAGTGACAAGTGACTTGGAAATGACTGTTTCTTTGGTTTAGTTCTTTATTTTTGAGCTGCCTCTTCTCTTTGTACATTACCAAGAATATGGAAGGCAGTGCAAATAGTAATTGGCCTTTTCTTCACTGTAGGCTTGAGGGGTTTTTTGGTTATATGTTGTGGTCCTCGAAGAGTTGAGAAAGGGTCTCAGAGGAATTCACAAAGTGCTAGAAAAAGACTGAGAAACACTTAAGCTAGTGAAAATCTATGAGCTAGTTGAGCCTAAAGGGGGGGTTGTACAAGGGTCAGGTAGTCCAGAAGAAAGACTGTATTTTCACAAGATCTGGGAAATAGTGCTGTCTGGAAGAGAGGAAGAAGTACCTACTCCAGTGTGGCAGACACTTCAACAGAATAAGACTGAAATAAAATCTTAGAAAACAGTATGATAAAACATGCTTATATGTTACAAAGAAGTAAAAACTGTTTATTCTGACCTGGTCCCTGTGCTGAACATACCTCAGCCAAAGGAGAGTTTCACCCTTCTTTCTTTGCCTCTTTGAGGACCAAGGGAACTTTGTGATGCTGTGCTCCTTTAAGACCCAAACATCGTTTACAGGTTTTGTGGGCTCTCTTCTCATTTCATTAGGCCTGAAAAGACTTTGCTGATTACAAATGAGAAGATGCTGTGTTAGCTCCTCCTCCAGTGATTTGTTTGCTTCTTATAGCCCTAGTCCTCTCCCTCTCCCCTATCAGTGGAGTTACCACTGTGTTCCTACTTAGGAAAGGAGGTACTTGCACAAAGAAGTAGGGCTAGATTGCAAGGTAAGGTCTTGTCATGCTGGGGAAGGTCTGTTGGTTTTGATTTAGCCCTAAGGCTTCCCTTTTACTTTGTAATGTATGAAGTAAAACATGAGCTTTTTATAGCTCTTGGGCTCTTGTTTCCCATTTTCTTGTGAAACCTGTAACTTCATGACAGGGTCCCCTGTTCATTGACCTTTACTCTTAGCTTTAGGTGGACCCTATTCAAATGGCTGAACAGAACAACCCCAGAGCCCTGGCTTCCCCTGGGGAAGAGGATGTTGCAGCAGACAGCCAAACCCAGCAGCCTGCTAGACCACGGCGAGTTAGATCCCAGAGAAGAAGGCGCAGACAGACAACTCCTGCTTCCCAAAGAGAAGACAAACCTAGGACCTTTCAAGGTGATCTGTGAGAAAGGGGTAGTAGTATTGGATGAGGAGGGGGATGAGTGTTGCTTAATTTCGGTTGCAGATGGGCGCTGTTGAACCTGAAGTCCTTGTTTGGCTTGTCTGTGTGCACATCAAAAATTACCTTGAAATAAGGATTCAAAAGTAAAACAGCTCTAGGTGACACCCCTTGTGGCTGTCCCATTAGCATTTTCAGAGCTGCTGTTTTCTGACCCACATAAAGTGTTGTCTTGTGTCCTTGCTCTGGCTTTCTTCTCCAAGACCTAAAACCTCCTATTTACTTACAAAGAAAATGGAGAAATATCATCTTAGAGCACTTACTCTAGAAATCCTTATTTTATGTGAAGTATACCTGGCTTTGGAACTTTACTTAAGGTCCCTTTATACAGTGCTTGAAGTTAAGGCTAGTTCCCTATGGTTTGAGTGGAGCTGCTTGCCAGCCTCAGGAATGTCACCCTCCCACTGTGCATATTGGCTCTGCAGCTCACCAAGAGCAAATGTCATGTAGGGACCTGCTGGGTTTTGTACCTACCCAGTGTGACTTGGAGTTAGAGAAGGAGCAGCACAGTAATTTCCTACTGGCTCTTGTCCTGAGGAGCCCAAAGGCTTCTTTGCAGCAGAACTACAAGGCAAGGATGCTGTCAGGGTAGGCAACTGGTTTCCAGACTTCACAGCTAGTTTACATGTGCAGGAAGCCTCCTTCTAAATTGCAGAGTTGTTTTATACCTCATGAGGAGGCAATCTTCCTGGCCTGCTCATGAAGGACTCCAAATACCCTTCTGTGCTTGCTGTTCGGAGTGGTGGGAGTTCCTGTAGCCTGGGAGAAGGTTTGATTGTGTAACACAAACTCTTTCCAAAGGCCACAGCTGGGTGTCGATAAAGATTGCCTGGAAAGATTGTCTAGCAATATTTTAAGATTAAAACTCCCTTTCCTTAGTACTTTTGAGAAGACAGAAAGACCACAAAGAAATAGAAAGCAAGAACTGGTATATTGGAGGGGTGGAGGGTGTAAGAGAGGCAGAGATGATGAGTTGGGAGTAAATCAAATGAGCCGAGCTGTTGAATGAAAGGCAGAATAAGGTACTGAAGCTCAAGAAAGGTTTGTAGTTAGATTTTTACCTTCCTTCAATTTTTCTTTTTTTTTCTCTCCAGTCTTCTGTTCAAGTTAGCATGCTAGATGGATTGCAGGACTGTTGCAGTGGTTTGTACGGAGCTGGGAGGACACTGAAATCCAAGAGCATTGTGGTCATCATCCCTGGCTTTAGTTCTAGCCTTAGTTAACCAGAGCATGAGGTTTCTCTGCTCTTACTGGGAAGAGAGAAAGGGCTGTTTTCACAACAGTAGAGGCCAGCAAAATGGAATGCAATTAATCTTAATTCTGACCTTGGAAAAATGATGCTAAGTCTTGTGATAACCAGTTTACTTTCTTGAAGGCTTATGGTGAGGCTGGGGGGAAATAGTATGAGACACCTTTAAAATATTTAGTGATTAGGTTATGTAGGGACAATCGGACACAAGCTTTTTCTTGGCTTTGGATCATTGTTTTGTTCTGCTTGATCTAATTTTGTTGCTTTCCTCTGCAGTCTACAAATTTAGCAGTCGTGCCCCACCTATGAGACTGCACCGCAATGGTAGAAGCTCTCAGATTCCTGAACTACCTGATGATGGAAATATTATGGGCATGATGGCTAGGTCTGCCAGATACTGGGTGAGGCAAGGGCGTCCACCATGTTGGGTCAAAGACTGTACTTGTGCTTGCTCAGAGACTGAACTAGAAAGTCATCCTTCTAGGAGCCATCTGTTGCCCCGTGATCTCCTAGATGAAGAAGACAGCTTGACCTCCCTGGTAAGAGAGGAATTATTTTCAATGGATGAAGATGATGGCAGCATTGGGGACGCTGGGGCAGCCAGCTCTTGGGCTGGGGCTAGAAGTGATGATGGTCCCAGGAGTTTTGCAGAGGAGTATTCACTGGTTCCCTTAAGCAGACGAAAGCAATATTCTGCCCAGACTTTTCATGAGGCAGTAGAGAGATTTCTTAGAGGGTTCTGAGATTTGGCGCATCTGTTCTGAATTTGGGAGCCAAATCTGTGGAGATGCAAATGCCTGTCATTATGTGCACAGTTTATTGTAATACAGGCTGAAGCCTGCAGAAAAGCCATGAAGGTTCAAATAGAGTAAAGCTCAGTATATTGCTCTTAGATTGACAGACTGCTAGAAAGTTATTTGCATTCCAGTTTTGTCTCCTTTGTATGCGTTGCTGCTTTCTTCAAGAGCTTAAAAATCTTCAGTAATCATAAGGCATTAAAAATGGAAAAGTTACTTTGAGTCTAAGCTAATGTAATGACTATTTCTTTTGCAATTTCAAGAGATAGAGGCAAAATACAGCCATATTTCTTTTTATTGCTCAGTAGTAGAGTCTCTAATAACTTCTTGAAGGATATTTGAAATTCAAAAACTTTGTATATGACAGTATTTTCTTTCACTAAATGCTTTAATTTACTCTATAGAGACCTAGAGGATTTGGTGGATTTTTTGTGTGTGTTTTTTTTTAACTTGATCTAAATCTAAAAATTGTATTCTACTGCATATATTTGATTATTCATATATAAGCAATTATGTATGATAATGTGAGATAGCTAGAGCACAACCTGCTTAAAAAGTCTCACACCCTTTAGCTGTTAGCTTGTCATGTGAATTAAAAATTTAAAAAAAATAAAAAAGTGTTCTGGGGACCTTATCAAATTTTTCAGTTCTTTTGTTGAGATGATGTGTTGCTGAAAAAAATGATTGGGATTTCTCAGCTGAGAAATTTTGGCTTTAACATTTTTCCTTTATTTAGTTAAGGGCTAGATTTTAGGAATATATACCTTAGCCTTAACAGTAAAATGCCAGTGCATGGTTACTGGAAAATGGCTATACTTCAGGAACCTGATCCATGAGGATCAGCGAAGTCCAACTGCTGGCAGGGACAGGCCCCACCAATCATACCAGGTGACTGATAATGTTGCCCAAATGCTGCTTGAGCTCTGTCAGGCTGTTGCTGTGACCACTTCCCTGGGAGCTGTTCCAGTGCTCAAGCACCACCTGGGTGAAGAACCTTTCCCTATCTAACCTAAACCTTGCCTGGTACAGGTTTGTGCTGTTCCCTCAGCGCCTGCCACTGGTGACCAGAGAGAAGGGCTGTGGGCTGCTTTGAGGTTTGCCCTCAGTCAAAGGAGAAAAGTCAGTCCATGTTGTGGAGATTGTGCAGGCATTTGTGTTCTTATGCAATGTACTGGCAAGTGAAACACCTAACCTCTAAAGGCTTCTTGACTTTACTTAATATGCCTATGAGCTTAAAATTAGGCATATGCCCACTCTTGAGTCAGTCTCCTCCTTTTACACAGGAGGCTGTATACATGAGGTAAATGTCACATGTGTAAAGTTACACTAAAGGGAATCGGGCAACTTCTGCTTTATGCAATTGTTCAAATTGAGAAAGGGCTGCTGCTTCAGTAGAGCAATTTGTGGAGTCTGCAAATTAGAGGAGTAGTTTTATTGTTTGGTTTTGGGGTGTTTGTGTTTTTTTTCCTCTCTCTAGCCAACTGTAAAAATACTGAAAGATGAACAGTAATTCCATTTTTTTGGGAGAGGTGAATGTGACTTGCTCTTCTCTCTTCATTTGAGCCCCAAATTAAGTCTCATTCCTTTGAGTTGTAAGTGAGCAGCTTTCTAGAGCAAACCACATAAAATTTTAAGCTGTGTGGTTTTTTTTTTTCCTGCATGTGTGGTTTGTTAGTTTGGGTCCTTGTTTGTTTCTTTTTAAGACTTCACTGAACTACAGTGAGATTTTTGTCTGTACCTGTTTGTAAGGCATTTGGCAAATCTTTGGGACCACCTGGTGCAGCAGTAGTCAAACATTTGGTAAAAAAACATTGGGACTATGTAGCATATCAGTAGTTACTTATTCCTTCCTGATATGTGTGTTATTTTCTACTTGGGTGTTTCCAGAAATACTTGGAGCTTTTGCACTCAGGTCTTTTAAGGCCTCTAGACCAGAAAATGGATTTTTTTTTTTTTGCCCAGCTGAAGCTAATAGTGTCTTTTATTTGATCTGTGTTATATCAAAACAGTATTGGAAGTATGCATAGCTCAATTCACCTGACAAGCCTGCTCTGTGGAGGTACTGCAGGATAAGATGCAGAATTAAAACTATTATCTTGTTGTTGTAGCTGAAATACTGTAAGGTGTCTACAGACACCTCTAAAATTATGCCCTTGATTATATAAATTTCAGAAAGTGATATGTTCATGAAAGTTAGCCTGGCAGTGTTTCATGTAGTCTTTCAAGAGCTTAAGTTTTCAGGCTTGTGAAAGATTTTATTTCTTTTTTTTAAATAAAACAAAACCCCTCATAAATGTCACCAGTAGGTAGTAAGATACCAAGCATTGTAGAGGTGTCAGCTTTTTGACAGCATGATTTGGTATTGTTCATTTTCAATTTGACAACTATGTAGTTTTTCCTTGTGAATCTGAGATCCTGTAAGCATTTTTGTGCATACTTGTCTGTTTTTCACAAATGATTCTATAGCTGGGATTTTTGTCACATGTTAAGTTAAACACAGGTAGAAAGGTCTGAAAGGTCAAGACCTCTGAGGAAAAATCCTCTCAGAATAACTTCCGAGGAAAGAAAAGCCTGTGAGGTAATAAATTGAGATATCTCTAAGAAAAATAGATCAAGCAAAGCTGAGGAACAGCTTAAAAAAAATAATAAATTTGTAATCTGTTTAAAAAAATGGATCAGAGGAGATTATATATTTTTTTCCTTTGAGAATTTGAATTCTTGTGCACATTTTGCATTTGGCTCACAATTACATGCCTGTTTGTATATACGAGTGAAGTCAAGGAGTTCAGGACCAAAGTCCAGTGCTGGAAAAGCAGCTCCCATGTGAGTCCAGAGTTTCTCATGTTTGCTGAGCTTTAAAGCATCATTTTCTTCCAGCATGGAGGTTATAATGTCTCACCAGCTCATTACTTGGGCACAGTAATAAAAGGGCAAGATTTGTTTTTCCAGTTATTCATCCCAGATAGATTCATAGATAAAGCAGCACAAAGGTGGCTGGCTGTTGGAACATGAATGCATCAGAATTCCATGTATATGCTCTGTCTAGAGGTATGATTTAACTTTTGCATCACTGCAGCGTCACTAGTGCTGGCACCCTTCCTTGATCCTGTCCAGAGAACTTGAGTATCTGGATGCCAGAGGGCTGTTGGCTCTCTCCAAATATTTTCTTTGTCTTTTCTCCATTTGTCTTCCTTTTCTTGGTCTGATCAAGAATCTGTGAGGTGTCCCCATGGTGCTCTTTTATACCTTGCCTATATCTATAGAGGTGTCTGTATTTTCTTCAACTAAGAGCTGGCAGGAATTGGAAGGTTTGAGAGAGGAGAACAATCTCTGTGAACTT
Source organism: Vireo altiloquus (assembly GCA_013396875.1). Classification (NCBI taxonomy): domain Eukaryota; kingdom Metazoa; phylum Chordata; class Aves; order Passeriformes; family Vireonidae; genus Vireo; species Vireo altiloquus. Next base: position 1,265,100 of record VZRF01008653.1, read on the forward strand.
GGAGACCTGACTAAGATCTCCTGAGTGCAGAGGCTGTCTTTGTTCTGCCTTTCCATCATAATTAATTCAGTGGGGCCCTGATCCATGACTAGGGCTCTAAAATAATATAAATGATCATGATCTGTTGGAGTGAGTTCAGAGGAGGCCATGAAGATGGTCAGAGGGCTGGAGCACCTCTCCTATGAGGACAAGCTGAGAGTTGGGGTTGTTCAGCTGGTAAAAGAGAAAGTTCTGGGGAGACCTTAAAGCAGCCTTCCAGTACCTAAAGGGGACTGGCAAGAGAGCTGGAGAGGGACTTTTTACAAGGGAAATTGGTAGGAGATGGTGGAATGGTTTTAAATCGAAAGAGAGCAGGTTTAGATTAGGTATCTGGAAGAAATTTGTAGCTGTGAGGGTGGGGAGGCAGTGGAATATGTTGCCCAGAGAAATTGTGGGTGCCTTGTGCCTGAAATGTTCAAGGTCAGGTTGGATGGGGCTTTGAGCAACCTGGTCTGGTGGAAGGTGTTCCTGCCCATCACCATCGGAGTTGGAACTGAATGATCTCTATGGTTGTTTCCAACCCAAACCATTTTATGATTAATTATTTCATTATGGTAATGTCCTTTCCCTTCCCCACATTCACCTGCCATGTAGAAAGACACTTCAGAATATTCAAAACTGCTGATGTTTTTCTGTCCCTTTCTCTATAGTCAATAGACTTTTTTCACTGCTCTGAGCAAAAAATCAAGACAATCTTTAGTAAAGGATCAGGAGTTGTGGTGTTTTGAGGTTTTTTTCTATTTAAACCAGTCTGTCCATGCTTACTTAGAAAGATCCAGAGAACCTGTGTAAAAGTGTTAGCTGAAGAGCTACAAATAGCATTTTATTCCTTTCTCCCCACCTCCTCCCCCCAATAACTCTATTGTTCTTGTAAATCCACAGCATTCCAGCTGTGACTTGACAAGAGCCCTGACAGTCGCAAAAGCCAAATCACAGGAGCAGTGTTCTTGTTCCCTGAATTATTTTACACAGCTAAATTTAATACTTCCCCCCCCACTCCTCCACCTTTCACTCTGGCAGGTACTTAAGCTGCAAATTAGAGATGTACCGAATTAGCCTTCAAACCTCGCGAATGCTGTCAGAGAGCTGACTCCGTAACGATGTGGCTTTGATACCAGGCGGATTATTGCTTGTGTAGGGCGGCACTCACAAACACGTGCGTGCTCGTAGCTGCTGGCCGCGGTGCCGCGAGGCAGCCGGCAGGTCATTAACGCGCGGCGCACGCGGGTCCGAGAGGAAGAGTCAGACTTTCCAACAACCACTTTCAGTTGGCAGAGCTGTGATTGGAACCATGGGACAGTTCGAGGCAGTGTGTACCACAGGCAGCCAATTTATTACATATGGCAATATGATTAATGGTATCAAATGTTTTTATAAAAAAAAAATTTTTAAAAAGTCCAAGAATATTGCAACAGCCAATTGCACGGAGTCCAAGGTAGTGCAAATCTGTTCCATGAATTTAAAGGCAGGCAGATGAGGTTAAATGAGAGGGAGAGAGCCAAAATAATGATTACAAAGTGAGTTTCAAAAAGAAAAGTGTGTAGAATGTGTTCATGAGCAACAGCCCCTTTTCTCTCCTGTCTTATGTCCTTAATGGATATAGGCTGGAATAGGTCTCTGAAACTAAACTGCCTTCTGCTCTTAACCTCTCTTCCTGTAATCCAAAGACTCATTAATGGTATCCAAGAACACTTACGAGGCAAACAACAGCAGGTTAAGAGGCAAAAAGGACTCATTTTGGTGAAGGCTGTTTGCTTTGGTAATGATTTCTTCTTTTTAATCAAATTTTTGTTCTGGTTTAACACACAGATGGTTTGTGTCTGTCAAAACAAACCAAAAGCGTAAAAGGTACTATTATTGATGGAAAAAGAATCAGGAAATGCAAGTATGGAGATGGTGTCTGCATGCTGCAGTATCGTTCTTCCCTGGTCTCTTGTCCATCCTGCTGAGTCGGGAAGTTCTGGCACAGGTTTGGTCTGTGGCAGGTGCCCAGGCAGGAGCTGGGCACAGTGTAGGAGTCAGCACAGCACAGAGGCAGCTCCTCAGAGTTGGTCCTCAGAGGAGGCTGTATTGCTCTGGAGGGTGGGAATGGATGCAGGTTGGCTTATGCTGGTGTGCCTCCATGCTGCAGAGCAGTCCTAAGCACCACTAGTTTCTAGTGGTGGCATAGTTATATGAATTATGCCCATCTAAAAGGTTTCCAACATGCTACCTTTCATGTGCTTGTCTGGCTAGCTTCTAGGGCTTCATGTTTGTAGGTAGGACTATGTCCCCTCCCAGTCTCATTGTGTGCATCTGGGCATCCTGCACTTGATGAGTACCTTACCTGGGCTGTAGAGTGAGTGAGACACAGGAGCTCACCTGGATATAGAGGTGTAAGGTGGGAGCTGCTGCCCCTCAGAAACAGCTCTTAGACACCAGAGCAGCACTGGAAGAGACCTACAGGGGATATCATCCAGTGTGCTTGCCTAACCAGGGCTGTGCTGACCCCACTTGAATTTGACCTGTATACAGATTGCCTGACCATCCCTGGCAGTGCTTAGGCACTTCCACACAATTGCACAATGACAATCTGTGTTAAGATTTGTGTGTTGGGATGCTGGGTGGCTGATGGGATCGCTGCTAAAAACTGCATATGCCTTAGATTTAAATCTCAGTGTCCCATGGAAGAGAAACCCAATGCCTTTTGCCTAATAACTACAGCAGTTGCAAACTGGTGCTTCCCCAGGGTAACCTTGAAGGTACAGTGCTGCTAGTCCTGAGTGAGCGCAGCTACAAATATTTGGCATCGAAGTATGATTTCTTTTGTCTACTCCTTTTCCTCTTTTCTCACTCTGCTGCTATTATCGATGGTAGCACAGCCCTTTTGTTAATACCCAAGACTCCTTTGCCAGAGTGCTGTAACACACTGCATAAAGAGTGAGGTATTTATACCTCTCCTGCCTCAGTATAGAGCATGCGGCAGGAGGTCTGATAGGCCCTGCTGCTGCATTCTGTACGGCCTGTGGCCACATGGTTCCTCTTCTCTGTGTGTGTGTTTATTATTGTTGGATAATGCTAAGGCTTGTAGTCATGCGGCCTGCCAAGGGGATTTTGAAAGGCTTATTTTGTCTTCAGTCAAGGAAAAGATTTCCTATACTTTGTGCTAAAGGAATAGTATTTGATGTAGATGCTGAGACTTGCCCTTCAGAGGTGCCCAACTCTCTCTGCTGAACTTGGAGTGAGCTGACTGCCCTGACCACAGGAACTGCACCCACCCTAAATTCCAAAAGCGGCTGATGCGAATTCCCCCTTCCCGCAGGTGCCCCAGTGTGCACCTCACGGCCCCCTGAGCTCCTGCTTATGAAAAACAGGCTGGCTGTACGTGCCTTAGCATTTTAACAAGACATGGAAACCTTTGAACAAATTGCCAGAAAACTTTTAGCAGGGCGAGCGTGCGTGAGCGCTGCCTGCACCAAGTGACCCTCTTAACGCCAGAGAGGGAGAGACAAAGTGTGGCACAAAGAACGAGCAAATGAAAGAGCTGGCTTGCAACTCTGATCCTTATGGACTTTTCTTGAGCTCTAGCAACAAAAAGTGTAACTCTTGTGATGAATACAGTCCTACTGTTGTATTCCTACCTTCCAACAATAATTTCAATTGAACCCTACAGCATGTGGAGTCCCTTTGCTTTTTAGGTCATAAAAGCAGTATGTGGAGTAGAGACTTAAAAAATGGACTTTTAAAAGACTCCAATGCCTCAATCTCTCCAAGAATTCGACTGATAAATCTCCTGTGTAAAATGATCACATTTTACAGAGAAGAATCTTTGTTAGACATTCATTAGCAATAACATGTGAGCCAATTTAGGGAATGAAACCTTTCTTCTATATAAAACCCACTGTGGTCACTAAAACTAATGACTTTTTCGGCCTACCACCCTTTAATTCAGTAGTGAAGCACGTGAATTTCCTGTATTGCTTAGTTCTCCAACAATTTGTTTATCTTTGAAGAGCAGGTCCCTGACTGTGTGAACTCAGGCACATCCAAAAGGTTAAGTAATAATAAAAAAAGTAGATCAGGGCCATAAATGTGGTATTTAAAATCATGACAAAGTTCTGACTGTATTGAGGAGGTCTGGAAGAAGAATGGTTAATGGGCTTACTTCTATTTCAGCTCATCTCCACATGAGAAGCAGCCTGAGCAGGAGAGAATTGAAAATATGACATGAATTTAAGTGCTCTGAGGCTGATCTGAACCCATCAAAGCTGGTGCAAAAAATTCCACTGGCTTCAGTAGCCTTTGGAACACTTGAGGCTAATTACGAAAAATAAAAAGAAAGAAAAAGAAGATAAAAAGGAAAATTAATTTTTTTAGCCACCACACATTAAATAGAGGTAGCGGGAAGGAACACTTCAGGTTCAGATGTGGGGTTTTGTGTGTTTTTCTTTAGATACTAAATTTTTGAACAATGAGATACAAAGATGGTAGAATTAACAAAAAACTTGAGCAGGCTGAAAAACATAGAAAGGCATTTTTAAAACAGCTGACAATGGGAAGATTTACTCTTATGTTCAACTAAGGCAAGTTGTAAAGAAGAGAAAGAGGCAATTGGCCCAATAATTGTAAAACAAATTCTGTCCTGCTTTTGCCAAAGCTTTATCTGTGTTTCTCAGGGGATGTTAGCTGTAATGTGCCTTGCCTGAAGAGAAGACCAGAGTGTTTCAGGGCTGCCTTTCAGCTGGAGTGCCAGGCTTTCCCTGCTATTGAAAGGAAGAGATGGAAACTGCCTGTGTACATCTTGTCCAGATGTGGAGCCAAGGCATGAACTAGTGCCTAGCAAGTGCTCTTGGGTCCTAGAGCTTGGGAAAAGACAATGGGTTTCTTAGAGGTCTTACAGATTTATGTTTCCTTGAGGAATACAAAACTCAAAGCCTGTTTTGTTTTTACATAGTCTCCATAAGAACACAAGCATCTCTATAAGGCACAATTCCTTAGTGCCTAATTTGCTTCTATTATATTCTAGACAAATTAAGAACAAAACCATATGGGAATGCATGCAAAAGTGTCAGTGACTGAGAGTCAATTTCCTGGGATTTTAGCTGAAATTTTAGTTCCCAAGTTGCTACGAAAACACAAATTAGGTTCCTGAGTCACCCAGGAACTAATGAAAATGTTTCTTTGAAATGTGATGGGGAGCTCAGACAGAGTGACACACAGTCCTTGGGGCATGACTGCCCAGAGGGGGTGATGGTAAAGCGCCTTTCATGTTAGCTGTACCATTTTTAATGCAACTTAATAAAAAATAACATTAACAGCATTGTGCAAGGAGGCGATAGCCCTGGCTGGATGAAGAGATTTTAATGGTGCTAAAGACAGCACTTAGTGCTTGGAATGGTGAGACCTCAGAAGTGCTGGAGTGCGCTTTGGTCCTTTAGAAAGGTTTGGTCCAACCTCTCCAGAGGCTGTGGCACGTTGTAATGAGAGCAGTAGATGTCTGCACACCCACTGGGTGCTCTCCAAGCTGCCCTGGTAGGAGGAAGCTCTTTTGTTGATTTTCCCAAATTTGGAAAGCTTGTGTTGAATTTCATGATCCCTTGATGTCAAGGTGCTGTCAATCTGTGGGCTTCCAGTAGATGTCTCCTTCTTGGCTGTGTGTTGCTGTGGCCTCCTTTGTGCTGACAGGAGATGGGTGATGGAACTGACTGGCTCCAAGTTAATCCAGCAAGAGGAGACCAGGGATGAAAATTTATTTTAATCTCTAACAGTGTTGCTTTTTCCTGGTCTTAAAATTAAGACCAAAACACGGTTTATGGGGAAAGGGGGTTTTTACCTCGGTATTTATTTCAGAATCCTTGGGTACAGCACTTTGTCCAGGTGGAATGCCCCAAAAATGCATGCACCACACCTCACACCGAAATACACTCAATTATAGATCTTGCCAAATTAACATATTTATCAAAGATTCCCCTATGAGAGGCTCGAGTGAAGCCCCCGTTCTGAGGAACCTTCCCCCTGGATGGACCTATCTTAGTTTACAAAAATATGTAAACTAAGGGATATGGGAGAACACCTTGGTGTCTGGGGCTTCCGGGATGTTTGGTCTCCTGGTTTAACAGCACAGTGGGTCTCAGCTAAGTTATCGACTTGGAAAGTTACAAGTATGTAGGCTAAAAGCACTAAGAATACATAAAACTATGAAAGAGTATGTAAGAGGGGTATAAAAGAAAAAGCAAAAAATCATTCTGTCATCAACATTTTCCCAGTCTGGCTCATGTCATGGCTGTGTGGGACTGATGCTGGCATGAAGGAAGGAGCCAATCTTTGCACTGGGAACCTGCACCACCACCCCCAGCTTAAATCTGATGCAGCTAAGACCCAGCAGATGAATTTTGGAATATTTTTCTCTGTTACAGCAGAAAGACTTTTAATTTACCCACGTATTATGACTTCATCATTAATAAGGAGGAAAGTAAGTAATGAGACAATGTGTACAAAATGAACAGCTTCATACCATAGCAAGTTGACTGGCGAATTCTTTCATGAATGCTCTCTGTGTGATATTTCTATAGTATAATAGATTCTGGCTGTTCACTCTAATAATTCTGAGCTTCAGGGTAAGATTTTATTTCTCTTTTGAAAGTAATATAATCAGTGGTGCTAGCACAAAATTCCCTGTGTGTTTTTGTGCATCCTTAACACTTCTTGGGATGAAAGTGAAACTTACATTATTTAGAGCAGTTCAAAGAACTAAGTTCCTTCTGTAATGGTGGTTCCTGCTAGAATGAAAAAACATTAACCAAGCTAACTGTACTACAAAGCATCGTAGGTATTCTGTGTTTGCAGAAGGAATGGGTCCAAAAAGCTTTAAAAAATGTTAGTCTCTTTGTACAAAAGGCGTATTTTAAAAGTCACCTGAGGACAATGTGGATATTTGTCTATCCAGGAATTTTATTTATACTCTATCTGTGTGAACAAAGCTCCTGGAGTTGAGGGCAAAGGGTTTTTGGCAAAGCATGAGGTAGCTTAGGACAATAATGATGCAGGCACCAGCACGTGTTTTGATTGAATTTTTTCTTTGCTTGTTAGTTTAGATTCGCCGCTCTGCTGAGAGGATCACAGAGCTTCCCTGCCCTCCCTTCCTTTCCTCTGCTTGCCAGGGGGAGAGGACCACTCCTGCTGCATCCATTCAACTCCCAAGCTCCTGATCATTTTCTTGATTTCCTGTGAAGCTCCCTATTTTTTTTTCACGGGAAAGTTTATCGAATCCTCTCCCTGCAGAGCTAGAGCTGTGTCTGTGGCAAGCCAGACTGCACAGTTGGAGAACTTGCTCAGGCAGTTCTTCCCAAGGCACAGGGAGGAATGAGTTTCTCATCTGCTGGCACAAGTGTGTATCTACCAAGTGGTTCTCAATATTATAGGGTCTGAGTTTTCCCTTGAAATTGCACAAAGTTTCCCATGCAAGAAGAATAACTTCAAAACCAGAATGTGGTCATCTGTGCCAGACACATCCTTCCCCTGTCTTCCCACAGTTGTTTCAGTCTCTCTAGTGGCAACTATCCTATTTGCTTCAAGACTGAGAAGAGCTTTGCTGCTGCCTCCTGGGCAGCAAGGACCTTTCCTTATGCTTGAACAGGCATATCTCCTTCCCTTCCTCTCCTCAGACACTATTCGTGCAGTGTCCCCAAGGCCTTCACAGGACTTATTTGGGGAAAACTGAGGTCAGCCTGGAATCACTGTTGTGTTTTAGTATGTGGTTGCTGTCCTGTGAACTGGATTTCTTTGTAAGAATATTCACAAATCAGAGTAACTTCTGTGCTTTTTTTTTTTCTTCTAACCAATTTTATCAAGATTGGTAAGACATTATTAACTGGTTCGCAGGACTGAGAGTTCATGAATATGTAGTAAGTCATCACCTTATGATTTTTATCCATTACTACAAATTTTGTCTTAGATGCTTGCAGCATTAAATTAGACCTTGCTATGCCTGAAAAAAGGAAAATGTGAGCATCAAGCCCTGCTATTATGAGGACTCATTAGTAAACCAAACAATCTTTGTGATAAATCATGCCTGGGGTTTTAAGGAAAGTATGTCGATCTGTTTCAACAGCAATAAAACTACTGGTAGAAATTCTCCCATCACCTACACACGAACACAGGATCGCCTAAAACAAACATATGCAAGTACTTAACAGATGGACAAATGAACCTTGGGATGAATGTATTACAAAAACAGAGCAATCACTGTGTTTTTCAGCAGAAATTATATTAACATCTAAGGACCAGCTTAGAAATATTTTGATTAGCTGGAAACATAGGCTGTTTATAGCAAAATCAGATTAGAATCTTCATTCTTGTTATACAGAAAATATAAGATTTGTGCTGTAAGATTTTCAGATGGCATGGATCTGTTGTTGGATGAATTTTTTTCTTTGTCTTAAACCAGTATCAGCTTTGCTATAATTTTTTTCACCCTCTGTGCAAACTGAGGTCCTACAGTAGTTTGAGAGCTGAGGTTGCCCTGATGCCCTTGAGGAGTACTTTTTGCTACTCAGCTGTGCAAAATGCCATGTGTTGCTTCTCTTCACTGCTCTGCAGAGATGACTGCATTGCAGTGGACTCCTGTCAGTTCGCTGTGAAGCCTGTTGTAAGTGTCTTTTTGATGGCCTAAAAGAGTCCACAGAACATTGTAAAAAGCTGAAGAGAGCTACAATGAAAGCTAAATTAAAGAGCAAAACAGATCTCTAATCTAACTATCTAAGTATTTCAGATGAGGGATTTTGGCTTTGGAGGCTGCCTTAGTAAATTTTGTATTGTGCTGTGGGATGAATTGCATTACAGAAAAATGAGATAAGATTGATAAACATAAAATCACCTCTGCAGTTTAGCTTGTCTTTGTATCTCTGCCTTTGAATCCATCTCATGTGAAGAAATGCAATGGGATCCTCTTCCTCAGTGTTTTGTGTAGCATTATAAATTATAAAAGGAACAACAACTGAGAAATTGAACCTTCACCTTAGGACTGAGATGTGATCCAGGGTCTTTTCACTACCAAAGTTTTGTTGAACTTCCATCAGGAGGAAAAGTGCTCTGCTCATCCTGCCCCCAGTGTCTCAGCTTTCCAGTGGGGCAAGCTTTCCAGTTAGGTGCTTTTACATTGCATTTCAGGGGTAACAGTAGGCACCATGGCTTGTAAGGGGTTGTGGTGCTGATGTGTCAGTGTGTTTCCCCATTTTGTGTGGACTAAGAAGCTCCCAAACCTGGTAATTTTGATTCTACTTGTCCGGTGCAAGCAGATACAGATTCCTAAAAGTCAGTCTTTGACTATAAGGATTTCTGCCAAATTTCTTAATCTTGTCCTCTACAGGTCAGGATTTTTCCTTCAAGTAACTAAGACAAACAAATATTTTGAGGTTTGGAAAATTTCTATGCCAAATCCACTTGTAAATCAGGAAGGTATGTGGGGGATTTTGCCAGTAGGCTCCTCTAAGTAACTGATAAAGAACCCAAACTGGATATCAGTTACTATCTGAAAATTATTCTTATGTTAATGGAAGCCTTTTAGTTTTCCCTGGCTGAGATTTTCCTTGTGAGGTGATTTTATAGTATGAAAATGAGGTTGTTGTTATTATGAGTATCCTTCAGTCTATCTAGATTGGGATGGATGAGATTTGGATAAGCTCTCCCAGCTTTACATCAGTTTACATTTCTGTGACTGAAATAATTATTTTCCAACATTAATGAGGTCCTGCAATTTGATTCAGAGGCCTTTAAGGTCAAGGGTGAGACCATCTGTGCCAACTTCTGCATCCTCTGGGAAGTATCCCATGTCTTAATTGACTGCAGCAATATCAGAATCACAAGGTGAGGCTATGAATGGTGCTCTACAGTGCTGGGAAACTCTTTGCTGCTATTCCAGAGGCTCACGTTTCCTCACACTGATGCTCTGGCATGGACCCTTGGAGGTCACCTTGCTGTAATATTTTGATTACATTTCCAGATCATTCCCTTTCCAGAGGACTTCTGTTCCCTGGAAGGTGCCACCTGAATAAAGTCATATTAAAAGACAAATAAAACCACCTGCAACAAAAATTATTCTCTGCAGATTTAGTAACTGCTACAGCATCTTCTTTTCTCTCTATTCTATTTCATTGACATTGGCAATAAAAAATAATCACTTAGAGACAATGTCCTTGCAGGCTGGCAGGAAGTCTAAATGGCAGCAGCCAAAAAGACCCGGAGAAGAACATTTAAGTTACATCTATTACTGCTTTGGCTTTTCAAAAAATGGCAGAAATAAATAATGCTCTTTTTCTCAGCATTTGTGTATATTTGGTGGGATGGGAGGAGGCAGAAGATACTAGAATATTCTTTCTGCTAGATGGGATTCTAACTGTTAAATGGGATGATGACTATATAAAGAAGGTGGCAGACACTGAATTTGTGCTTAGAATGAAAGCAAGCTCTAAAATCAGACAAAGCTTTATTTTGGCACAACCACAGTATTTTTGGTGAAGACCTTACTGTGCCCTTCCCAAAGATAATGCTTTATTCCCCATCCTTAAAGCTGAAGAGGAGTACTAAGGGGTACCACCACATTTTTTCCGCTCTATCCAAAAACTTGTTACATATTTTCCTTTCCTTCATGTTTCCTAGCACTTTTCTTCATGAACGAAACCATAGCACAATAAATAGTCTGCCTGTTAAGATGACACATTGTGACAGATCCCTTAGGAAAGCTGCAGCTGGGTTGACATTTTTGTCTCATCACTGCTCTGAAGAATGGTTTTGTTTGTGAATTCAGAGAGTGACTCACATAATGACCAAATAGAAGTGCATTTCGTAAACATCATAGTATAGCAGTAACTGCATGGCTGGCCCACGTTCCTCTGCCTGTCCGTGTTTGTGTAGACGTAATGATAGAGATATTCTTCTGTATGGAAGGATAAAAACCTCCAGAAAAATCTGGGCATTAGGATGGTTCATCCAGCCAGATTTACCAGCTGAGTGCCTTTATGTTTATAGTGAATATATATATATAAAAAATGGATTTTGATTCTGGCATCTGAGTTGTGTCTCTAACACCTGGCTGGAGCTTGTGGGGACCAGGCGTTTCTGGGACAGGTAAAGCTGCTGTGTGGTGGGAAGACCAAGACTCAGACAGGTTTCCTGGGTCCTTCCTGGCCTCCCACTCTTACTCACCTGATCTGTGGGCACAGGGGTTTCCCTGAGCAGCTCTGGCCGTGGGGTTGGAGCCAAGACAACCGAGAAGGGGAGTCAGCCTGCTGCATGCCAGACATATTTCTACACACACACACATGTATTCTGTACAGCCACAATCTCATTCCTGGTTACCTATCTGTAAATAATGAAAGATGAACTTGTCCTGTGTTCCTCCCTCAATCTACAAAGCCCTCTTCTTCTATCTTCTGTGTTAGAGATACGGAATACTAAATTCAGTGCAGCACTCTGGGTGTCTGACTTTCAACGCTGCTCAGAAAACCCTAAGGCCAGGACTGAAATAAGAGCTGAAATCCAAACAATGTGTGACTGAACACAAAACAAATCATGGCTTTGCAGGAATATGTTGTGACAGCTCTGCCTTCTCTCATAACTGCTAGTCAATTTTCCCCCTTACATTTAAATAACATAGTATACATATTGAACCAATAACAGGCTACGATGGAAAATGCATAGTGAAGCTAAAACATGCTGAGATGTAAAATCTTCTAAAATCTTTCTGCAGGGGCTGGGTTATATTCCTTCTTTCTCACTCTCCCTCCCCCCTTCTCTCTTTTTCTCTTTAAAAGCAAGGGTGGGATAGGGCTTGTTTCTATAAAGATAAGCCTAAAGGCCAGTTCAAATCACAATGAGGGAAAAAAAAAGGGTGCAATTTTCAGTAAACTTAGGAATGTCCATCATATCTGGGCAGTGTTTGCATGTATGTCAGGTGAAAACTGACCTGCTAAGGACCCTTGGAAATAAAGTTGAAAGCCATCCTCTCTCACACAGGGGAAATGTCTCATAAAACGGCAGGATCCTGCAGCATTGTCCTCTGTCCTTGTCTGCTGCACTCCCCCATCCCTGCCTGTGGGGACCACCCTGGGGTGGTGAATACCAGAGCCAAGGCAGACCATCCACCTCTTCCTAAAGGAGATGCTGCTTGGAGGACTCAGCTGTGTGAGCCACAGGTTGAGAGGCTGCCCTGAGCCTGCCTCTTTGTACAACCAGGAGCGTCTGGGAGCAACTATTGGCATTGGGAGAGTGGGTTGAGCCTTTGCTCTGCCCTGGCTTGTCTTCCACCTCCATGTTCTGTCAGGGAAGAGGGAGGTTGAGCTGAGGTGGCCCATGAGGGTGTGGCTCTTGTCTTCTGGTGAAGGCAATGTTGGTTAAGCAACTCCTACCTTGAGCTGGATTTTTTACCTGAAAGCTTCATCTACGTCACACAATGAGAGTGAGAATGAGGCCTTTCCCCTTTCAGTCATTTCTACTTGCTCATAGCAATCTGCTGGCAAAGGTCCTTCCCTCCTGTGGGTCCCCTCAGGGCTTTTTTAGAGTCAGCTGTCCATGGTGGACCCCTTGGGCTGACGGACATACGGCACTCCACTACGGAAGCACCGCTGTTACCAGTTTCTACAAGCAGCTATAGAAGAGGGAGATGAAGAAAGAACACGATGAAGAGGTGGTGAGCAGCTCCAATTTGCCTTATTTTTCCCCTTTGAAAACATTCTTTCTTTTCCAATTCTGAGTGGTTTTCAGGGTACTCATTAATCTGGAAAACAAGAACAACTTCCAGATCATTAGTGCCATGGTGGATTGAAACACTAGCCAGGCTGGACTAATAGTGCCAGGGTCATACAAAATACCAGTCAGTGCAGGCTATTAAGTGCCAGGGTGATTTGAGAGAACAGCTTGTCCAAGATATGAATGCCAAAATAATTGGAAATACCTCCTCACAAGTTGATGCATAAATCAACAAACTGTTTCAATTTAACAAAGTTAAAGGCAAAGGAGCATTGCAGGCAGGAGGGAACTGCCGATAGTTTTAGTGTCTCTGAGTGCTCTATTTCCTTATTCTTATGGCACTATGGGTAAAATTTCATTATGGGAGATCACAAATGTGAGGTTGCCAATCCCTGAAAGCTGCATACTGTGCGCTCTGATATCCTTTGAGGAGTAGGGAATTCCTGCAGATTCCAGAGTCCTGTCAGTATGGGAAGTGGAAACATAATTTAGTGCTTATGTCCTACAGATGATTTTGGCTTGAAGAGTATTATTCAGCAATCTCCCCTGGAGCTCCATAAAGCCCGTGCTAGCTTCCCTGACTATCTTATTGCCCAGCCACTGTTCTGGCCTGTCACCTTGCTCTGGAGTCACCCTGTCTGAAAAATGAATTTAAGTAATTCTGCATTAATGGGAGATGGAATTCAGAGTGGATGTCCATCTCAGAAAACATGGCATTCTCTTCCCCTACTCCAACCCCCACATGCTCAGAAAGTTTCTGCTTTCCCAAAGGAAGCTGTGTTAGCATCCGTGGCTTCTGGGCTGCACAGTTGAGACACACTTGCGCTGGATCAAGGGTGATGAGCAGCTGCATTATTGTGCTTGGTGGTAAAATGGGGGGAAAGATGACTGAATATGGAGAATATTGGTTACTGGGTGGGACCATGTTTCAGAGATAATGTAAGAATAAATCTGAAGCCTTCTTTGAAATGTCAGTCACACATTCCTTTAATTAGATCTGAGACTATAATGTTAATTTTTCCTGTGTTCCTAAAGCTCTTATGAGCTTTGTAGTTCTGTAACAAATTGCCATGAGAGTTACGAAACTCAAAAAGGCCTTGTTGGCTAATTTTTCTATGAGGCTTGCTCAAAGAAAGCAACACAACTGCACTAAGATTTGTTCTCTTCGGATTTCAGCCTTCCTTTCTTGCAGGTTGAAAGAATATAGAGGAGGTTTGGCTACAAGTACTCTAAACTTCTGACACACCTGAGGTTAGGTCGTCTTAATCTTTGAAAAGCTTTGCAAAAGGGAGCCTGAAGTCATCCCAGAGGTTCATAAGAGGTCTTATTGCTGTATAAACTCCAGAACACTATAAATGAGGAAAAGTGGAAGACATAGACACATCACAAATGTGATAGAAATGGGATTGGTAATTATCCCAGGATGTGACTGGGATGAATGGATCATGTAATATGCTTTCAGCAGTAGGAATGATGATTTCTCTCTTGCACAACAGATTGAAATCTCTCAGAGGTGTTCATGTGGTCATGTAACTGACTCTGATACCAGGCTCTAGAAATCCCATCACGCAGACATATCAGGCAGCTCCCTCACATTAAGGGAAGCCTCAGCAATCAGCAGCTGAGTAATCTGTGTGTCCTGTGCAAAAGAAACTTTCCTTTTCCTCAGTTTTCATCAGTGGTACAGTGTGAGACAGAGTTGCTGAGCAGCTTTGGGTGACTACGGATTCATTGTTTGCAGAAGAGATCCCAAGGTATTTCAGGTATATATCGAACTGCAATTATCTTACTGAAGTGTGCATGCTATATTTTGCCAGGCATTTTTCTTGCTAGTGTCTTGGTGCCTCATTTACCAAGGTCATTTTGATGGTCCTTCCATTTATTACCATGAGACTCTGCTTGCCAAAACCTTCTTTCTACGACCTCAAACTAAAAAACAGAGGCTCCCTGAAATCCAAAGTCTCTGCTGGAAAAATAACAGCAGAGAAGAATATCTCCAGCAGTGCCTTTCAGGAAAAAATAAGCCCGGAATCCCATGTGTCAGCCCAGAATCCCATGTGTCTGCCCAGGAAGCACGAACTGCTCCCTACAAGAAAAGGCATCCCCACTCTAGCACAAACTCCCACACATTTGGATCCACACAGGGGTAAATCTCACATCCATTTCCTCTCAGAAACTCACTTAAAAAGTTAATAATTTTGTGGTTCCTTCATAGTTGCAAAACTTCCTGAGAGGCCGAACGTGCACAGTATGTAACACACACAGCTTACACCTAATGCAAGCTGAGGTAGAGGTGAGTACTAAGAATACCCAAAGCCAGCAAATTACGATAAAATTAAGATCTTCTTCCAGTGTCTTTTGCAGGACACAAACCAAGGGTTTTCTACATAGTGTCTAAGGTGAAGCTCAGAGAAGCCTGTACATTTCTTTTAGGATTCATGGGAATTTTCTAGGACTACAGGCTCAATTGCCAGCAGGTGTTTGAATGAAGATGGAAGAAAGAAATCTCAGTTTTCTTGTTTTGTGTTTCATGCAGTTAGTTTTCCTGAGGATTTTTTGGGAAATAAAATTAGTTGCAGTTAGCATTATTTAGGGTAAAGCAGACAGATCTTGTCCAGGTTGAAGCCTTATAGAGGCTTACAAATCTTAGCAAACCTGGATCGTATTTTTACATCTCCTGAGACACTTTCTATTCTATAGTTAGATACCTACCAATTGTTGACACTAGTGAAAACAGCACAAAGTATTCTGTCTGCTGTGCAAAAAAAAAAAAAATCAATAGACAGTATTTTAGTCTACAGTACGGAAAATAAAATATATATTTCAAGGAATAAATTCCACACATGTACTCAAGGGCAGAATCTGGCCCTCAGATTGAAGAGAATTTCAGACCTAACTAAGACAAATCCCTGCAGCAAAGAACAGAATAGCAAGCAGGGTCTGTAGAAAAAAAAAGTGGAGATACTTTTCCTTACCTTTCTCTGTGTAGAATAGGCTTCTTACAACTTCTTTGGAATTATAACTCCTATCCACAAAGGACCAAAATTTCTGCAGTCCTCAACTGTGTCTTTATTCAGGACTCATTACACAACACCTACCAAAGCCTCCCAAAAGTGCAGGTTAAATCACGTCTGAAGGATTTGGCTCTCTACAAGCGAGCTCGTCTTGTTAAGAACATAATGGAGTCAGAGAGAACATTCATTTCAGAAGTGAATGTGTCTGACTGTCTGATTTATTTTTGAGTGAGAAAAACAGATTTTGCTTTTGCAAAAACCTTTAATTTCATATGGGAAGCCACCTTTAAGACTCATCATTTGGCAACATGCTCTGTCATTCCCCTGGCTCTTTTTCCACATCCATTGCTAGTGGCTTGGTGTGTTCTTTATCCCTTGGGCCAGCTCATTAGCTGGATGCATGGCTGCTCACGTCTATCATCAGAGCCTGCTAACAAATCCTGTAGGACTACTCCAGGCCCAATAAGAGATATATTTGTTTTGTGGTTTGCGTTTTGCAGAAAACACTATGTACTTCTCAAAGCCTAAAGTATAGGAAGGGTTTTTTTTTTTAAAAAAAAAAGAAGCAGCAATTTTCATACAGTGCTAAATAAAATAAATTACAGGCCCCAAATGATCTAATAATTCCTAAGGCAGAGTTCAGATGCGGTAATTAATTATCCCAACATGGAATTCATAATGATCAACTATTAATATGTGCATGGGGGACTGGATGTCTCAGGATTTGGTAATGGGATATGGAGACTTTCACCTCTAGGTTGCTGATTTGAATCTGACCCAGATCTCTAGTGACTTCTGAAAGCTGCAAGCATGTGCTGTTTGTTCTGTAGTGTATATAAAATGAAATTATCTAGGCTGCTTCCTAGCAGTCTTGTGTCCATGCCACTGGTGCGGGAGTACAAATAACCTTCCATTTGATGGCTTTAGCTGGGAGGTCAGGGGCTCTGTAGGTAACAGTCATGCCACAGTTTGGCCTCAGGAGCAGCTTCCAGAAAATACCGCTACCGGGGCATCTCACTGTGGGAAGCATTACCCACACATGGAGATAATAAAGCATGGAAGTCTGTGCCGTGGCTCTTTTTGGCTGCACGAGCCCTTTGCTGTGCGGTGCTGCAAGGGGCAGCTTTCCTTCCTGTCCACGTGCCTCAGGTGGGCAGGGACCCCAGTCCCTGGGCCTGACAGTCCTGGACTTATCTCAAGGCACCAAGCTAAAGAGGAAGAGAATAAACATGTCTCCTTGAAAGAGGGAAACTGAAGAGGGAAGGAGGTTCAGGTTTGTAGACTTCGGTGGAATCTTATCTTTATACATTAAAACCTTATTGAACTTTGGTTTAGACTGATGAGTCAAACTTGCCCAGATCTGAATATTAGCAGGTTTGCTTGACTCCCAGCTAAAAAATCTGAAAAGCTGGTAAGATTGCAGGCAGGACAATGGTCCTCAGGAACAGGTAATATGAGGGCAGAACACATGAGTCTGAATGCTTGGGAAAGTGGCTAGTGCTGTCACGACAAGGTGAGGGAGGTCTTTTACATTTCCACCTTATCTGATTTTATGAATTATATTCTATGGTACCTGTTTCTGTTTTGTCAAGGAGTGGAGTCCTGGTGGCTGACAAATAACTTAGTATTTTCTTCCATTTCCTTAAATGCTTGTAAATGAGTTGAGGTTCTGTGTGACTGAGTGTAGGAACTTGCAGGCAGAGCTGCAATCTGCAGAACACGTGAAAATCCGCACCCTCCTGAAGCCACCATATCAAAGAACATCTGTTTTAAAAACAAACAGTGAAAAGTATTTAAAACAATTTCAGCAGAAAGTTTAATCCAAGTCTCATGCTTGGAAGAAACGACCTAATTTCTGAGAAATAGGAACTCTGGGCCAGTTCAGTAATGGATGTTGGTCTTTTCCAGATTTTAGTAGAGTTTGGAACTACCAGTAATTGCATCTGTGCACTGTACTGAGAATTTAGCTCTTCTTTGTGAATCTTGCTGAATGTTTCTGAAACAAAATTATGCACCATATCTTCCTGTGCAAGAATTTTAGCAGTAGTTTAGCACTTTGTATGTTAGTGGGTTATTCTTTTTAAAAGGCATTTCCAAGTTTGATGCAAGCGTTCTTAGAGAAGAAAATAAAAATGAGTGGTAGGTGGTAGCTTGTAGGAAAAAAAAGATACAGGAAGTACTAAAAATGAGCAAGACTGCAGCTATTTCCAATTACTTCTTGTAACATTCTGTATCACAAAACCACTATGTTAAAAATTATACAGAGAAAAAATTGCAAGTATGTTAAGAACAGAAAATATTTTAAGTTTAATCTTCATTTAAATTGTAAATAAAATTAGCTGGGCAGTAATTGCTGCTAATTAAGTCCTTTTGTCCTGCCATGAGAGAATTAAAACCTTTTTTGAAAACCACATGATTTTTACTTTTCTGTCAATAAAAACATCAGAGGGTATGTTGCTCCATGCACTAATACAAGCTTCTGGATTCCTGCTGAAATGAATTTGGATCCATATTCACTGTATCCAGTACAAAAATATGCTCATGTTACTCATCAGCTTTTAGAGTTCCTTTGCCTTTTTCCAACTGTATTTTGAGTGGATGGCAGTGAAACATGTCCCTTGTATAATATTTTTTATTGGTAAGGAACTCACATGTGAGACACTTTTCTAAATGCAGCTGCACCTTTGGTGGAACAGGACAGACTTTTAGCTCAGCATTGCACTGTCTGGCATTATACCACTGAAAGTGAAGAGGAGGATAGGAAAGTGGAAAATTAGCTTTGGAAAGAATTAGAATAATCAGAATGCTATTTTCTCAGTTGGAATGTGATGCAAGGCAAACAGCTTGTCCTTGTGGAAAAGATAGTGTGATCCTTAACTAATACTGTGTTTCAGGAAGGTCTTATACTCCAGTGGAAGCGTCTTTCCTCAGGACCTGTAGAAAAGCAATCATGCTGATGCAGCACATAACAGATATGTGCAAGACAACACTGATAGTGGTGTAGACAAGACAACAGAGTAGGCCTTGCCCTCTTCTATTTCCTGTGACTCAGGAATCTTGGCTTTTTATTCCTCTGAAACATCTCACCTACAATAGTGCAGTACCTCTTGTGGTTTTATATTGATCATGAAGATTTCCACTTCTGGAAGCAGTTGCTTTGCTTGGTAGGCTGCAGCAGGGACCAGACAAGACTTGGCTTACTTTTTAAGCTTTAATAAGGCCGTACGCCTACAGACAATAAGAATTGAGTTTGGTACCACTGTGTCAGATTACATCTCAAGATTTCTTGGGCTTTGCTTGGTGCTCTCACATCTATTCCTTTTCTCTTTTGTGTAAAGAAAGCACATTACTTCCTCCACATCTTTCTCTTGTGTTGCTATAATGAATTCCTTGCTATTCCCTCAGGGGGCTGACTCACACTCTTGCATTTGAAGTGAAGTAAACTGGAATTTGTATCTTTGTGAAGGTCAGTCACAGTGCATAAGAACAGGAAAGAGGGGTCAGAATGGTAATGCAGATCAGAGATATGCCGGCAGTACAAATGCAAATGCTGACCATCGGAATATTTCAAGGCTGTCAGCATGCCACTGCATTTGTTGGGCTGGGCAATGTGGTGCTAGCTGATGCCCACTTAAAAGGTTCCAATCAGCCAGTGGGAAGCTTGCCCATAGAGCAGAAACCTCACATCTTTCAGAGAAGGAGGAGGATAGCTATTAAAAAAATAACCAAGTGAAGCACCCAAGCAACAGCAACAATAAAAAAGCCCTTAAAAAACCAACCAAACAAACCCCCAATAGGCCCACACACCAAACCAAACTAAACCAAAAAACAAAGCAGCTTTGCTTCCTGTATCCTAGAAAATTCCTTCTTATCTCTCAGGATACATAATCCACAGCAGAAATGGCTGCTGGGGTTGGAGAAGTGATGGGCCTGGTTTTGCAGTAGCTTTTCATGTAATCATGGAGTGGCTTGTGTTGGAAGGCACCTTAAACATCATCTGGTTCCATCACCCTGCCATGGACAGGGAGCCTTTCGTGAGAACACATTGCCCAAAGCCCCATCCAACCTCGCCTCGAACACTCTGAGGGATGGGGCATCCACAACTTCTCTGGGCAACCCGTTCCAGTGCCTCACCACCCCCACAGTAAAAAGTTTTTTTCCTAATCTCTAATCTAAACCTGCCCTCTTTCAGTTTAAATCCATTTTGTCTTGCATGTGGCCAGTGCAGGATTACTCTCTGCAAATGCTTTCCCCAGTGCTTGGGTGGGTTCAGAAACATGGAAAGTTCCTGCCCCTTTCTCATTTTTTTGGTTCATCGAGAGCAATTTAGTGACCCTGGCCCTATCATTCAGCTTTGTTCTGGATCCTGAACAAAAGTCTGGAGAGATGAGGAGTTGGTGGCAGGTTCCAGTTTCAATAATTAATTTGCAAGCCATGAAAAATGGCTTAGTGCCTAATTGAATAGTCTGGCCTTGTGTTTTGAGTAACTGTGAAAGATCAAATCTTTAAAATAATCATCTAAATACCATCTCTCTTTCCTCTCTGCTTGAGTTCTCAATGTCGTTTAGCAAGTGGTCTTTGAAACGGGAGTTGTAGAAAACAATGCCTTTTACACTCCAAAACAATATCCTCTGTTGTGGCATTTCAACAGCTAAAAGAAAAAACTGGAAGGAAAAAGAGAGAGTCAGATAATGATCAAAGCGAACATGTAGCAGCTTTTCAGAATTAGTTGGCCAGAACAAACTATTTGAAGTTCAAGATAAAATAGCGAAAATAAAGGAAAGGAAAACCAACAGAACTTAGCCAACAAATAAACAACATCAACAAAAATGATCAGCAGCAAAAGACAGGAGAAGAAGGAAAAAGACCCAACCCTAACCTTCACTAACTTCAGGTTGATCTTGCACCTGTTTTTTTTTCCTTTGCTCCAGTGTCCTGCCTGGTGCACTGCATCACCTGGTCAATCCTTCCCCATTGACATGAATTTTAGGTAAATTTGAGTCAATATAATTACCCTGTTTACTAATTAAACCCTTCTTTGTTTCTTGAATTTTTGGTAAAGAGATGTTTTCACACACCATATACATCAACTCAGTTGTTTTTCTTTAACCCTTCCTTCATCACTTAGAGGTGGAAAAAACTTAGATTCTGGCACTCACCCAGCAGTAAGGCCAGCTCCTAGCATGTGCAAAGCTATCTTGCTTTTTTTGGCTCACCAAGCTCACTAAAGGAAACAATATCTTCAGAACTTTCTGGCAAGCAGTCATAAAGACTGATCCTGCAGACCTAACTACTCCCACGAGCAGGGGCAACACACAGCGTGGGTGCCTGAGCCTCTGAGGAGCAGCACACAGCTTCTGCAGCCCCTGGCTGCGTTTGGATTTCGTTATTGCTGCAAGATTTGCAGTGATTCCCACTGTGCTGACCTGCACAGGGCCAGTGTGAGTTGGTGCAGTGAAGCAAGTAGTGTTAACTTCCAGGTGTTTTTTACACTGCCTGAATAAGGACTTTTTCTTCAAAACACTATTTTAACCAGAGAGAAAGCCACAAGTTACATGGGTCTTAACTGCTTTCATATCACAAAAAATTCAGTGTGTCCAGAGACTGCCCATCCTCTTCTGTCTCTTCATGACTGTGCAAGCATCTTCTGAAACTGAAGGAGAATTATTCCACTCATGTAAAAAGAAGGAGAAGTATAAACAGATCACTACATGTTATATAAAACTATGGGAAGAAAAGAGCATCTTAGGTAAATACCAAGCTACTTATTTTATGATTTTTAAATGTCATTCTTTTGTCCAATATTGACTTTTTTTTTGTATGGAAGTTGAATTATAGATCTTAGAGCACTGGGGAGTCCATGGCATCCTTGCTTTGACACAGCTGGTCAAGGTAAGAATTGAAGTCCCAGTAATTAGTTATGAGTTTCTCTGTACCAGGAAGCCAGGCCAGGATGAGAAAACTTTATGAGGTTACTCCTCCCCTGCAGTAAAGCCAAAGCTACTGGGAGAGAGTGGGACTGTCCTCTGAAGAGTGCACTATGACATCCCCATTTTATTGCTGCATAGGTATTTCTTTGGGTGGTGAATCTGTGCACGGAAATGCAATGTGCAGCCTTTTGCTGCTCTGACTTTATCCAAGAACATCTCTTGGAGCATCTGTGTGCATAATGGAAATCACAGAGTGTGTTGAGAGCTAAAGGTGGAGCCTGAATCTCAACTTCAGAAATGTTTTGTTGAGGCAAAACCCCTGGGTGGATGCTGATGGACTGTGATTGGGGAAATTAAGGACAAAAACATGTGATAAGGGAGAATTCACTGCCAAAATTTGAATAAAAGGAAGGAAGGAAGGAAGGAAGGGAAGGAAAGCAGGCTGGCTGTTGGGAAAACCAATTTCACACCGGACATGGAGATCTGTAGCAGTGTAATGATCTGATTGCTTTGAGAATATAGAATTGCCACTCAGCATGGCAATTCCTGGGACACACACGTCTCTAATCTTCTTCTTTAAATGCCTTTAATTGCAGTTTTAATATTATCCTGTATGTGGAAGCAGGAAATCAACATTTCACAAATAATTAAAACACAATGTGGTCTCTCTCAACGCTGGACAAGAACTCAGAAGATCTGGGATTTCAGAGCCATCACTGTCTTAGACAAATCCTTCTCTCTTTCTGTGTCACCAGGGGGTCATTAGGAACTCTCACAACACAAATAAATCATGGAAAAACAATACATTATGCTACTCATGGAGAGGAAGGGTCTGAAATCCAGATCTTCTGCTTCTTGCTTTGAGATGCTTAGCTCAGGATTACACTGGCTGTTTTATTTTAATTAACCTTTAACAATGAATGAAGGTTCATTTCTGACAGGTTCGAAGAGGCATCCAGACTTCAGCTTGTTTTTCAGATATAATCTGCAATATTAATATGTTGTGGGCATTCAATACCATGCAGGAATTCTTGCTTGATGAATTAAGTGTTTCTACCGGTTTTTCATCATCAAATAGTGCTTGATTAACACTGAATTTTGGCCATGTTTTAAAATATTTTTTAAAATATGGGAAACAATTTATCAGTATTTATATGTCTAAAAAAATAGAAAAAGGCAAAAAGCATGATAATTAT
Organism: Vireo altiloquus; assembly: GCA_013396875.1. Lineage (NCBI taxonomy): Eukaryota > Metazoa > Chordata > Aves > Passeriformes > Vireonidae > Vireo > Vireo altiloquus. The sequence continues at coordinate 1,288,002 of VZRF01008653.1, forward strand.
TTCATAAACTTCCCTTTTGTTTTCACATGCAATTGAAATACTGTCTCCCTCATAACATCCACATAAAAGATCAGAAAGCTGATTGAAAAGATTGGTGCTATTTCTAAAATATTGCTAATACTGACGATATTTTCCATGAAAATGTCAAAAAATGAAATTATTGACATCTTTTAAGAAGGTTCAGAGAACTGTTTATGTGATGGTTTTTTTATGAGTTTGTTCTCATTTTCCTACTTGACTTGGGGGGGTGTCAGTATTTTTTTTTTCCAGTTTCCTATTATCTCCATTTGTCCTCTTTTTTTTCCTTTGTTTTGTCTTGCTATGGAGGAGAAAGGGAAGGAGCAAATAAACCAAACCAACCCAAAACTATAAAAATCTGTTAGATGGCAATTTTCTTATTTCTGAAAAGAACAAAGATACATACAGTGGAAAAATTCAGAAAACTAATAAACCATTTTGAGGAAAGTGGCAATTTTGGGACTAGTCTCTTTTCAAAATGACTGTAATTCTGTTCTATGAGATGCAAAAATATATAATGATGAATGAAAAATATTTTAAGTATAATTTTTTACTAGATTGTCCATTTAATTAACTATAGCTAGCATTTCCTTTAATTGGAATTTAAACATTCTTTGCAGATTTAAGATTTCCAAAGGCACTGACCTAATAATTCCAACTGGTGTCAATGAAAGACGTGAATAATCTGCAAATCTGTGTTGTATGATTTTCATAAAAAAGGAATTAGCCATACACTTCTTATGAAATTTGAGTGTATTTCATTTTCATCTCCAAACTTCAGTGTGGTTTTCTTCAGAAATACATTAATTCTTTAGGAATGTTTTTTTTTTCTTATTATTATTACTTTTACTATTTGAAATTCTTACCTAGCCATGCGTGCACAGTGTAAGTTCTTGTGCAGACCTTCCTGTACCTAGAATAAGACAGCTATGGCATGTAAAATGTTACCCTTGAAAACTGCTACTTCTCATTATGACAGAGGCCCAGCAGGGGACAGAAGGAAAAGCCAGTGGCCCATGAACTAGGAGCCCAGGGCATCCTCAACCTTCGCTGCTGCCCCTGAGGAAATAAAAAAGAAAAGGGTGAAGAGTGAACCTACAGGACCCAGAATGCCACTTTCCCGGACGACAGATTTATTCTGTCCCTTCTCTCTGCTGCTTTTCCAGTTGCCTGTCGAAGGATGAGTCTGGAAATGAACACTTAAGAGCACAGGAAAGGACACTTTCTATTTCTCCACTGTATATTTCTATCAGGGACAGTTCTTTTGTGGGGTTTTTGTTTTGCTTTGTTTGCTTTTTTTTTTTTTTCCCAACCTTTACCTTCGCTTCACTTGGGAGAAAAACGTGATGATGGAAGGAGCAAAGCCTGCAGCCATGCTGATCTGTGTTTTCACACGTGAAGCAGAGCTCCGAGGCGTGCACACCTCAGCTGCTCTGTCACCATGAGGACTGGCTCGTTCCTGTGTCGCATTCGGAGGGGAGACACCAAATGCTTCTTTGCTTGCACAGAACTGTGCTCACTGTGTGAGCTGTGTAGAGGTCTAGGTTACCCACTCTACTCAAATAAAGCATGGTTTTTGGAAAAGTAGTAGGATCTCGTGACTGCATGGTGTATTTGAGACTGGACATACCTTGTGGTTTAGGTTTATCCGAAAGGACTTAAGTGGGGTTTTTTGTGCTCATCCCCTTAGCTGGGTAACAGAGAGGCATTGGCATTTCAGCATCCTGTATCACCCTTAAGATTTTATCATAACCATGTCTTGCCTCCCAGAAACCTTCTCCTGAGCAACATGACATTTCTACCTTTTCAGTGTCTGGAGAATTGTGGATTTTCTCTTTTGTATGGCTATACTACTCACGGGTCTTGTGGCAGTGTGCATCGTGATGTCTAAATAGAACTGACAACACTGAAAGAAACAAAAGTAACTGATCCAGCATAACATCTGCCTGCCATATTACACTTGTGCTGCACAGTGGATTTGCATATGTACCACACGGATGATGTGCCCCACATGCAAAAGATTTATTCTCTCTAATAAAGTCAGCTTCCAGCATACACTGTTGTGTGTCATGGCCAGTTGTCCAGGGAGGGATGAAGCCCAGCTGAAGTCTCACCAGGCTCTTGGCAAGCACTATTTGGGTGATTTCACTGGAGTGATGTGTGCCACCGGTGTCAATACAAACCCAGCGAGGAAGCTACACTGGAAACAGGAACACTGAAGACACAGATTCTGCTCTCCGTGTGTCATGGGAGTGTGGATGCTGTTCTTCTTGTTTTCTTACTGCCGTTGTCCACATTGTTCTCCTGCATTTGGCATTGCATTTTGGGTTTTGTTACATTGCAGACCTCATGTCTGCCAATTGCACTGTTGTTATAACTCTGGCTCAGGAGTATAATAAAAGTCAACCTCTGCCACATTTTTTTACTGAATGCAAAACTTTGCTACAAGCTAAAATTTTTCATTCATTCATTAATGGATTTATTCCCAGAAAATGAGGGTGTGGTGCAGCTCTGAGTTGGAGACAAGTGTTCAAATGAACTGGGTAAGGTTTCGAATCATATCCCTGTTATTTCTTCATTTGTGGAGTCAACACAGGACATAAGATACTTTTTCCTTTCTATTATTAGACATATTTTTCAAGGCTGCCAATGTAAAATCTGTTCTACTGCATAAATCCACAACTACATTTACCATTTAAATTTTTAGCTGATTACAAAGTAGGTACAAAATATTCTGGGAAATCCCCTTCACTGACAATCACAATCATTCTCTTAATTGAATGGAATGCAGAAAACATCCCAGATTTAGTCCAAGGTTATTTTTGATCAAACCTGCATCCAGAAAGGAGTTTGTCTGTCCAAGAGTTTATGCAAGGTGCCTTGAAAGTCAATATTCTTGTGCTGATAAAATGCACAAATTCAGTTTCTATAATACCTTTTCATCAGTTTCAGCTTGCCTATTCTTGATCTAAACTTTTGAGATAGCATCTTCAGTATAGCCACTACACGTACCTGTCAAGAACATGGGGCAGTGGTTTTCAACCCATCGTCTAAAGACACTCAAGGGCTGCGTCTAACAGGTTCTTCAAATAGAAGCAAGGAAAGAAACCTGTTATCAGGAGTCCACACCTCCACCAGAATATTTTTAGGATCATTGTAGTGAAATGAGATCAGACATCAGTAGATTAAAAAAACCGAAGAAAACCTACTTGAACTCAAAAGCATATAGAATGCCACTGCAACAGAGAAGAGATGATGTATGTTTGACACAGCCACCTTTGCTAAATGAAAAAAAAAGATCTTTATCAGCATCACGTGAAGTCTCTGGGAAACTTCCAAGTACAGTGCATCACTGAGATACTCAAACATAAAGAGACTTAAGCACTTATCTCAAGAGCCAGTAGAGACAGTTATCTCTACACAGATTTGTGTGGGGTACATGGCCTTGTTTTTTAAAATCTACATGTTTTTATTACTTTGATGCAAGCTGTTATTTGTGTGGCTGGGCGTGGCACACCTCCAGAAACACTCAGACATGTAAGGATTTATTTTCACTTGTGACGGTTACTAAGTGACAGTCTGTACCATATTTGTCCAGGCTAGTCAGATAACATCTCCATAACTCATTAAATCTGGACGATAAACCTTGTTTGTCAAGACAAAATAACGACACAAGCTGCAGTATTTTAAAAGTACAGCACCCTTTTGGCTCACGCAGAATTGGCTACCCAATGATGGGTGAGTTATTGCGGCTTGTCGAGATTCCCCGCGTCGGCTGTGCCCTGCCAGCTGTCTGCATTACCTGCTGAAGTGAAATACTTCAGGAATAATATTGAGAATGGGAAGAAGTCTCAGAAAAATGTCTTTGGAAATGGCGAGAAACAGAATATGCTGTGTATGGCGAAAAATTGAAGGTGTTCAAGTCTTCTGGCTTATCAAAGAAGAGTAGAAGCAGAAGCTCTATCACAGACAGCTAGTACTTTCTTAAGGAATAGAAACAGAATATGCTATGACTCTGCAGTCTGGCAGATAGAAGTATAACAAGAATGTAAGTCAAGAAAATAGACAAAATCAAGTGGGAAATGAGGTGAACATTTTGAACTGCAACAGTAACTGGACTTAAAACCAGTGTATTGTTATTTCAGTGGAATTTCCAATGCTGGATATTTTTCAAATCAAGAATGATTTTTTTAAAAGCCCCGATATAATTCAAATCAGGAGCATCTGTTGATGATTTCTAAAGTAGAAATTAACACTTGCGAATATTTGGCCAAAGCAATGGGGAATATCAGATGAACAGAATGTTCTTTTTGCAGCCTTAAAATTTCTATGAGTAGCACAATACAGAAAATATTCCCATTAAAAGAAGAAACTTAAACCAAACCCCTTTAAATCCTAACACTGTTTGAAAAGCACCCTGCTTCTGATTATTTGGACCAGCATTAGCTTCTGAAAACAGAGAGGTGACAATCCCATCCAGCGTCCTTTTCTTTGTTAGTGGCTTTGTTCTTACCAGGTTTAGTAATGGTTTTTTGCTCTTGTTATACCTCTGTCTAGTGGACTGAAAATTTATTATCATCTCTGCGTTTCTTCTTGAAATAAAAATAGTGTTTGATCAAGTTACCTCTTAACCTTCTCTTTGATAAGCTAAGTCACTGAAGCCTCCTAGGTCTTCTGACTTGGAGAAATACTGGGGGAGGCCAGACTGGGGGTGAATTTGCTTAAGTAGTGTAAACCTAAGGGTTGTTTTCTTAGAATTGTTTTATGAGATAGACTTAATTGCTGTTAACAATAATTACAACCAGCCAGAAATATTTTAACTAATTTTTATCCATGCTTCAGAACATATTTTGATTGTTTCGTCCAGCTGCTTCCTTTCACTCTTAGGTAATGGTTAAGGAACAATGACTTCCAACAAATGTCTGGGTTTTCATGTATGAATGCAAGTCTGTTCTTTGCCCTACTCTTTCAACAGCAAGAACAGCGAGATCTTTTCGCCTCTGCACTTAGATGTGCAAAGAAGATGCTCTGCGTGCAGTAAAAGCAGAACAATCAAAATCCACCCAGAGAAATCCCACAGCAGTGATTTGGAAAGGAAACGGAGAGCTCCTTTTCAGATGGTCCAGCCCCACCCCCTTGTCATCCGGATTAAGACAGTAAGGGTGCGGGTTGCATATTTGCAAGTGAATCAGCTGCTTACCAAAAGACTGTTATTTTTTCAGGAAAAGAAATAGAATATCATTGTTAACTTACTATTTAAGGGAAAAGACTGTTTTGAGGAGGTGTCTTTCTGAGAAACAACTAAATGGATTTTTTCACACATTAAAATGTCACCATCTTTGTTTTAGCTTGAGTTATAAGGACTATGCTTTGCTTATCAGTATGTACAAACTGTAGAGAAGTCACTAAATTATAGGAAAAATCATTTTTCCCCGCTGTCTTTAGAGTCTCTTCCCACATATAGCTCTCCCAGCATATATGAGTCTAAATGGACATGTGTTTTGAGTGCGTTCATTTTACTCTTCAGTATTGAGAAAGATGAGGGTTCAGTGTTACAAAAAACCCCAACATCTCTCTGAAAAATTTGTAAAGGTGGATGAATATGCAATAAGATATGCAGAATCACAGTTCTGTTTATGTATCTTCTGATAAGTGTAACAGCCTTCTTTCCTAAAGAGCCTTCTTCCCCTACATGCAAAATTATACTTTACAGCATTTAAGCATTACCCATCTTCCTTAAAAAATATATAAATTGCTATCTGACAAAATTTGAAAATCTGAAAGCAGTTAGATGAATTCTGCAAAATTTCCTGGACAGAAACAAGTGCCTAAGGGCTACATGGTGAGTTTGTAGCATCTAGGACTCATCAGACCAACTGCGAATGTGCTGTAGAATTGATCAGTGCTTACACAGCAAGTTCAGTGAGTTACTGGATTTGCTGGGTGCATGCACAGCGATGCAGGGGTGCAGCACCACAGGCTGTGGTGTCCCACGTGTATGGGATTTGGAGTGCAAACTGTATGGAACCAGAACCTGGCTGTCAGTGCAGGATCTCTACAAGCCCAGCAGTAAATGCAGAGCTCCAGTAACCTGAAACAATGTATGCTTCAAAACAAAACAAGCAAAAAAAAAGCAAGCTGAAAAAGGAAAAAGAAATACAATCTAATCTTGTACAAATATAAAAACTTCTTCCTGAAGAGATCCTGCCCAGATGACCAGAGGGTGCAGCAGGGCAGTAGGTGGTGTAGAAGTGTGGTGGAAATGGCAGGTATCTTTGAAGGATTTATTGAGTTTAATGTGTCATTTTTCCTCGTCACCGCGGCAATTCTTGGTGACAGTAACAATACCAACGCTGATGTATGGACCAGCAGATGTCAGTGTAGTTCTGTTCATTCATCTTCCCTTTTGATGGAATTCCAGTTATTTTCCTTGATCCCCGCCGTTTCTTATTTAACCATTGTCTTTCAGCTTAATGTATCATAATATTTGTAATTCATGTCTTCTCTCAGTGTGCTTGGAAATGGACATACATCTTAACATACATCTTATCAAACACAGTCCAACACAAGGACTAACGCCAAAACACCGGCACTGCCAGGCAGACCACAAGACAGCAGGAGAGAGGACAGGGAGACAAAGCACTGGGGTGATGAGTGGGCCATCGCTGTGAGAGACACCAGAATCCTTGTCAAGGCTCAGACTTCCCCAGAGCTCAGGTGTATTGCAATGCAGAGCCACCCCCAGCTCTTATGATCTTTTTCCCTGCATCTTTAAGGAGAAGAAAATATGACATGGACAAGAAGAGAATGTGCTCCCATGTCCCACTCTTTGAAACTGTTTCTTCCTCTCCTCATAGTTCCTTCCGGGGTGCTCTTTTCAGTCTGGCTGAATCTCCAGGGAAAGCTCGGTAAGTTACAAAGTGATAACAAAACTACATGCTTTCTAAAACAAGTAATAGCCTCTGAGACCTCAACAGAAGGGAGAATTGGTTTAACCACCTGGTTCCGAGGCTTTCTCTAGGAGCTGAAGGCTTGAGATAGAAGAAATTCCTGAAATGTTAATTTAGAATAGTTTTCCATTGTAGTCATAAGGGTGAAGGGAAAAAACTGCTCTAATGCCAAAGATGATAGTACAAAAAAAAAAAAATAGAAGGTTTGTATTTTCACGTATGGTGATATTATATTTTTTGGATACCCTAAAACTTGACTACATGAGAAGTCTGTCCTTCATGTTGGATGGACAGCTTCTGGATGCACAAGCAGCTGCTTTGTCAGGAAAGCTAAATAAGGTTTATTGGCAGAATGAGCAGCAGCACTTGTTATATGACACAACCTATTCAAGCCTCTAACCCTGAGCAGTCTAGATCCTGAGCTTGAAACCTTCTCCCATCCCTCAAAGGGCTGTAACCAGGAGCACGCAAACATGCAGAAGTTGCCTTATAGCTCATCTTTTGCAACCCCTCACCACAAGGGCTGGGACTGTTTCCACACACTCCACAACTGCAGGCAAAGGTCCAACCCAAGAGACCCAATGCCAAACTTCCCTTCCCTTCCCTTCCCTTCCCTTCCCTTCCCTTCCCTTCCCTTCCCTT
>VZRF01008653.1:1295718-1336667 GCA_013396875.1 Vireo altiloquus
CCTTCCCTTCCCTTCCCTTCCCTTCCCTTCCCTATGGATGGCAGTTTCACAGCACCTAGCTCTCCACAAAACAAAGACAGGGCCGCATTTCGATAAGTTTTATATCTGCATGGATATGTTCCAAAAATAGATAGGATTCTGGCCCCAAATTTTGGCACAGCCGGTTACAGTCTAACTGGCTTTGCAAAGAGGTGGACTTGGAGCCAAATCTCAGAGGTTGGGATTATCTTGAGGTTTGCTTCAGGTCCATTTTTAGTGTAAGAGAAAGTATATTATATGCTATGATAAAATTGTGACATGGGGTCATTATCAAGTTGTAACATGATGCTATTAATTCCTCACACCCTCTGCAAGTTGCTGTGACCTCAACCCTAACTACTTCTTCAAGCTCATATTAATGTGGCCTCATTATAAAATTACATGTAGAATCTCATGAGATGCAAAAGGAAAAGGAAAAGGAATGAAAATATCTCTGTGGACCTTTTTGGGTTGTACAAGTCATGGCTTTAGACAGGGAGAAACATTCCAACAACAGAGATTGGCAGATATTAGAAAATTTGGCTATAGATTCTTGGAAGTTTCTCAGAAGCTTTTCCAAACCTCATCTTTAGATTATCCAAGACACTACACAGATCTCTTGGGTTACAGTTTCTGGTCTTTGCTGACTCCAGCGAGGACAGACTTACGTGAAAATTGAAATATAAAATAAACAACTACCTACCTCAGGAATGCAAATCTCTTCCCTTTCTTAAATCTTGACTGACTAAATCTTTTGAGCATCAGAAAAGTGTATGCATATGTTCACTTGGATAGAAGATTTGGGTCATATCCTAAAGTTTATTTGAACCAATTTGAACAGCCATTCTGATCCAATAATTTGCTTTTAATGAATATGACAGGAAGAGCCAGGATTCTTCCTGCATTTAGCCTTCTCTGAGTAGCCTAGTTTTTCTTTTTGCTCCTGTATATCCCTCCAGCTGATCTCACAATACCAAAGTACCGCTTTGATCTATGTCAGGTGACAGTGACTCTTGGGCTGGCGGTGCAGGACCGTGTTGCACCCTGGTTTCATGTGTTTCCACATCACTGCCCTGCTAGCAGATGACTCACGTGGTGCCCATCAGTGATTTACCCACCATGGGAGCCTGCCAGAATGGGTCTCCATGCAGCCACTGCTCCCTTCTCCTGTCTGTTCTGGTGTTTCCACTGTGATGTTATCCAGTAAAAACAGAAGTCATCAGGGTGCCCTCAGGATTGCTACCTCCCCTGGAGCACATTTCCCGTGGCAGGAGCAGAAGTGTCCCCCATTGCCTGTGCTAAACAGCCTTGCACAAAATGGTGCTCGCTTCTTGGGAAGAGTTTGGCAGCTAATGGATTCAGCGTGTGGATTAGAGGCACTAAAAATGGTTTGGAAATTCTCCTAAGCATCTCCAGGTGTTCGATACATTAAAATAGCTGTAAAATAATAAAATGGAGGGAGAGGCTGTCAGTCATCTTGAACAACACTGTGGACACTTCTGACAGTCAGTGCTATCTCGTACAGGGAGAGCTCCTTTTATTTTGTATTCCCAAGAAAGCTTTTGTTGGGTCTATTAGTCTTTGGGTAACCCAGAGAACGGATGTGACATGAATTTAATGTGCCCCTTCTTAAATCCTCACTGTTCTGATAATCACAAAGAGTTAAAGTAACGCAACAGAAGGTTTCTCTGGGCCTCTAGGAGGTTCAGCAGATTACTAATACACTACAGGCAGTTTTAATGACAGAGCTTCCAGCTCAAATCTGGCCTTTTTATTATGATGAAGGGCCTGGCCCCAAGTGGTACAGAACACCTGCAGCTCTCATTGAATACAATGGGATCTGATGCTGATGAAAGGGACCATTTTCAAACTTCCTTAGAAGTAGGCGCTCCCCAGATGTTATGCAAAAAGCCCTGCAGAACAGGCATCAAGTGCTGTGATACTAGGCAGGCCAGCCACTCTTTTCCTCAGCAGGATAAACCCAGGAGTTTGTGTGAGTGGTTTATGTGATCACATCTCCTATCCAGGAGCAAGCAAATTAAGGTCAGTGCTGACTGAATTAATGGAAGTATTAGACATTCCTTGAGAAGAACTGGACATTCGAACAAAGAGGATTTTCTCTCGGTGGGAAGGTGCCTGATGACATCTGAGTTCTGTCACTGACAATAGTCATAGCAGGACATTGAATATAATCCAGAAGAAAACTTGTGAGAAACTGGGAAGCATGTGTATGAGGAAAGACAAAGGGACATGCACAACTTCTTATGCGTAATTTCAAAGCAGAGCTTCAACAGAGACTTATTTTGTCTGAACTAGTTCATATCTCTAAATTTCACTGTTCACCCATGGTCAAGAGGAAACAATGCTTTCCACTCCATGGTATAACACTTTTGAAATTCCTCTTCTTTGCGATTCCCCATGAACCCCTTGGTTAATGCAGATGGAGATCCTCAGCCCTGTGTGGTACTAGTGCCTCTGGGACAGACCACTGCTGTAGGCACGGGTGGGATTGAAGTGGCAATTATGGGTGAAATACTGTAAAACTGTTGATGAAGTGCAAGGCTGCACCATTCTTTTGGGTTCTTTATTGGATTTTATTTAGTCACATTCTCTATGCCTTTCGGCCACTGCTCCCTCCCTTCTTCATTTAATATATCTACTTATTATATAGAGAGCTGGTTCTAATTAAAGTCAATCAAAAATAAAACAATACACAAAAATTTGAATATATTGTATACTTGATTAGCCATGGCTGGGCAATAATATACAAGGGAAAAATCTACATTCCTACTCATCTCAGCTGGGGATAAGATCCAGAATCATATTACCAATATAAACAGCATAAAGCAGTCTGCTTTATTAATACCTAATATATCAGATATCACACATTCATTGCAAAAGGCAAAAGAATAAAAGCATGCCTGCATTTTGACATTGACACAGATATTAAATAGCACGTGTCCTGTTCTGGATTTTCCTTTCTTTGTTATGGGGTTGCAGGGGAAGAAAGGCATAAATAAAATAGTGGTAAAAAATAAAAAAGTTCTCTGACAGTTATGTGGTGATGGCAACATTGGCCCATTGTATGCAGTGAGTAAACATAAAAATGCAACAAACCTCTCCAATAACATCCATGTATCGGGCCAAATCCCAGCCACCACCAGCTGTCCAAGCACTGTGGATTTGTTGTGGCAGTGCTGCATAGCTGGAGGAGGGAGGCAGTATGGGAGGACTTGGGCGAGTGATTTGTACAGCTCAGGAATGTCACAGAAGTGCTGGGTGTTGTCTGTTTAATTTTCTGCTCTTGGGTCCTCGTAGGACTGGTTTATTCTTTTCACAAGACTGTTGTAGCTCACATCCCCAGTGCTGAGGGACTACTGTCAGGAAGAGAAAAGCCAAAGACTTAGTATTCCCTAGTGATGTTTCCTTTCTGGTCTTCTCCCTCTATTCCCTAATCCCTTCCTCTACCATCATCCTGAGGATGGAGGAGGAGGCGAGGTCCTGAAAAGGGAATGCAGAGGCAGTGGTAGATAAATGCTGCCAGATAAGCCCCTCTCTGTCAAAGTTATTTCCCTGGACAATTTCTTTGTGTCTGTGTAGCTGGCATAAAGTGGCCAAAGCATACAACTGCCTCTCATCGGAGTGATTGTGTGTACAGTGTGGGTATGTGAGTATAGAAATTAATAAGGTTGGGCTCTCTCTCTCTTACTGGGATTTAGGTTTTCTCCAAATATGAAACTCAGTAGCTGGGTTTCACTGTATGAAAATAAAACTGTGCACTTTAAAAAGCAGTGAAGTAAAACTTCCACAGTAGCTTTGATATGGCTGGTTCTTTTTTGAGCCACTTGGACTTGGCATTGCTTCCTGACAGTCTGCCAGCCTTGGATGCTGTTGTTTTTATCCATGCTGGAGAATGAGACAGCTTGCTGATGGCTTTCTGAGTATGGTGTTTGTATGGGTTACCTGGCATCATCCTGAACTCAAGGAAATTGCAGTTCTCAGCCTTTCACATGTGTGTGGTTAGCAGCCGTACAAGGCTGAGCCATGCACAAGCGTGTGAAAGCCTCTATTCCCTTTCTGCTGAACATAACAGTCCCTCAGACTGGGGTTATGATATAATAGCCTTCATTCCCTTCCCACCACTGCTCTCTGAAGCCGGTGACCTAGAGCAATATTGTACCCATTCCTCTCTCCCGGCAGCCAATCCAGCCCTATACGTCAGACATCTACCCCTGCCCCTCATGCACCTGCCTTGACACTTCGGCCATCTGCCCCTGACACACAGCAAGACTCTGGGAGCTGACGAAGTTACCACCAGACAACTGATTACCTGCTAATCTGCTGCTTGGCAGCAGCTGGTTGTGTGAAAGCTCTTATCCTGCAGCTCAACTTTTTCACAGAGGGAGGTACGGCTGAACACGAACTCCTGTACAGAGGCAATTACACAAGCTACGGGGTTACTGCCTTGATATAGGCAGCTGAAGACTGCTGCCTCCAAGTATCATTTGAAGTATTTCACACACCAGCAGTGGTGCACATATCTCATCCTGGTTTGGTGGACTGGGCATTCATGAACCTGTCAGGTTCACTGAGGTCTGCTCTGCGCTGATGTGTGTGTGTGTATGTGCAGAGTCAGAGTGTTTTGCTTCCCATTTGTAAGCTTGTTGAGGAGGATGAGTTTATGTGGCATTTACTGGGGTCTTGCATAATGGGCTTCTTGCATAATGGGCTTCTTGCTTGGTGGAGCTGTGAGGTGCTCCCAATACTAGCAGTCCATTGCATGCATCCAAAGAAAATGAAGACATTTCCTTGACTGATGTTTTGGAGTGTGGCACATTGGGTTTGCTGATTAAGTATTATGGTAAGCCAGAAAGTGATTCGCTGTGACATAATAAGATGTGACTGATGTGTCCTGACGTGATACAAACTGAGCTGTTGCAGAGAGATTCACAGTCAGACCCACATGAAGGTAAAACCTAAAGCACTTTTTTCTAACACCCAGTTCTCAGATATTTGACTTGGACAATTACAGATTTGCCACCAACGCTCTGCTGTCCTCAGTCACCACACTAAATCTTCCTAATTGGCAAATACATTAGTGAGAACTGACATCACCGTGTTAGTCACTGCACAAACATGGAGGTTGGTGGAGAGGTACAATCGTTCAGCGTTGTCCATAATTAATCACAGGCAGGTAGTTCAGAAAGGCTATGGGAACAGTCTCCACATTCACTTACTAACACTTTATGATCCAAAACAGAATCCAGAAGTTATTCCGAGACAGGCAGTCATAAAAATCTTGAAAACTGGTACTGAGAGTTGCTTTTGTCGTGCCCTACATAAATCTGTCATTTTTTGGCTAAATTATATACTGTTTAAAGTCAGCACTTATAGTAAAAACAACCTGTGTTGTGCTTGGAAGAACCTTTGCTGCTGAAACCTCTGAGTGTTTGCAGGATGCTCTGTGTTGCAGAAGATGAAGCCTTGAAGGAGCTGAGCTTCCCCCACAAGGCAGTCCAGATGGGGCATTGCAGAAGACCTTATGGCTGTATGCAGCCATCTGTGATCAAACAACAAGCAACACAAGAGCTTTATGAGCAAGGGCATGTCCACCCTGTACCTGAGCTGAAGGGAAAGCACTGACAGATCCGTTCTTTGTAACCTACCCTTTGTCTCACGAAGTGCCTGTTCCACAGCTGAGGATTGTGTGGTATGGGCAGACCCAGAGTGGCCAATCAATGCCATATGGCATCAGGAGTCAAAGGCAACAACAGAAATAACTTCTGCACAAGAGAAAAAAAGAAAAAAAAAAGGGAAAAAAAAAATTGGAAAACCAGAGCAGTGCAAGTCCTGTAAGCATTAAAACACTTCGGGAATATAGAGTACAATTGGAGAAGGTTTAAAGAGTGCTTCTTTCTGTTTCTGCAAGGGGTTGGGGCAATCACAAGGCAGCCTTTTTTCTAGCAGTAACTGGTGTGTGTGTGCCAGACTGCTGTTAAGTTAGAGAGCAAAGGCTGATTGTGAAGCTGTATTTTAGAAATTTGAGGAGTTTCCATACTTCATGTAAGAATGAAACACAGGAGAGGAATGTTATTAAACAAAATGAAAAGGAAGGAAAAAAAATCACAGGGGTGTTTGTGACTGGGGTCAGGATGAAGACTAGGTTTTACAGTACTGGAAGCTACCTGAGACCTGATAAGACTGTGACTGTGATCAAAACAAACTGGAGGTGATTACTGTCAGATTTCAAATTAATCCTTTAAGAAAACATTAGAATGCATCACAGCATAGCTTATAGAGGATGGACTCTCCTATGGCTAACTAAACATGATACAAAGAAACTCAGTATTACTATAAAACTGAAACTGGAGGCCAGAAAAGTCCAGAAAAGAGACACAGGGTGTTGCCCGTGCTGGGCTAACAGCACATGCTCAACTAAGGACCTGCAGGTGGGAGAAGGTGCAAGAAATCCCTTGAAATTATGACAGTTTGCCAGCTTTGCAGGCAGCAGGACAGGATTTGCAGTAGAGAGGAGGAAGCAGACAGTGAGTTAGTAAAATTAACACTTTATAGGAGCAGGAGATAGTGTTGCATTAGACCATTGAACTATAGTTTGGAAAGAAAATGTGTCCTTAACCCTCCATGAGTTGAAGAGCATTAAGTCCAAGCTATCACAAAGGGGTTTCTTCACACTGCAGAAAAATCTGAGGCACTAGAGAAAAGACAGCTAAGACTCCAAAATCCTCGTGGTGAACATACCCTGGGAGTTTGTGGAAAACATTCCATTTTCATTTCTACCAGAGAAAAGAGACACCGTTCTCTTCTAGAACCTCTCAGTGACTGAGAGAAAGCTGCTCTGCCTTGACTCCCAAGCTCCTGTGACGAGAGCCTTGGGTGCCTGTGCAACATTCTGGGCATATTTTGCTTCTGCACTTTCCCTGAGTCTTTACTACTCAGACATATTTCTTTAAGTCTATTAGGTGGACATATTTATCTCAATAAACTCTTCCTTATTATCTTTTTTTTAACTAGCACTAAAAAGATCCATCCTGCTTCAGAGCTTGTAGATATCTGTTTCCTCTTCTCCTTCCATCTCATTCAGCGTTGGATCACTTGTTCCAGTGTTTCAGGTATTATTCTCCGTAAGAGAATCTCAGAATCACAGAATGGGTGAGGTTGGTAAGGAACACAGGAGGGTCATCTTGTCCAACCTCTAGGGTCATCCTAGAGCACATTGCATAGAATTGCATCCAGGTGGTTCTTGAATATCTCCAGTGAGAGATGCTCCACAACTGTCTGAAATCTGTTCCAGTGCAGGGTCACCCACACAATAAAAAAGTTCTCATGTTCAGGTGGGATTCTCTGTGCACTAGTTGCCACTTGTCCTGCTGCTCCTCACCACCGAGAGTCTGGATCCATCCTCTTGGCACCTGCCTTTAGATATTTATACACATTGATGAGGCCCCCTCTCAGTTGTCTCTTCTGGAGGCTGAACAGGACCAGCTCAGCATATCATCATAACAGAGATGCTCCAGTCCCCTAAACATTGTTTCCCTGTGCTGGACTCACTCCTGGAACTCTCCATGTTTCTCCTGTACTGGACAGACAGCACTCCAGATGTGACCTCACTAGGGCTGAGGAGCAGGATCACCTCCCTTGACCTGCTGGTAGTGCTCATCCTATGTATCCCAGATACCACTGGCCTTCTTGGCCACAAGGGCACTGCTGGCTCATGGACAGCTTGTTGTCCACCAGGACCCACCAGTTCTATTCCACAGAGCTGCTTTCCAGCAGTCTCCAGCCTGTGCTGCTGCATGAGGTTATTCTTCCCCAGGTATTTGCCTTTGCTGAACTTCACAAGGTTCCTTTCTGTCCTCCTCTCCAATCTGTTGAGGTCCTTTTGAAGGCCTGCACAGCCCTCTGGGCCTGATAGCCCTCTGGGGTATCAGCCACTCCTCCCCCTTTGTGTCATCAGGGAACTTGCTGAGGAAGCCTCTTCCCTTCACCCAAGTCATTGATGGTAAAGTTGAACAATACTGGGCCCAGTATTGAACCTTGAGTGACACCACTGATTCCAGGTCCCCAGCTAGACCCTGTGCCACTGATTATGACCCGCTGGGATCTGCTGTTCAGCCAATTCTCATTGTGACGTCCCTCTTCTCCATGGTTTTCCACAGTAGGGTAGTAAGTCAGTGTTATGTCCCCATTCTTACCCTTACACCCCAAAACCATTGTTGTGTACAGCTCCAGCTCTGGCTCTGCTCATACGCTCTCCCGTGGTTTCTTTGCTTGGAAATTCAGATCTCTCAATGGCTTGATTCCCACTGCAGAGCATCATAGCTGTTTCTCACTGCTACTTTCTGTTCCTCACTGTCCCCACATTTCAGCAGGGTTTACTTGACTGGACACCACAGCAGGTATCCAGAAGCACCTCCCAGGCAGTAACAGCCAGGGATCCTGTGCCTATGCACTTTTACTTCTGCTTGACTATTTACAGAGTAAAGAAACTAAGGAAGAGAGTGGTTTCTGAAGAAAGGCAGGGAAAGGGAGGAAACATGAACTGCTGGAAAAAAAGCAAAGGTTTTTTATGGGCATTGTGGGTAACAAGAACCACATGTGGATGGAGCTGGATGGAAGGAATCTATGTTGGTGTGGTTTCCCAGTTTTAAAGGAGAAACCAATGCCTGGCTACTTGAAAGTGGGAGGCAACAGATAGGGCAGGAGAATTGTTTTGTGGCTGTCACTATGACTGGGGGCAGAAACAGTAAGACTACAATGTTCCTGGAACTGTTTAAAAAGATCAAATATGAAATAAGAGTTCTGCCTTTTTTGTTCCCTCATGTTCCTTGCTTTACTTCATACTGAAAATTCTCACAAACACTGTATGAAGGAAGACTTAATTCTTTAATTTCCAGATTCTTCTATGTCTGTTTTGCAACCTTAATGTTTCTTTAATGGACGTTTTTGGATTGGAAAAAAATACGTATAATATTAGCTACAGTTAGACACCAAAGGGTGGCATTTATCATACCCATTCACTCTTTTCATCCACACATTGTCTGCTACAACTCTTCAAAAAAATCAAGGTGAAATGCCTACCTGTTCGTCTTTCTGCACATGTTTGTATGTGTAAAATGCAGTTCCAACAAGCTTTGAGGTTAAAGGGAGTAAGATACTAGGACAGAATGGCTGGGAGGGTTGGAGGGGAGGGCACAGCTGGACAGGGCCAGGGAAGAGTTCCCACAAGTCAGGACGTGGTAGCTCCTCAACTGTTATATAATATTTAAACTACAGTAGTGCCAAGAGGCTTCAGTCAGGATCAGAGATATCTGATTATATGAACTTCCCAGAAACTTACCAAGACACAACCCTTGCCGTAAGGTGAAGATAATCTGAGAGGAAAAACACACAGACCACACTAATATGAGGAGGGGTGCATGTGTGAGTGGAGCTGATAAGAGGGAGGGACAGGGACAGCCATCTTAGAGTGGGAGCTGCATCTCTTTCCCAGTATTACAAAGGGCTGGCTATCCACAAAGCATCTAAGGCAAGGCTCCTTCTGTAAGCAGAATGATTAGCCCCACAGGGAATTCCCAAAGTAAGTGGTTATTCATGAAGAAAGGTGCTTGAAGAGAGGGGATGAATGCTTATGAGTTTCAAGAAAAGGGTCTTTGGTAGAAACTAGTAGATTTGAAGATTGACTATGGATTTTGATGGTAAAGAAGGGAGATTTTTTCCATTTGTTTTGCATAATGTCTGTGCTGTACTAGTCCAGATCCTGGTTAAATATGTAATAAAAGTATACATTTTATGCCAAGGAGTTATAAGTGAAGAAAGTTTCAAGTCCCAGCTGGCCTCCAAGAAAACTCCACAGAACATAAGCTCTGAACATAAATTTGGTCTTTCAGTGGCAAAAGGAGCCACAAAGCTCTTGGCGAGTGCTGTGCAGCAGTGCAAGGTCTCCCTGTCAGGGTTTGTAGTGGAATGTGACACAGTACACAATGCTCATGAGAGGGCTTTAGCCCTCTGAGTCTTCCAAAAAAGAAGTGAAAATCTCCCACTGAAAGCAACCTGGTGAAACAAAAGCACAGAGAAGCCTACAGCATGGGGGCATTAGGCTGAACTGACAGCACTTACCAGCTTAATTTATCCATAATACCTGTTGATGAAATGAGTAATTACACAGACAAGTGTTTCCTTAGCTATGGAAATGAAAGACTGGGCAGTGGAATTTGGTTGGAGCCGGGCTGGAGAGCTTATAGCTGCCCTTTGCTTATTTTGAAAAGATCTCTGAACTATCATGTGCTCTAGGGTGGGAACCAGTGAAGAAATGGGGCTGAGTAAGTTTGATTTTGATGAAGCCTGTGTACTTCTCCAGTTGGTGGCATTTAGGGGCCATGGCTGCAATTGCAGCTTGTGTTGACAGGGATGATACACTGCAGGGACTAAAAGGAAACCTTTTGAACCTCGGTTGGTGGCTATTTGCCACACACTTCATCTGTAATTGTCTCTAATCCCAGGCACTTTACCTGTCTGTTGGTGAAACACGTTCACATTCATTCTAGAATGAATGTAGAAATGTGAAAGCAGATTTGATGTTGCAAGCATTAAATGCACAAGTAAAGAACATGAATTGCAAAAAGGAATAACAAAGCATCATAAAGTCTATGCGTTGATCACTTTTGAAATAAAGAATTACAAAATAAATTAATTCAAGGGAGAGGTAATTGCAATTAATAAGTTGCAAATTCATGTAATGAATGCATCAGAACAAAAAGGTTATCTCTATAATCACACCTGTGACCCCAATGTCATTAGGGCACAATGGATCAGAAAGATTTCTTTCCTCCAAATGTTATAACCATTCAGAAATAAAGGTATGGTCAGAACGTACAATTTTACAGTACTGCAAGACTATATAACTGATTATTACTACCAAGGAAGGATAACATTTTGTTCCTAAGGCTATTTTATAAATGCATGGTTGTCTCTTATTTTATGGCATAACCACAGTGTATAATAACTATCTCTGATTCAGTACTTTAATCACTTGATCATACAAAGCTCTTGGTTTCATGGAGTAATCACAGGTGGAATTTCCTTGTGCCTCTCACTGTCTTGTCTGAATAATCTAATGCAAGGCATGGCAAGGCTGGAGACTGAAAGGTATCCAAACAGCAATCTCCTTGGAAAAAAATGAAGGACACTTTTGAGGTAAAGGGCACATATTCTATGAGGCTGGACTCCAGAGTGTGTTTACGCTGCATGATGTGCTGGTTTAGATAGTAACATGCACTACATCTCACAGCATATCAGAGGCACCAAGCAGTAGCAATTTCTGTGACCTTTGCTGAAGGAGAGGGACAAGCTGTCTCACCCTAATTGTGCTTCAAAGTCAACATATCTGCTGCCATCCTGACCCTTCACCCCTCTCCTCCTCAAACATCCAGTGTGTGTATGTATAATGTCATCTTAATAAAAGGCAAAGGAAAATTATGAAAGAAGACTATGCTTTTTCCCCTCTCAACTTCCAGATAGTGTTGAACATCACAATTATATCAGCTCCATATAAACTGTCATTATAACTGTGACGCATATTGCAAATATTGCACATACTTTCACCTACTAAATCATTAAATAAATTGCTCTTAAGTGTATAAATACATACCTGACCAAAGTAAGTAAATAATCACAATAAGGACTTACAGCACAATTCTCTAAAATTCATGGGAGAAATCATACTATACCAAATTAAATCCCAAGAAAGGTTTAAAGGTCACTTTTTTCTTCACTAAGTAACTCAGTAAATGTCTGTAAAGCCATGAAAGGGAGAATCTAGAGAAAATCAAGAACCTGTATCTTCTGTGTAGAGCAGAGTGGTGAGCACCTCTACACTGGGTGAACTTTTGCTTTGGTGACAGTTGAACCACTTATTTCTAAAGAACCATCTTGGACGTGTTTCTGCAACCTGTTGTGCCTGTCCAGTGCTAATGTCAATAGGAGATAGATGTGTGCAACATTCACCAAAATGGAATGAAGCGATTTTCTTAGCGGTTTTAGGACTATTTCCAGTGAAAATTCAAAACTAAATACCAAAAATCAACTTACAGAGCAAAATGAAGAGTGAAATTACAGTGGAGTGTGTGCTCAGCAGCTCAAAGCAGTAGCCAATGGTTGCTCAGTCCAAGAGATCTTCATTTATGTTTTTGTCCTAGTGGTGATTAATTTTGTCTATTTATTATCTCATACATTGGACACAGAAGAATACATCAGCTTTGTTTGAGGTACTAGAAAACTCTCATTTTTCTTTGCTGCCTCTCCAGGGCAGAGACAATGTACTGGTAGGCTTGACTTTATATGACAGAAACTTAGAATATTCTACATTTCTTGAGCTTCTTTGTCTCTTTTCTTCTTTAAATAAGTGTTGTGTCATAGAATGTTCGCAAGAAGCATTATAAGTTGGTATACTTAATAGGAATGATCCATTACACATTATCTGGCATAAACAAAGATGAAGCTTGTACCAAGTATCCTCCTGTCAAAGCACACCTGTGAAAGAAAGCGAAAGAAAAAAAACATCAATTCATGCCACAAATGAGATGTCTTTAAAATCAAAATATGTGTGAAGGAAATAATTCTGCAAGGATTTCATCTCTGATTTGTCTGTGTTGCAGTGTTTCTGCCGATGTCTCACCTTGTGTCAGTATTTTCCTCCCTGAGCAGCAGTGCTTACCTGTGTGCCAGTCTGTCGGGTATTCCGGCTCTCCAGGGGCACGGATGGATTTCTGCTCAATGTTGTCACTTACCTGAATTTCTCTGTTCCCAAGCACGCCAGCTTGTGACTCCTGACATCACTAGAAAAAAAAACAGCACTAGAGAAAAACACAGCTGATGCTCTTCACTGGCATTAAGGTCCTGGATCTCTCCAGAGGTTAAGTATCATTAGGATTAATGCCAATGGTGCTATGTGTTTGCAAACCAGGTAAGAACAGAGAATCCAGGACTCCAAATATAATCCTCTCTCTCGCTCCCCCAGAATGAACCAGGTGAAAGAAAGCCTGGTTCAGAACAAAACACAAATGGTCTCATGAAGGCAAAACAAAGCCCATTACAGCTGGGGGGAAGCTGATGCTTGCCAAGGGCTTGGTGGGTGCGAGACAGACAGACAGACCTGCAATGAAGAATATCATGATTCCTCTTTTCGTGTGCCAGATTGATGGAACTAAAACAATAGAAACAAAAGATGGCTTGGATGGGCAGCGAGGTAGCAGAGACAGGCTGACACACCTTGATACCAGACTTGCACAGCTGCACATATGCCACTGCTGATCCATCAGCCCAGCATGCTGCCCACAATGACTGATCAATCTACACTTGCCATTGCTTGATGTTAGCAGCAGCAGATAGTAAGGGAGAGAAATATTCATAATATACTGGAGGGTATGGTTTTGTTTTGTTTTGTTTTGTTTTGTTTTGTTTTGTTTTGTTTTGTTTTGTTTTTTTTGTGGTTGATTGGGTTTTTTTTTTTTTCCTCACAGAAGAGCCCTATGCTTTATAATGGTAAAAATATACCAGTGCAAGTGTAACATCTGCTGACTTCAGAAGAGCCCTATGCTTTATAATAGTGAAAATATACGAGTGCAAGTATAACATCTGCTGACTTCAGAGATGGTGTCTTTTACTTCAGTAAGATTCTCATGGACCTAAAATATGGGACTTTTGTCCCCTCCACTCTGCAAAATGCAATGCTTTTCTGTAAGAGGCTGGGGGAACAAATGAGAGAGGAAAGGCAAGGTGATATCTGGATCAGATGATGGCTGTTATGATCAGGAGTTGCTTCAAATGAAAAGGAACACTGGCCAAAGGCTGATGCAGAGGAGCTGCTGCAAAAGGATGAAGCAGATGGACCTGCTTGCTTTCCAATAAGAGTTTTGAGCAAATGATTTGTATTGAAAAGATATTCTTCAAACTAATATGCAGAGTCTAGACAATAATTGTCACACGAGACTGAAATTTTCAGATCAATAGATGAGTTTGCAGCACTCCTTCTTATTATTATCTACATTATCTACTGCTTGAGTTCACAGACTCAGCATTCATTCACTAAAGACCTTTCTCAAATGATTACTACACCCCTGGCCCACTTTTTCTCTACTCTAGATATGCTATTGGTATCAAGAAAAGCAAATTTCTGTAAGAACAAACAATCAAATCAGGAAATTCTTGAAAGCTCTGTATTGTGGTTAGTGCTTGCTGATTATTTGGAGGTAGCTTTGTACTGAAAACCCAGTAATAGTCTGAATATTCAAATATCTTAGAAGAATAAGCTGAAATTTGACACAAAGGAAAAATAAGGAGAAAACTGACATTCTAAAGTGAACCAAAGGCCCATTCATAGGAATAGGAAATTTGTGCCGACTGCAAGGATAACCTATGCTCGTTACAAATCTGCAAGTTTTACTTCATTTTGCACATGTATTTAATCCATCTGTAAATTTTTCATTGGATAGCACAGGACGATGCCCTCCTGGGAACTGTAAGGTATGTGTATTCAACAGTGGAGAATAAACACAAGATTTTATTACAAAATGCCACTGCTGCTCCTGGCATGAGTAATTTGTGCACCTGCATTTTTAAAATGTTTCAAAGTTTTTCTCCTTTGTGAATTCAGCGGCAACACACATTATCTTTCAGGCTGCCACAACACAGTATTTGCAGACTGGGTCACGTCAGCCCTTGTTATCCAGAAGCCACTGTTTTCTGAGCAAATAGCAACTGAAAATGACAATGGTTTGCTCCAGACAGGGGAGAATAAGACAGTATTTCCTTATGGCCTAGTAATGCATGTCTGCAAGATGAGCAGGAGACATATGTAGGGCTTAAATCCAAATTTGGAGTGGGTTTTTGGAGAGGATCTAGGCCCAAGGAAACATGGAAGGAATGGAATACATCTTGACAGCACTTCCTCCAGAAGTTTGTCCCACATTCAAGCACATTCTGCCTTGCAACACGCCTGGATTTGCAAGCATGGGGAATGAGAGACTGGGTCTGGAGACTGAAATACACACTCTGGTGCAGCTCTGCACAGCCAAAGTGCTGGGCCAGCCATAGATATCATTAAATGTAGAGTCCTGAATAATTACTACTGTGCTTTAAATACACCGTCACCTTCCGGAAGGCTGCATCCCCATGGGAACTTAACTGGCTGATCAAGGTTTGGCGCAGGTAGGGGAATTAGGACATTTTAGTTAGTTTAGGCTTAGTAATTTAATTTTTAATAGTTATTCTGCAGGTGTCTAAAGTCGGCTCTATATATACAATTTTAAAGTAAAAATTTCCCTTGTGTTTCCTGTAATCTCTCTGAAATGTTCCTTGATTCTCGCAGAACTCTCTCATTCAAATATGCAAAGTGTATAATTCCAAGAAATCTTATGTATTTGTACATCTTAAAGTCATATTATCATCTTAAGGTCCTATATAATGCAATTCCCCCATTTGCCATGGATCTTTTGCAAAAAGAATGAGATCTTGTGTTGTACCAGTTTGATCATCAGGGACTATCTCTAAGGGCAGTCACAAGCAGGTGAGTTTGCAGCATGTTTATTTAACTGACACGGCAAATACTGATGCAGGGATGGGGCTGATGAAGTTTCCTTGGATGAAGTTTTATTTTCTTGATTTCTTGAAGGGTTGGAGCAGCAAAACAGCACAACCAGCTTGTGGTTTCCAAGGTCTCCATGGCATATACATATTTTGAGAATGAGATTTGAATAGTTGTGTGCAAGAGACTCCAGCTCCCTGGAGATGCACTTGACATTTCAAATGGTGCAGATCTGTAGAGCTGGGAACACCTAGTTCTGTCTGAAAGGGGATAAACATGGCAGGAAATTGGATGACTTTGCTATCAGGGCCAAGTGCCTGCTTCCCATCCCCACCTGTATTTGTATACAAGACATGTTCAGGTCTGTATTTAACTTCAACACTCACAAAACCTTGGTATGCTCCTTCTCCTTCAGGCTTTATTGCAGACTAGAGTCATAAATGTGGAGCCTTGTTCTTTCCCTCTATTGTCACTAAGAGCTGTAATGAAAGCTATCAAGACATGGGAATGGAGAGAAAGCTATCAAGAAATGGGAAATCACTGAGCAGAGTCTTGATACCTGCCTGCTGTTTCCTCTAAACCCCCTTACAAAACTCTTGCTGTCTGAGTTCAAAGAATGAATCAGAGAATGGCTTGGATTATAAGTGACTGTAAGGATGATCTAGTGCCAACCCCTCTGCCATGGGCAGGAACACCTTTCACTAGAGCAAATTGCTGGAAGCCCCATCCAACCTGGCCTTGAACAGTTCCAGGGACTGGGCATCCACAACTTCTCTGGGCAATCTGTTCTAGGGCCTCAGCCCCCTCACAGGAAAGAATCCCTTCCCTGTTATCTACTTGAAGGCTAATCTTCAGTTTGAACCCATTGCCCTTTGTCCTGTCACTACACACCTTTGCAAATGGTCTCTCTCCATCAGGGTCATTTAAGCACGGGTTGCCATTGAAAAGGCCAAGGGAAGAGGCTACTGGGAACTGTAAATAGGTGCCACCTCTTTACTGGAAACCTCTCCTAGAATCAAGGCAAACACAGCTGCCCTGATGGTGCCAGGTACCAGCCCAAAGCAGTTCAACAGCCCAACAACAACCAGGTTGTGTTTCCTGCAGTGTTCATACAACAGTCCCAGATGGTGGGGCAGAAACATTTTCAAGCACAGTCGCAAGGCGCAAAGGTCATGCAGGACATGACAAACTTATTGGGTCACAAAAGACCACCCCTCACTGCTTTGCTCCCAGCCACCCTGATCCTTGCTAAGGAATGGATATAACCAGAAACACCAGGTTATGGGAAGATTTGGACACGATGGGAAAAGAAGTCAAAAAACAGGGAAATGGTTGAGAATGGAAATAGCTGGATGAATAAACCAGGTTTTAGAAGGTGTTTACAAACTAAGTAATGCAAATAAAGTTTTCCCACATTCTTCCACAGCACTGATGGCTGACAAAATCTCTTTGGCCAATGACAAGTGGCCCATCCTGCTATGCATTTTCTTGTCAATGCAAAGAGGACAGCATAATAAATCTGTGGCAAGTAACTGGCAATAAAACAGAAGTACATTGAGTAAAAGTAATTTTCAGTGTCTGCAAAGTAAAGGAAATCAGAATATGGAGAGAGAGAGGAAGAAAAGCAATGAAGAAAAATTAGAGTCCCTCCAAACAAGACTAAAGCCTTACTCCACTCTCTAAACATCTGACTGGAAAATTTGACTTGTCTGCCCTTTGAAGCTCAGAAACACAAATATAACTTTATTTTCTGTGAAATTTCTGAAAATGCAGCCAACCAAAAAAACCAACAAGTTGCACTTTGCCTGACTGAGCATAATTTGCACAGAGCTGTGATTGCTCTCCTACCTGAATAGCACCTCACATTTCTGACACCTCCATCCGTGGTGGGCTGCTCTTGTAGCACTTGTGTGGAACAAAGACTGCAAGGATGCTGCTCAGTACCGATACTCCCAGAGAATCAGTCTTGACAAATTCACAGTCTTAAGGAAGTGTGTTAAGTAATTTCAAATAAATATGTTTGAAGACAGTGCAATCTGCCCTCAGATATTCCGCAGGCAGAAAAGTAGGCTAAATTCATCAGATTAATTATTCATTGCAAATTCTCTCAGCTCTATCATTGAGGTCAACAGCAAAAGTGCCACCAAGTACAATAGGATGAGATTTCCAAAAGAGGATAATAGTCCTTTACTCTACAAGTATGAGAAGCTTTACTAGTTTTGGAGGGACAGACAGAAGAACCCAAACGAGCAGAGGTGTGCACAAATGAGCAGTTTTTCACAAAGACTCCCTTCTGTTTCAACCCATGTGGGACTGTATGTCCCATATTTTGCTCAGAGATTTGTGCTCAAATGAACCTAAATTCTCCACTCTCAGCTGAGTTAAAATATATACTTATATATGCATATATGCACACATACTAGTATATGTATTTGTATACATTTATTTGCACACATTTATGATGTGGTTCTGCATCAGAACTCTCCAAAATCATAATTTTGATGCAAAACCATAACCTGACTGACACTCTGTCAAATGCTTGTGACCTATTTGGTAAGGAGGGTCTGAACTTTTTGAATTTCCAGTGAAATCCAAAAGTTCGTCAGTTTGGAAGTGGGAGGAGGACTGGTTGCATTGCAAACACTTTACACAGCTGTTCAAATGAAAACACAGAACACTTGAGCCCTCAATCTCAAGAATCACCATGTTCTTTGTACACCACAGAGGTCTTTCAGTCAGTACTGTACACCTGTATTTTTTAGACGCATTAATTATGTGCCTGAGCAATGTAATTATAACCTAAGCCATACTTTCTGATTAAATGCATCAGCTTAAATTCATGTTTATTTTAACTGCCTCCAGTTATCCAGCCCAGTCCAGCCTCCAGAACATATGAAAAGACTTTTCTAAAAAGTTCCTTCATTTTCCACTACCCTCCCTGTAAAACTGGAGTGAATAGTTTCACTGGGGGAGGAAGGAGAAGAAAAATAAACAGGGGAGGAAATGTAATTGGAGGTGGCATGAAGAACATGGCCTCTCTCTTCTCTATACTTTTAAAACCCGTGGGGGATTTAAAGGCCACAAATGATCTAGGTCTTCTTCTTGAACCACTGTGAACTTTATCTGCTCGGGTTTAGTATCACTAAATGTGTATTAATGCCAAAGATTGTTTGTGTGGATTATTTATAAGGCATTCACTTCAAATTAGTGCTGCTTAAAGCGTGTGAGTTCATAACTTGCCAACAGCAGATGCAGTCTGCAGCAACTGAAACAGCGAGCGGCTCCATAGATGCACACACAACAGCTGGGTGCAGATCAATAATGGAAACATTAACAATGGTACTGTTTTAGAGGCAATTCTTCACTTTGGAGATATATTTTATACCACATTAATGGTACCTTAAGTAAAATGGTGGAAGACATGTAAGGATGAATCTCCAAGTGCTCCACCGGGATTTGCCCGCTCCTGCCCGCTTGTTACTAACAGGGCTTCTCCTGCTGTAATTCGGCACATCTCCTCTCCATCCCTTGCCTCCCCACAGGAAGCACCTTGCTGTCAGCATGTCCATGCTGCCAGGCCACCTCCTCTATCACCAGTAGCCACTTTGCTGTGTTGCTTTAGTACAGAGGCCAGGGCAGTTTATCCTGTGTGCAAGGGAACTTTCTATTCCTGCACCAGAAGAAAGAGTGAGCTGAGCACAGTGTCAGTGGCAGTAATCTGTCTCACAACAGTGACTATGTGCAAAGCTGGGGCCCTGACGTGACTCTTGTTAACAACCTGAGTCATCAAGCTCTTTGAGCATCTGGAAAAGTGAATTTTCAATCACCTTTAACTCACCTGAACATCTTCTCAAATGGATCAGAGAGGTATCAATTTGACTACCAGTAAGTCAATCAAGTAAAAGTCAGTTCCTCGGGGAAGTGATTATAGACACTAAAGGTCATAGTTCAGGCTTTTCAATTAACATTAAATATGCCATGACAATTCCAAGGGTATAAACACAGAATTGGTGTATATATGAATATACAGAAGCCTAAATATGCCTTTAGCTTTCTCAAGTTCAATCTGAGCTTTGTTTGATCAAGCTGTCAGCTCAAGTCAGTGAGAGTTCTAGACTGTTTTGGCCATGGCTTTGGGGAACATGCCAAAACCAGGATGGGAGAACTAAGCCTTGTGGGTCTCAATGCTGTGGCTTTTTGGCATGGTCCCTGTGTGCAGCTCAAAACCAGTGAATAACTAAAACTTTATTTTTGTTCAGACAGATCCTTAATTTTGGGGTCCCGATGTAAACTTGGCTTTCTAGTGAGCCAAGTGGATGGGTCTTGGCAATGAGGCCTGTGATGTAGTAAGTTCTGCATTGTCTATGACATCTGCTTAAGGAATATCTTTCCAGTTGTCAGCAAATAAATCTAGCAGAAACAGTTATATTTAGTCATATGGGGATCTTTTTTATTATAGTCAGGTTGCCTTTGCATAGCTGGACATGTTCAGCAGCACAAACTCCT
The DNA here is from genome assembly GCA_013396875.1 of Vireo altiloquus. Lineage (NCBI taxonomy): Eukaryota > Metazoa > Chordata > Aves > Passeriformes > Vireonidae > Vireo > Vireo altiloquus. Next base: position 1,315,844 of record VZRF01008653.1, read on the forward strand.
TTACTCACCACTGACTAACAGAGCCATGAGAAAACATCAAGGAACATTCCTTTCAAGCACTAATTCATCAGTGATAGGCAATTAAATTGTCTTTGGAAGTGCTCAGTACTTCCCAGCAATGCTACATTGAAAGAATCTACTGAAAACCAGCACCAGTGCCCATTTTTTTTATCTTGGGAAGGTATTTCAGTCATATCTTTGAGTTTACTTCTGAAGAGAGAACATTTTCACCATCTTGTTCCTACTTTCTCTACCCCACTTGCTCTTTGTTGCCTCCCAGTCTTGCTCCCTCCTGCTGTTTCTTAGTCTTGCTCTTCCCCTTCCTGTGGTGTCTCTGACACCTCACATCCTGCTGAGTCTTTCTTGGGCCCCTTGCTGTGGTATCTGAGTGTTCTCCTCCTCTCCCTTTTAGTTACTTTTGCAGTTGTCCACTCTTTCTTACATCCTTTATTTTTCTCTCCAAGCTGTATGTCTCTCTTTCCCTTTCACTGCATCCTTATTTTGATCTTGAGAATAACATGGGCTTTCACTGAGAGTACAAACAAGGCCTGAACATTTTCCAGAAGTATTTGGAGGTGCCAGGTGGGTGTTTGTTTGTTCCAGGGCTCACTTCCTCTGTTGTGACCTTGGGGATTTTCTGTCATGAGTAGCTCCTTGGTTGCTAGCTGCAGACCTTCCCAACATATGCATCCACTCTTATTGTAAGCTGTCTTTACTTAGGGCCGTAGACTGTACTAATGGCCTGAGCTGGTAAAATTCAGAGTTCTCCCCTAAAGACACTGAGTGTCTGTCCTTGCATGTGGTTTCCTGGGGAAATATGGACCCTTTGCACCTCTGAGGAGCTAATCAGGGCCTTACAGGATGGCACTTCCTGCAGTAGGCATTGCTACATTAAGCAATTAATAAAGATGATTACAGCTCAGGGCTAGATATGGTATATTATGGTGTTATACTTCACTTATATTACCCTCATGGCAAATGAGTCAGAGAGACACTGCCATGTATTTTAGAGGAATGACTCTTTATACTAATTAATGATATCAATATGCAGATGGTGATGCTGGTATAATTAGCACAGTGGATGGCACCAATACAAAGTGACAGAAAGAACCAGACTTAGAGAAACCAATACAGTGTATACACTGTCTATGCATATACTTAAATCTTCATGAAAATCCTTTAGCAGAAACCAAGGAAGTTCCATTACCATCCCTTCAACCCGAGAAAAGCTCATCCAAGGCTTATAGATGTATGGACACCGAATGAAACTTGGGATTACAAAACGAGCTGATCTGGAAGGAGGTGGTTGGGGTTTGCATTGGTTTGGGGCTACATCTCAGAACATGCCTCAAATGTTACCAAGCACAAGACAAACAAAACTGAAGGAATAAACTGTCTGTGGGAGCCCTGGTGAGTCAGCCTGAGGTGTTTCATACAGCTGTACTAAATCGGGGAAGAAAAGTCAGGATACAGACTCTCAGCTCCCTGTCAGCTGATACACCCTCTAGGAAACCATACACAGGTTTTATGGGCTAGGCTCATAGCTGACAAAAATGGATGCAACCCCACTGAAGTCACTGGGGATCAGCCAGCTTCCATCAGCTACATCTGCAGCCCATCACCATTTACGCTTCCATAGTTCCAATAACCAAAAAGAGCAAAGCTGAAGCAGAGAGCTTGTGTGACCATTGGGGACCTTCCTTGAGTTAACCAATGTGGATGATTTTAAGATATTTTCTTTGGTTCAGCCTCCCACAGTTTGTTGCACCCAGGCAGGCCCCAGTACATGCCTACATTTCTCTCAGTGGTGGTCCTTTCTTACAAAACACATTGCAAAAATCAATGTTCTGTTATACTCTTTACCTCCTATTTCAAGCCAGGTTGTAAGCTGTCAGAAGAAGGAGCATCCCCTGGTATATTTTGACAAAACCTCGGCTGCTCTGGGTATTCCTATTGAAAAAAACGCCAGGGACACTGGAAATTAGTATTTCATCTCACAGTGCCTAAATTGTTCACTTTAGTTTTTGCAAGGAATTGGGGCCTTTACATCTGGACGCAACACACCCAGTGAAATATCAGCTGTTAACCTGGAGTTCTCTCTAGAACCCTGAGTTTTGTAGAATCATCAGTTTTAGCTTAAACATTTTATATTAATCACATAAACATTTCTGCAATGAGACTTCAATGATTTTGTACAGAGATCATCTGCAGTACGTAACAATACCTAGAGCTGAGAGACAATTTAACAGAGGTCTCTACCTGCTGCAACACCTTAGCACAAGGGTGTGATTTAGAGGTAATGTGGCAGGTTTAATGCAGAATTTCCTTGCTTTCCTAGGTGTAAGTTTCAACCTTAATGGTATAACTTGCATTGACATTGTTTCAGTTTGTTTTGACATCATAATTGAGTCTAATCTCCACAGACTTGCACTGCACTCTTATTTCCTATTGTAGTCTCACAATGTGATTTTAGCATAAGAGCACTGTAGTGAGGCCTTCTCCAAGTCATGCTTTGAAATCTTGTTGTGTGTGTGTGTGTAATACTGCCTTGTAATGGCTTTGTAAGAGGGTCTCTAAAGACCTTCCCTGTGACAATTTGGCCGTCTTAATCTCAAACTGTAATGACCTCGCAATGCCATAAAGCAATTACCATTACAAATTTAAATGGTCTTATGTAGGAACTTCTGTGCTGCCTCATTAGGTGACACATTTTGCTGTGTCCAACCTCTTATTTAAATATGGAACATCTAGTGGATAACCACTGCACCTTTAAATTCCAAAACTGGGCTAGAGATGCATTTTATTAAATTTTTTTTTTTTTAACTGCAGGTGGGCTGATGAGAATCTTCTCTAGCAGCACATTTTGTTAGAACTGGGCTGAGTTAGTGGCATCCAGATATGGATGCCACCACTGTTGGAATTTCATTCACTTGCTGACCATAAGCCAAATCACAGCTAGGAATTTGCTTTGAAACCAAAATAACAGAAATCTGCTACGGTCTATTGTCACCTGATACAGCTTTCCTTCCTCACTGCTTTGTTCCTGAAAGGGCTTGCAGCTGGGGCATTGATTTCTATTTTAGCGATTCTTAGGGGAAGTGATGGCCAGCACAATTCCTGCCCCTTTGTTAGACACCCAAGACAGTAGGAGCTGGGGATATATGTTGGGAGGTAAAATAGGCTGCTCTGGCTTTTATAGACAGAAATCTCAGAACTCTTTATTTCCCAGGAAAATCATAGGCTAATCTAGGACACCTGTAAGACCAGCTATGGAGGACCTCAGGGTGCTTTTCCAGCCTGACCGGGAAGTTAGATCCATGCCATTAAACAAATGTCCTAGTTTCTATGTAGCTCTAGAAAATGTGGAACTGTTCCACTCTTACTTCTCTAATTCACCTTTTGTTTTATTTCTGACCCTCCACAGGTGTATTTAAGATGGTGGTTTTATGGTCCATGCAACATCAGAAAACACGTGGCAGAGCGTAAGGGTGAAGGGCCCATTGCCACCACTTACAGTCAACTTCCACGAAGCAGCTGAGACTTATAACTTCTTCAGTTCAGAGGCATACTCCTGAGAACATGTTCATCATTTTAATTCAAGTCTTCGTTGCTGGCTGACTGCCAAGTGGCCTACCAGATGTCTCTCTCTTTACTGTGGTTGAAGCAGATTATGATGTTCCAGTTCATTTTTCCTTCACTGACAGCCTGGTTCTAAAAATGTGCCAGACTTTAAGGGCAATATTTTCAAAAGCCAGGTCAACTCACAACAGTACACCAATGACAGTGCATGCAGATACTACAAAACCGTATGATAGGCAATTAACTCAATGTTATTTCTGCTAGTCGAGTAACTTTGATTTTGTTGAGAGTCTTTAACACTAAGGAGGAGAATTCTTGAAGTGCCAATTCCTAAAGTCTGGTGAACATGGCAGAAGTGGAATTTTCACTTGGAAACTATAGAGTTTTGGCACCTGTGGTTGAAAGGGAGAACCTAAATCTGGCAGCTTTCAAAAAGAGAGAAGGGAAAAATACAACAACCTCCAAATGGATTTGGATTTATTTTCAGTTACATTTTTTTTTGGAGCCATTTATTGCATCACAGGCATGGACATACCTTTGCTTTATGTATTTTCGCACACAGATCCCAAAGTCCTGCTCGTGAAGGATCTCTATTACATCTATTGTCTCTCCCTCTCATTCCCTCCACCCAGAAGTGGAAAAGAGTTTCACACAACAAAGGTTATTCTTTATCTGATCAGAAGTCTTTGAGATGTTTGCAGCACCTGGTTTCAAGGAAGGCCCCAAAGTCTTAGCACTTAGCCAAAATTCTGAAGGTTTCTAATGCCCTGTATGAAATGTTTCTTACAGCGTTCTCTCACTATAGGGACCTGCAGCCATGTGCCAAGCCTTCTCTTTCCAGCTTTCAAACATGTGATATTTTTTACTCTTTTTCACCTGCTCAGGTTGTCTTAACTGCTTTTCAACTAACTCTTCATCCATCGAATATTCTGTGGATGTCTAATAATGAATGAATACACATTTCATGTTGTGGTTATGCATCCTGAAGGACACTGTATGAGCAAAACCAGGTAACTAGAACACAGTAGGAAGACTTTTTCCACAGTCACTTCCTATTGCTCTTGGTGTCTGCTGTTATTTTCAACATAGTCCCCTGTATTTAGCTTAAAGATTATTTTTCAATATGCGTATGAGGCGGACACCCTCACTCTGTCTCTGCCTCTCTCTTCGGCTTTCATATGAAGGACTTCATGCAGTTTTCTTTTTATGAATTGCAATTCTACAGAAATTAGAAACCAAAATTACATTAGGTGGTAATTCTGTCTCGAAACTTTTAATAAACCACATGGCTTTTGAGACTCTCTGTCTGCATGTGTTCATGCAGTTCCATTTCCTAGCTGTGATCAATCTGCAAGGCAAAATACTACTATTATGTTGTCTTTATGCTACTTTTGCATTGCCCTGAGTCATGACATTGATACAACACTTCTTATCAGAACTTTAAAGATCCAGCACCATAACCTCCAGACAACCCCCTGATATGAAGCAGCAAGTTCACTGTGTTAAACAAGGGACTTGACTGGAAGAAGGGAGTGCTTTGCTAATAAACTGCATTGTCTGAACAGTTTTACTAGTGTGAAGACCCTTGTACTGATGATTTATTTGGAAGTTCTGGGTATATTAACTTTTGCTAAGAGCTGAGACTAAAAACTTTATGGGGAATGCTACATACACTCCAAAGACCGACAAGAGAATTTAAGTTAGATGTGATTAGTATGAAGAAAGTTACATTTATTATACTCTTATGTATAATTGATCATATGAAAGGCCTTTTGTAACTATAAAAGAGACAGCACATTAAATTGTTTTACCCTGAGGATTATACAAATTTGTAGAAATCAGATTGGAATATCAGCCTATTGGTTTCATTGCTATGGTAAATCATTAAGATGTTCCATGTTAATCATAAATCTTTGTATCTATTTATTATTAATCAAATAGCTCCTCCCAGCTGCTGCTTTGCTTCATCCATCTGAGCCAATGAAAGCAAGCCCTGGTAGCATTAGCTGTGATGAAGGGTGGCTGCACGCACGTAGTATGCGTGGCACATAGCACAGATTATACAGTGCTAGACATGGGGTATGAGAGCTGATGGGGTGTTAGCTCTCCGCAGCAGGGGGGCCTGGTTTCGGGATTTGCGAGTAGGCATGCCTCATTAGTAAGATGATTCATGGTGAAAGAGAGTTTAGCTGGGAATAATTTAGTGGCTGCTGTGGTGGAGCAGAAATATAGTTTGGGATAGCGAGGTTATGAACCTGTATTTATTTGATAACTTGAACGCTGACTGATGTCAACCTGCACTACCCTTACCATTTCAGGTTGGAAAACAGTGTTGCAAAACCTTCTCAACTCACCAGTAAGTAAATGAAAGAGACAATCTGCATACGACCTAACTGAATGTTCTTGTATTACTTGTGGATTATCCTAGCTTTCATGCAAAGCTAATTGGCTTTCTGAGCATTTCCGAGCTGATATGTCTACACAGACTAATGCTTCATTGCTAAGAAGAAGTCAACTCCAACTCAATGATGTAGCATATTGATTACCATCTATTTCCTTCTACCATATCCTGTGAGTGTAATAATATCTGACTTATCATTTTCCCGAAACTGCTGAAGTTGACATACTATTTAGATTTGGCCCACATTTCTTCAATTAGCAGAAGTATTATAAAGGATGTACTGCTCCAAGCCTTAGACACTTCTTGCTCATGCTGTACAAAATTAGGTAAGTGTGGAAACTCATTTTCAGAGGAGACAAAAACATTCCTGGAAGAACTAGATATTTGCAGCGGTGCCATAAGAAGATGAGAAGCAAGAACAGTGACAAAAATACAGACCATTCCAAACTGAACATTGAACTCCTTTACTGCGACAGATTTTCCTTAAGTAACTTAATGTTTAAAAGGAAAACACCCCTACATTACTTTAAGTAGGCCTGTTCACAAATGTAAGTAGACATATTTCAAATGGTGACTAGTTCCCATTCAGCTGTATAGTTTATGTGAAAGTAACTGCTGGGAAAACATGCACAGAACGTACATTGTCTGCTCTGATTTTGTGCAAAATGAAAGAAGAAAATTCTTGCTGATATTAGTGATGGGATTTTTTACAGATAGGCAGTATGCTAGCAGTATGTAGTTGTAAGAGAGTTCTTTCGTGTGGCTTTGCTTCTCCTCTGGTGTGTTCAGTATGCTCCTGTGTAATGTCAATAGCTGGTCTGGGCTGACACTCTTGCACACTTTGGTTCACGTCCATACATACCAGGAATAGGGAAAAGTAACAGGTTAGCTAAAAGTGGTAGAAACTTATGCCATGAAAATCTGCTTCTTTTCCATCAGTTCCTCTCCAAGCTCTCCATTTTGCTTTTATTTCCTGAGATGAATTTTTCTGTAACTAAAACATCAAGTCAAGAGCTCTGAAAACTAATGGATTTTGAAATATATACATTGGTCAGTGCAGTTCTGTGTGGTATAGAAGCATGTGCCTGAACTGCATAGGTTGTCAGATCATGTCTTCTTTATCTTTTAACTATTTTTTTTCTTTTCCCCTTCCTTTAAACACTGAATATATTCAATGTGCAAAATTTAAAAGGCTAGCCTTTAGAGTATCTGGCATTTTATTTTAAGACAGAGAAAGGAGAGAGCTTTGCAGCCTGCCAAACACACAGTGTTATATACAGGGCAGAAGGAAGAATGAACAGATTAATCTTCTGCTCCCTGTCCTGATCCATCAGTATTATTTATTTATTCTGAAATAATTCAGTGCGCAGCAAAACCAGGACTTCTTAGTTGCCACACAGAGCTTGAGCTTGCAGATTAGACTTCCCATGCAAGCTGATACTGTTGTATAAGAAAAGAAGAAAAAGAATAAGTGTTCCTGGACAAATGGATACCATGCTCTGCCGTAAAAGATGTCTAGTGGTACAGATGCTCTTGTCTTTCCCTTTCAGGGAGCTAGTGATAATTAAGTGATCTTCATGGACCTCTGCCTTTGTGCTGTACTGAAGATGTTTAGCAATAGCCAGTGTTTGAACTGTCACTGAGCTGAAGAACTTACTCAGTGGTCACACACCATAAGGTGTAAACCTTTGCTCCAAGCCCCACCCTGTCTCAGTTATTAGGTGAAGTTGGCTTGAGATTATGTTCAAGTAGTGCATGGCAATTCTTCATCTGGCATTATCTGTGTCTTCATTTCACATCTCCCAGACAGTGTCTGCCTGTCATTATGGTAGCTTGAGAGGCAAAATGGAGGGATGTTTTTTCTGAGTATTTTCTTTCTCTTTTTGTGGCATCATTTTGTGAAATGAACACTTTCTCCTGCACCTTTAGTCTTTGCCACAGCTTTAGTGTTGCTTTAGCTTTGTTCCTGCTACCATGTTTTCAAGAGAAAATATTTTTCTGTAATCTACTTTTAAAGCTAGTGCCAATAGAATAAAGAATGAGATAGAAAGAGTGATACACCCAAAATTGCACTCTGCCTTGGGTGTGGGTTTGGTTATCAAAATATACAATCTGTGGATCCCGGAGCTCTATGGAAGAGATCCTCTAAACCAAATCTGGCACAAGCATAAACTAGTGAATAATTAGTTGTGGGTAAATGTGTAAGAAAAAATCTCTTAAAAGGTACCAACTGCTTGTATGCCAGGTTCATCAGTCTAACAGGGGTGATATCAGTAGGAAAAGATAACCAGATTCTTATCCCATTTATACCTCTGAAAGGTCAGAATAAATCAGAACAACTCAGGTATACCTCCAGAGGGCCTGAGATCAGAGCTGTATGCTCAATTACCAAACATTTTAGCACAGCTCGGGTAGAATATGCAATCCTTTTGACTCCTTAAAGACCAAAGACCAAATTTTATTGACCTACCAGGAGAAGAGATAGCCCAAGAATTGCACAACTACCATTGCATCTCTACCAGAGCTTGAAAGGGCATACAATTATCAATGATGCTGTCAGCAAGCACATTTGAAACCTGCCTGGCTGACAACAACTGTGCCTGGAACTGACTCTGGATGCTTCATTCTGCATTTTCCTTCAGAGATGGGAAGCATGTGGATAGGCTGCACATTAGCCAGCACTGGGATTTGGGCATACTCCTGATGAATAAAGAGGATGGCATGAAGCCTCTGGAGGACTGGAATGCAGGGCAACAAGTTTGCTCCAAAACAAACGTCATGTACAATATATGTATAAGGTTAGTTTGGTTTAGCTGTGTTGTCAGGGTGTTGCCTGGCAAAGACACTGAAACATTTAGAGCCTTAAAGCTAAATGGTTTTGTTTGAAAGTCCCCAGGCAGCATCTTTCCAACCCCACGTGAGGTAACCAGAAGTAACCGTATGAGCTGGAACTGCGCAGCCTCAACGGTGTGAGGAGCAGAGCACAGAGGCATTGATTGCACTGGTGGCAGCAGCATGCTGAGACTGAGAAATTCACCTCTGGGACCAGTCCCAGATTTCAAGCACGCAAGTGGGTTAGGGAGTTCATGGGGATTTGATTTGGGCAAACATAAATAGGCTTTCTGCTGAATTCAAAGCCAGTTCAAAGTCCACACCTCAGAAAATGCTGAACTTCCAGGAAACTTGCATTTATGAATTTTCACTAGTTCCTAGTAAAAGATAATGTTGGGGTTTTCCACTTAAACACCTCATTTAACATATTGCAGAGGCTAAAACACCTTACAAACCAACAGTAAAAGTAAGAAACCCTGAGATGCACCCTTTTATTTTTGCAGCAACATAAAAACCCCATCAGCCCTATGGGGGAGCTGAGACCTGAGGTGAAGGAGGCCTTGACCTGCTTCTATCCTCATTTGCATCAATGGCTGCAAAAACCTACAGCTGGACAGGGAGAGGCAAACCTGAGTAAAGACAGACAGTGTTTCACAGGCATTTCCCCCTTTCCTTTTATTGAGTAGCTGGAGTGTTTCTAGTTAATCATTTTCAGATGGAAATATACTTTACAGGCATATCAGGATAGGAAGATGCTAAGAAGCTCAAGAGATGTGTTCATTTGCCAAACTCTGAGGTATAAAAGTTGTTAAATTAGGCCATGTGATGGGTCCAAAATGGGCTAATTTATGCTACTTTGAACATCATTCTAGCCCTTTTAAAACATTTCCCCCAATTAAGCTGTTCAGGCCACAGATCTAAATAGCTGTCTACACAGGCTGCCAATTGATTAATTCCCTAATGATGGATTGAAGCTACAGCTTTTGTTTCGTAATCTCTCCTTTCTCCATTAATGGCAAATCATTCATAAAACAAATCTTATAAAAATAAGTAAACACACAGGGGTACAGGGGAAAGATTGCATATAGATTTATTGCAGAACTAATTTATGATTGTCCTTAACATTTTATTATTATTTTTGTTTTTTCTCACAGAGCCACAGGAGTCTGGTAGGTGATTTTCTGAACTTGAGCTTATGGTTTTCAGGCTGCAGCTTACGAAGAGCTCAGATGGCTACCCATGCAGGACACACACCAAGGATGCTCTTCAGGGGGCACTTTATAGGATCAAAGCTTCTGTGGACAAAATGTGGAAGATCAGACTGTAAGGAGATGACCACCTGGTCCCTCTGACAAGCTCTGTGATCGCATTGCACTTGCAACAGCAGAATCTGAGTGTCAATGCAGGAAGATGAATGAGGTCCACACAAGCAATGGGAATGCCAGAGAATAAGTGTGTGTTTTCCCTTAAGTAGTCTCCTCTGTGGAAAAAGTCCCTTGCTCCACATAATCACGAATGTCTGGGGGTTGTAGGAAGGTCCTAATCCTCTTTAGACGAGCACCCTTGGAGGAAAAACTTCCAATTCAATAGGCCACAGAAGTGAAGTCTGGGTAGTGGTCATTAAGGAAGATGTGGAAGAGGTCTGAACAAGCAGAGCAAGAGCAAGGTGAAGAAGACTCAGCGAGGAGTGTCTCTGAGTCCCGTTTCTGCAGAGACAAAGCTCTGTTGAAAGCTCTTTCACGCAGCGCAAGAAGAATCGCTGCTCTGAAGTGCATCACTCAGCCTGTCACCTCTGTGTCTCGAGCTGCATAGAAAAAGAGAAACAAAATAATGGGTATGAGAACTTAATTAATTCAAGAATTAGAAGAGTTGAGAAATGGGGCCCTTCAAAAGCGTGACCCAGATAAGATTCACTGTATGCTATAAATCATCCCTTATTGTTTAGAGTTTCCTTTCTCCACACTTGACCTTCATCATCATTCTCTTGCCTGAGTCTGGGTGTCATCACAGAAGTACTGAGTATGCAGATGGAAGCATAGGAGACACATTTGAAAGTATTTCCCTGACTGCTTGCATTTTTATGGAATTGAAAGGAAACAATGAAAACCAAACTGATTTTGCTGTCTATTATTTCTCTGAGCACCATGTGAGGCAGACAGCTCTTCAAAGAGAAGAAAGTTTGATTCGTGACATTCCCAATTAAGCCCTTCATCTTGGAGATAATTAACCAGTGTTAGAGACTTCCCAGTCCTGGGCAGCAAAGGATACATCCTCCAACAGTATATGCCTGTTTAAAAATGCAGTGCTTTTCCCTACTTGTGCTTCTCCTGGGAGAGTTATCATGGTAAATGTATTTGCAGACAGGCAGTTACTTCTCTTCATGGCAGGTTTGGATACAGGTAACACTTGGGAAACATTGTGGAGTCTCTTCTGGATTAGGTTTTGAGGGACAGATTAGCCTGTATTAGGCTGAGAGACAGAATGTGGATGGTCTTCTGGGCAGAGGAGGGGTAAAGGACCTGGCTTTGAATCACACACTATGAATCCAGACTGGCTCTACTGAGTTTGCTCTCAGATGCCCTTGAGTATCAGTCAGTTTATCACAGAGTGGGGAGATAGTGGCCTGTGCCACACTGTATGTACACCCCCAATCCTGAGGCTGGCTGGAGGCAGGTTTAACCCCTGGTGCAATTCAGAACAGCCTCAGGGCTGCTCAGGGTTGTGCTGTTTTTTGACAGTCCCTCTGGGACTGCCCTATCTTGGCATGCCTCTGACATGCCACGTTGGAGGAGAAGCAGGAGGAAAGGGTGACAGGAATCATTGCATAGAGCTACCCACTAACACACACACACACTATAATCCATCTAAAAGTTGTTCCATTTCAGACAACTGCTTGAAAATGCATCTACTGACAAAGGAAGTGGTATGGAGAAGGCTCTATGGTTGGTCCCGTATTGGTTTTTTTTAAGCAGTGTTTTATGATATATGAACCAATTTTGTTTTTCGTTGGTTTTAATGTTTTATATAGATTCTAGGTGCGAGCTTGTCTTACGAACTGGCATGCAGCCATGGGAAATACATGACCATCACCACTTTGTGTCTGTAAACACTTCACAAAATTTTCCTCCAAGAGAAAAATATTCTTGTGTCACCTGTCATTGCTTCATTACCTGGCTGCATCTTCCATGTGCCAAGATATAGCACATGATACTTTCAAATTACAAGTCAAGAGTATTTGTGTTATTAATATGATTAGTAATAACCTTAATAGTTCATTTTGACCATAGTTGCTTTCATTCAAGTTTCTCAAAACACTTACAGAGCACAATGCAAGATTTCATACACAAGCAGTAATTATTTATCCTGGTATCAGTGTTCTCTCCTGTTGATTTATTACCCTGACAGCAACATAGATAATGTAGACAGTCCCTTCATTCATTCTGTTAATCAATTTTAATCTGGTATTTGAATATTTAGAGTGCAAATATTCCCAGCTTGATGTCCCAAAAACTGTCTGTGCTATAGGTGTACCTCCTAGTTATTACCCCTAGGGTATCAGTCTCACAGTGTTAAATACCTTGACTCCAAATCTGAACTTCAGCAATTCTAATTGGCCTCCATGTCCACAGAACAGAAATGGAAGTTCTCTTGAGCAGGGATTAGGTATGCTTTTGTGTTTGTAGAGCACTGAATGTAATGGGACCCTCACAGGATCTCTGGTTGCTACTATAGTATGAATGTTAAATACTATTCTTCCCAGTGCTAGACAGGTTTTGGGTAATTAGAAACACAGGGAATGCAGGCTATTTGGATGAGCAGAGAATGAAGCATTTTAAGCCCACTCCAGAATTCTTGCTTGTCTTTTCACCACATATTGTGTTGTTAGTCTCTATAACAGGTGATTTGCAGGTTAAATCCCATTTTCTTTCTCTGTAGACTAAATTCATCTTTGATATAAGCGGGCACAAGTCCATTAACTTCAATAGAGTTGCATTCACTCACTCCAACATTGAATCTGTCCCAGTGGGTTTATGCTGTAAATCTATCCCAGAATCAGTGGTTACAGAATCATTGGTTCTGCTCTGAAATTCATTCAGTTTTTTCAAATAAGCCTTTTAGAGGAGCCTGGGAGTGTTTTCAGCTTCTGCACCAACACATAAACCTCACTCCAGAACCACTCCTTAGTTTCAGCCTCTTCTTTTCCCCTCTGTCTTAATTCTCTTTTTACTCTCTGCTTCTCTCACACATTACTATTTGCAGCTTCTCCCCTCCCATCTGGGCAAGACTGGTAAGCAACGCTCCCTGTAGCCACAGCATCTTGCTCTGAGGTGGCCTTGTCAAATCTCATCAGTTAAGTGAGGTTGGCTCTGGTTACTATTTGGACAGAAGCCCTTGAAGAAAAGCCCCAGGTGCTGCACATGTGGGCACTGGGCTACCAGTGGGTGCCATTCTTCCTTCTTAGGCCAGTGCCCTAAGTAACCTTAGCCGATGCTCTAAACACTGTCCCATGGCACTGCACTGCTCTGCTGATACGGTCATCACTGGATGACGAGGAAATTTAAGGTGAATCCTACCCAAACCATAGAAAATTCTTCTTTTCAGGTGTAATTCATCTGTCAGCCCAACTAAACAGAGTATAGAACATGTGGGAGGGTGTAACACTGCTTTGTCTCTGTTGTATTTAATATTACTATTTCTGCAATACATTAATTCACAGAACAATATGGAAGCCCTCTGGTGTCCAATTGAGCACCTATAAATTTGTCTCTGTAATCTCTAACCAACTGGACAGATAAAATGTTTGTCTTCTATTCCAGTATTCTTTGTGTTCTTTTGAAATACAGCTTTTTGATTAATTTCTTTTTTCCCACTGGCAAGTCCCAGTGTTTGGACTCTCAGTCCTGTGGGTATTTGGAAAGGAGCAGACCCTCTCCAGCCTAGCTGAGCCCTGGGCTATGCCACAGCTGTTACCAGCTCTGCCCTGGGGTCCAGCGGTCTCCTTTCTCCATCACGGTAGGTCTTGATTCATCTGGGAGAGCCAGTGAATTTCTTCAGGTGGTGAACCTGTGCCAGGGCAGTCTTTGTCTCTCTTTGGACCCTGCCTGTGCCCCAGCCTTATTTGCACACTGAGTTGGTCACCCAAAGCCAGCTTCCCTCAGACAGGAAACTTAGAGTACATGCCTTCCTCTGCCTCAAAGGGAAACGGGGGGAAATCAAATCCAAAGGAGGATTTGATTTTGTTCTTATGATGATGTTTTGGCACATTGTTTCCTTTATGTTTCACTACTTTTCTCCCTCCAAGGGCAGATAGGAATGTAAGTTGTTGGCATGGAAAGCATCCAACCAGCTATTCCTTTCTACCATCCCCAAGTCCATGCTTATTCCCAGGAGAAAGCTCAAGAGTGATTAAATAACCAAGCAGCATCACGAAGATCTCTGCTCTGCAAAGGTGGAATAATCTGTCCAGAGGTTGAAATGCTGCTCCAAGGTTTTCAGGAACAGCCTAAGCTTGTCAGGCTGATACCACTGCCCCTTGGAGGGGACCGGTCTGGAGTGGGTTACACTGTGGTGGGTCTGGACAGGATAGAGTTCATCAGACCCAAAGATCTCTTTTTTGCATATGGTATCTTTATGTATTTTGCTGAACACTGCTAAAAGGAGAGTTCCCTTCGCTTCTGTCCATCTGGGCTAATAAAGGGCAGATGAAAGGGAAGGATTTGCTCAGAAATCATGGCATGGTCTTTGCAAAACAATAAGGAGATTGAAGACCATTTCAAGGCAGAGCATAGCAAACATCCAGTTAATAAGGGCCCCAGAGGATCCAAAGGATTTGAGTTCAGGGATGAAGATTATGTAGGCAGTAGTAGCCCTTTAAGGGATCTAGGAAGATTGAGGGTGAGGGGGGGAATGCATTTAATCCCTTCACTGTGTACACGGGAGAATTATAGAGCATACAGGCATTGCTAATGCTCAGCATCACATCTTAGGATTGAATATAACTTTGTTCCCAGTCTAGAATTTACCCACCAAACAGAGAGGTTGAAAGGCAACATTAATTACACATCTGTCCAGCACGTAGAGATACTCAGATGTCGGGTGTCATATAAATGTAAAATGTTGCTATTCTACAGGGTGGCTTCTATACATGTGTAGATTAAACAATGGCTTTGCACAAGACTAAAATCTGCAGTGCTGCTGCTGAAAGGAGTTAATTGTACAGCTGCAATATTATGGACACTGTGGTTTTACTGAGCTAAAAGAGGAGGACAGTGATTCATGGCTGCACCCCTGCTCTTCGTCATGAAATATAAATTAAAAATAGTTGTATTATGGTAGGCTACCTGTATTGTTACATTCATAATGGATATCACACATCCGTCCTTGCTCGGTGTTGCAGGCAAAGCATGTTAAAGAAACTATGGCAGTATTTTTCTTTTAGGTGTAACAATCTGTCAGTATCAAATTCTCTTAGTCAGTAGGGAGCATATAGTGTTGATTTACTGAAAATCTGGGATTATGTCTGCTCTGTGGTGAGCATAGATTTAAGAGGGGAGAGGTAAGGGGTCTCCAAAAGGTGAAGAAAAACACAAATGAAACCTAGCAAGGAAAAAATAGCTTGACAGCTAAGATGCAGTACAGTCACCATCAAGTCTTCTTGAAGGAAAACCCTTGCACACAGGAATGCTCTGAGCACTGCACACTGTACCTTAAACAACCCACTCCATTACCCACTTCATGCCAAGGAACTGTAAATGTATAAGTGAAGCTGTGGCTCTTCAGCCTCACATGAAAAAGCCTTAATATTTCTGTGTTCCAGTGTACAAATATTTTCAGGGATGGACCGGAAACATGGGCGCGCCCTTTTGGGGGCAAAAAACAGTGAGGGAGGATTTCCTTTACCTTTTATTCCTTTCATGGCAAACCCCATTAAACAAAGAGTGGGTGACAGGCAGATTCAGCAAGATGGGCTCTGCAGAGGCTGTGGAGGCAGCAGCAGCTTGACCCCCGTGTCACTCTCTGTGCTGCTGGTTTGCACAGAGCCTCCTTGTCATGGCCCCACGTTGAAGGTGCACTGCAGCTCATCTGAGGCTTTGCACCACACCCCATCGAGCCACAAAGATTGCAGGAGCTAATTCAGGCCATTTTGCTGAGGGCTGAAAGTCGCAGCCAGCTAAGGAGTAAACGTGCCACAGTTACAGTCCTGTCCTGGTGGAACGGTGCCTCCTCCATCACAAAATACAGTTTGGCACTAATTGGTATCTTTAATAGCAGTCTCAGCAGAGAGCCTGGGAAGACTTTCCTTCATCCTTGTTCTGGGCCTTCCACGCCGGCTGGGGACGCTTTCATTGCTGCTGCCGGCGTTGTAATTGTTCTGGGGATAAGTAAAGGATTTCCAACTCTGGCCTGCCAATCTGTCACCCTTCAATAGCCACAAAGTCACAGAGAAATTAATTTTAAAAAGCCAAATATTACATTAGTAGCCACCACACAAGCAAAATACAAGCAATTAAAAACCACCCCGCAAATGTATTGAGCATCCAGCGTCCACATTTCGCTTGATTTTATCCCACAAAGAGGGGTGATTCATTTATAGGGAAGAGAAGAAAAGTAACCCAAACCCTCTAACTCTTCTCTTGTATCAAACACTACAAAACTTCACGGGATTTATTATATTTAAAAAAAAAAAAAAGGCTCCTTTCCCTTTAAAAAGAGAGGAGCTACTTGGTCTGATGCTGCTGCCTTTATCAGCCATGAAGTTCCCAGCAAGGTGCTGTTAGTGCCTGATTAAACCTCATACCAATCTCTGTCCCCCATGGTAACCCAGAAGACATCCACTGAGAGTGGCAGCTCTTATTCATTTTAATTGCCAAGGATCTCTCTGTGATGGCCAGTTTTCTTGTCTCTCAAGGGCTGGAATGGAAATCCATCTGATTACACGAACAATCCGGGTGCTCTGACAGATCTGAAATATGAATATGGAGATGGCATTGTGCTCTGCACTGACTCCTGAAACCCCAATAGTAAATTATGATCTGCCACTAAAACAATTTCAGGGCACAGTACAATTCACATAAAAGCCCATTTTCTGTAATGGAACACAAATTATTAATAAATCAGTCCAGGGGTGGGGGGAAAGTGAAACAGATTTTGTTGCTGGGGTTCTCGTGGAGCATCACAAACGCAAATGTACATACGCATGCAGGCATGCTTCCCTTTCCCTTATACACCTTTTTCTGAAGCTTCAAGTGGAGATGATATACAGAATATAAAAAAGTCCCCTGGGGCTACCACTATTCCAGTGTTCCTGGAATTAGCCCCATATCTTCTTGCTGCAGTCTTAACCTCGTCCCATCCCGTGGGTGAACTGACCTCCAGCTTATGCAGCTTAATGTGGAGGGACATTTTTATTGTCTAAACAAAACTTGCAATCCTCATGTTCATACAGGGAACAGCTCATCTTCCTCCTCAATCCCTCTGACATGTGCTCTCTGGTGTCAGCGGACCCTCCAAGGAGAGCAGCCTTCTGGATTTGGCCCAGAGAACCCACTGTGTTGAAACAGAGACCAATTGCCTTTATAAAGTCCTATAAAAGAGGACCTAGCCCAAAACAATGAGCTTTACGGCCAAACCCAGGAGAGCAGTGTTTTTCTGAAGGTTAGGCACACGGCGGAGGTTAGGAAGGAAGTCTGCTCAAGTAAGCCGTAACAGCCTGGGGCACCTCCTGAACACCCAGCACCCCACGGCAGCCTGTACAAACACCAAGCCGCTTGGGACAGATTGAAATCAGCACAGAGAGTTCATCAACAATGTGCCAGCGATCCCAGCCCAGCCTGCTGTCACTGCTCGGCAGTGTGCTGACACGAGAGGGGAGGATGTGGCTGCACAGGCACCTGGACGCGGCAAACATCCGCTGGCAGAGAGGGAGGCCAGCCAGGCTACTTTGACTGGGGCTTGCCAGCGGCTCCAGGCAGCTGACAAAGCAGTGTGGTGACAGTATTAACGTGCACAGGGCGGGCGGGCGCGTTGTTATTACCACATATTTCTACTAAAACAGCACCTGAGGCTTCAGAAAACCGTCGAGTCCAGCTGAAAATACACTGTGGGAACCACGTCCGCAGGGCTTTAGGTCCTCTTGAAAGCCATGGAAAGAGTAGAGGAAATATAATGCAAATAAAGAAGGACAAGGGGGTTTAGTGGGTTTAGAACTGCCTCAGAGGTCAGGAAACGTGGGTTGTAACCCTGGCTTTAGCCCCAGTCTGGTGGATGACCTTTGGTCCCCTGAGTGTTTCCTGTCTGCAAAATGTGAAACTTCCATATGTTTGGCTTTCCCTGGCTATGGCATCAGTTTCCAACTGGAAAATTTGCCTGGGCAGGGGGAGAATAAGAAAAAAGACACTGGAGTTTTGTCAAAAACTTCTGGACATCTGGAGGTCAGGCCTTCACGGCGAGGACATAACCACTTGCCATAGATGAAAAACACAGCAGTAAAAATACTCTCCCAAAAACATCTATCTCCCTATACTTTCCCTTAGTGGTGTACAAGCACCTTATTTTGTTTTAAAAGTCTCAGAGCCCCAGTAAAGTCAGGATAACAATGCAGGTTTTGTGAAACATTTGGAGGTCTGGTGATGCTAAGTGGTAGACAACAGATTGGAATTTATTCATCAGGTATGTGTTTCAAACACTCTAATTAAAGAATAAGAATAAAAATAACCTCACTTTTAGCCTTACCTCTCTGTCCTCTTATCTCTCACCCTTTCTTTCTTGGAGGTATTAGCCCAGGCAGGGGTTTCAAAGTGGTATCTGAAGAAGGCTGTTCACCTCAGCTAGTCAGGGCAGGGATGGTGTTCCCTTATTAGCGCTCAGAGGTGGCATTACAGACCAGAGGGTTCAAACATTGGGCTGCCATGTTTGTCAACAGCACAGCTATCTAACACTTCATATTTAGGCTGGCTTTTTGCATTTATTAGCAGCATGTGGGACAACCAGTAATTAATTTGGTGATCCTTGGAGCCGGTGCCCGTTATCAGAGTCTTCTTTTACATAACAGAGATAAATATGCAGTAGTGTTTGAGACACACTGATGTGCATTTACCCATCTGTGTTCCTTTCCTCTACACAGGAAGGATTCCCCACAAAAGCAAGAACTTTTGGGAGTGAGGTTTCAGTGCAGCCAGAAGATAAAGTCTAGAGCAAAACCAGAGATGCACAAATACCTTCTGCACCCAACAGCTTTGGCATTTCATTCTGCTAAGGAACCAGCAGGTTTGGGCATGAGGCCTGCGGAAACCTGTTGCCTCTAGTAGATAATGCTGGTAATAACTGAGAAGAAAGATGTCTGAACCCCTATCACATTTGTTGCCCTAAAGGGAAGAATTAAACTGATTGGTTACTAGTAATTTATTCTTCAAATGCAGAAGAACCAGAAAGGGGGAAAATAGAAGTAGTTTTAATAATCGAAGAAAAGACTGACGTGAGTTCACAGTCTCCATAATTCATTTAAGATGCATAAATGTCTCAGATTTTCATTAATTAGTGAATGTGTTGCCTTCTTGGTGTACAAGAATGATATTTTTGAACACCAGTGAACCAGTCAAATAAAAACTAAACCATACACATTAGGAATCATGCTCCAAATGACTCTTTCAGAGAGATTAGGGCAGGAAGCAGCTGATTTCAGTTTTTCCATTATTTCACCCTTACATGAGATGGTTACTACGAGTCCCTGCAACTGATTGAAATCAGTAGCTGTTTAGCACAGGCTGGAGGGTGACCACAGAGAATAAAAGCCCCTTCTCTGCTGTGCTGTTTACTGACCTGCATGAAGCATGTTGGTAGTTTTGGACATTTCAAATCTGACAGGTGTCCAAAGCACAAAAACTGAATTCAGCTAAGTCTTAAAATTAAGTATTTGTTTTTTTCCTTTGCTGAATAGGAAACAAAGAGGTTACCATAGTTGTCACAGTGTTTAGCTGAGCACTATCTGTTGAGGTTAAAGACTGCATGAGACACAAAAAAAGAATAACTTTGGTAGATGCCTTCTCTCTAAAGTACAGTTACAGGGTTTTCGTGGGATGGAAAAAGCTTCTATCATTCGTGCAAATGATGTGCCTGTTTTGTAGTAAATAGGGAACATCAAGTGTCAATGTATCAAATAAGCACCTCGGAGAATTTAAATTTGTCTTTTAATTATGTGAGACCTCTAGAAACATTTCCCTGCTTCCACGATGACAATGATCAAATGGGCATGCACCCTTTCCCTTTCCCTTTCCCTTTCCCTTTCCCTTTCCCTTTCCTTCTTTTCTTTCTCCTTTCTTCTATGAAAAAACTAAGTTAATCTGTCCAGGGAAAGGCACAGCAGGAGATTTAAGTATGAGACCATCTCCAGTAACATGAATCCCTGGAGCAATGGGATAAATTTGAGAAAGAGAGTATTTAGGCTGAATATCAGGAAAATGTTCCTAATGGCTTGGACTGCTTGAGCAGTGGAATTGTCTTCCAGGCAAGGATGGAAACACCAACATTTGACTCACTTGAAATTGGACTGGACAGCGTGCTGGCAAACGTATTGGAGGGAGAGATCCTGCTCTGGAAGGGGAATGGTCTCTTGGATACCAGATCTCTATGACTCTGTTAAATATTCCAATGTGAAGAATGCGAGTAAAGAAAATATTAGGAATCGCCCAGGGACACAGTTAATCCCACAGACATAACACTTGCACCAACTGCGGTAGAAGTTACGCACATGTGAGGGACCCAGGCTGGGCCCCAAGTGGGATGAGGGCTTTGGCATCCCTGAGGAGGCCATGGCACAGGCTGCTGCTCACTGTCCCACCTCCCCGAGGAGGCCATGGCACAGGCTGCTGCTCTCTGTCCCACCTCCCCGAGGAGGCCATGGCACAGGCTGCTGCTCTCTGTCCCACCTCCCCGAGGAGGCCACGGCACAGGCTGCTGCTCTCTGTCCCACCTCCCCGAGGAGGCCATGGCACAGGCTGCTGCTCTCTGTCCCAC
>VZRF01008653.1:1336714-1390424 GCA_013396875.1 Vireo altiloquus
AGGAGGCCCTGGCCCAGGCCTGCTGCTCTCTGTCCCACCTCCCCGAGGAGGCCATGGCACAGGCTGCTGCTCTCTGTCCCACCTCCCCGAGGAGGCCATGGCACAGGCTGCTGCTCACTGTCCCACATGCAGGCCGCAGGGCACTAGGACACAGGGGGAGGGGACAAATGCTCCTGGACTCTTGCTGGTGGGGAACATTAACAACAAGCCTGTCGAAACAAACAGTCAGAAAGAAGGAATCTTGAGCCCTGGCAGTGTCTGCTGCCTCTTTACATCCATGACCAGGTGTCCCTTCTCCTCTCTGTCCTGGCAAAGCACCTCTAAATTCATGTCCTGTGTCTGTCTGTGTTGCTGCTTTCTGATCTCCTCACAGTGCAGAGATGTCACAAAAGTAAAAGATATTTTGAAACTCCAAATGTCACTGCAGGAAACAAAACCACTGGTGTCTTCCACGGAAAGGGCTGCCTACAGATGCCCCTGTGTTCCTTTAGTTGGGGCTTGTCTTGGTGTTCGTAGTGGGGCAAACCCAGAGTAGCTGAGGGCAGAATGGGACCCTGACTGTGGTTTTAACTTAGCCGTGATTCCTTTTTTTGTCCCTCCACATATGGATGTAATATATATTCACAAGGCTGTTTTTTCCCTATCATTTCTAATTTTTTTTTTTTTTTTTTCATTTCCAGTCATAGAGCTTTTCTGGACAAAACAATTATGATCCAAATGTCCTGAGAACAGTCTCCAATGAGGCAGTTTTCCTGAACATGTACAGACAAAGGAAATTATTTCCTTACTGAAAGAAATCACTTCAAAGTGCCCAGACCAGATCCTGCTCCAGCTCAGGTTTCCTTTCTGTGCCGCAGCTTGGACAGGAGTTCTCACGGAGAGCCATGCTCCTCGTGCCTGGTTTGAATTTATGCAACACTGGGCACAGGGAACTCACAAACCAGCCCAGCCACCTCTTTTCTCCTTTCTTCCACCTTTCCCCCCACAATATGTCCTTCCTTCTGCACAGTGTTTGTTGCTTCTCCAATGTCAGTAAAATTCTCTGTGATGTGCCTCTAACTTTCAGTGCTCTGGGCAGCTCTGTTTATCAGCCATTCCAACACAGCTATGTCAATCTGATGCATTTCCATTCCTAAAACTCGGCTTGAGTCAAAAATTCTCCCTAGTTAGTCATGATCTTCCTATCACCATCTCTTGCGAAGGTGAGGTGGAGGGCAAGAGTTCTCGTGAGGATGAAATGGATTGAGAATGATTTTGCATGACAACTGCTGGGGATCCAATATCTTTCTGTTGGTGTTGCTTACAGAAACAATAATGCCTGGAAACCATCCAATACCTGTGTGTTGGCCCATCCTCAACACATGCCAAATTCTTCTCTTGTGGGACAGCCTGGGCACAGCCCACATATATTTATGTGTGATCTCCTAGTCAAACTGTGATCTATTTTTGCTAGTCTCCTGAGCATAGTCCCTCTTTCCACATCCTGAAGGTCATCTCGAACTATAAGAAAGCTGACCGCTCCAGGAAGGGTCAGGTGGCAGTGCCTTTGTGCGCCTTTCTCTCTGTCTGTGCAGAGCGTGGGGCGTGGCCCTCACACCAGGACCTCATTTGGAGGTGTTGGAGGAGTGTGAGGTTCATTATTTTAGCAGAAGTAGGTAAGTACCACAGCATGGATCTTTTACTTGTGGGAGAAGAGAATGTATGTCCAAACAGACATTTTATGCCTGTGACACCTCTGTCCTTCACCAAGACAATCCTTGCTGTAGTTTCTTCCTTCTGTGGATTTGGCATTGTGTAACAGCTCCCATCTCCTTTCCATTCAGAGCAGTACTGCACAGCACTGCCGTGACTGCTGAACTCTACAGAGGACTCGTCCCACTGCCATGTAACCTACTCTCAGCAATGTCCAGGTGCATTGAAAGAGGACAATAAAATCTCCCATGTCCCTCAAATGGCCTCTACTTACTGGCAAAATATGGCTTTCAATATTCGAAGAAATAATTTGGGACACTCACGAGCTCCATCATTAGCCTAATTTTGCTTTTACTACTAAAACTTCTCCAACCTGGTCCCATGGCTACCTGCTCCGACCTAGTTAAACACCACTTGACTAGGATGTGTCATCATTTTACAACTCAGAGCAGAGCAGAGATCCCAGAGTCCCCTGGCCAGGGCTGTGCTGGCAGTGGTCTGGTTTGAACCTTCAGACCACACCTGTAGCTTGAGTAACAGCTAATGATCAACACAATGTCCTACCTGTCCACCCTGAGGAGCTGTCTGCCACCTCATGGCACCCAGCATTGTGCCACCAATCTCCAGAGATCAGCACCTACACTCAGATGGGCAGGTCACTGAGACCCTGCTCTCCTTCCCTGCATATCCACACCCAGACTGAGATGTCCCTTTCCAGCTCAAGCTCTGGCCCTGCCCTGTTTCCAGAGCCCTGCTTTATGCTTCTGAGACAATATAAATAATATGTTTCTTCTTTGGCGTGAAAGCCCTGTTTAAAGGGAGCCTTCCAATTCTTCTGAAGATCCCCAACAGGACAGCCTGCACTCCACCACTTACTCCTGGTTTTGGTACTTTTTGACATTGCCTCCATCAAATCCCTGAAACACCCCTGGAAAAGCACCTGGAGGAGCTGCCCCAGCCTGACATTATGCCAGTGCTCTGCTCTCTGTGCAGTAGTCAGGTAGGTGAAATTCAAGGTTGTGGTCACTACAGCCAAAGGCCAGGACATTTAAGAACAGCCTCGCTACCTCCAATCTGCTGTACAAACTATTCTTAGCTGGAAGCTGGAGCTGAATGCTCACCAGGTTCACACCTCTGGAATATGCCCCTGACAGAAATATGCTTCAGCGTGAACTTGGCTGCATTTAGAAGAAGCTGCAAGATACACCTCTTTCCCAGACCTTTCCATCTGTTTAAACTGTGAAATCCTGGGTTCCTCGCTGTCTGGTCAGATTAAAAGCTGCTGGCAGTGGGGGAGCATGACAGTTCATTTCTCTTACTTGGAATGATAATTACTCAACGTAATCCCCATAAAACAAACTCATAATCTTCAACGATGAGTGTGTGTTAAGTGCTCATAGTAACTGAAATAAATAAGAAGAGGTCATTAATAATAAAACCATGGTCTGGATTACAGTATTCAACAGTGCACAGAACAGCAGAGCTAGAGTTGATAAAGGAAAGTGGATCATAGCCCTCCATGCTCTGCAGGCATGATGTTGGTAGGTTGGAGATACTGCATGGAGTCTTCATGTCAACTGGGGATCACTGGAATTCACTCAGTGATTTAATCATAACCTGTGCATTGTCTATGAAGAAAGAGGTGAAATAAAGGCTGGTTATGATAGAAGCAAAATGCTCTGAGTCCTCCTGTACAAGCCAGCTAAACCTTGCTTAACAGCCCACTTGCATCCATTAGGATTGCTACCACAGGTACTGCTAGGAGAGGTCTTTCTTTACTTCTGCTGCACCATTTCAGATTTCTCCATCTTAGGAGCTTCCAAGTGGACCTAGCTGTTGTGCACTAGACACTTCTCTGGTTCACTTGGGCCATCATCTGGACTCTTGGGAAAATGTCTTTGTCCTCCAGGTTAGTGGCTCTTCCTAGACACCAAAGTAAATTTTGTGCATTGTAGAGGATGGACTTGGCAATGCTCCTCATTGTGCAAAAAACTCTAACTAGGTTTGTGAGGTCTTCCCCATCTGAATTCCCAGTGGCCATTTCCTCACATCATACCAAGATTATGTGAAGTTCAAGACCAAGAAGACACAGGAATGCACACTTCTGTTTGATCCAAGGGAAGCTGACATAGCTTTGCTAGTACAGCTCACTGGGAATGGGATTGACCTTCCTGGTGTACCTAATAGATCTGAAATTTGGAGTTCTCGTTAAAATTAAGTGGCTACATTTGTACAACTTATATATGAAGTACTGGAATACATAGCAAAGTTCAACTATCACTTTCCTGTTTATATTCATGGATTGCTGTTTTTCTAGTCTCAGCCCTGGTTTTGCTGATGAGCTAAAATATAACCTCCTTAAACCCCAGTGGAGCAGAATTTAGTAAGTTCTGTCTTTAAATAATATTTCAGCCAGGGGATTAACTCCTATTTGCACATACAGCTAACCTGGAGGGAAGGCTCAGCGAGCAAAAAACCCTGGAGGGAGAGGACATATTTGCAGCAGCTAAGACTGTTTCCACTCCTGCTGAGGTGGGGGGAAATCGCTGCCAGCTGCAATGGGAGGCAGAACAGGCCCATCTCCAAGCCATGTAAAAAATTATCTGAGAATATTTTCGATTAATTGCTGCTCTTAGGAGGAGAAATGGTCAAAATGACTGTGTCTGTATGGCCATTGCCCCCACATAAGACTGCGTGCAGCTCTGCAGCTCCCCTAGCTATGCTCCAAGCAGCTCCATGCCTCAGGCACACCCTCCCTGCCTTCAGAAGCACAGAAACTGTGATGAGACCATGTCTGCTTCCATGTCCCCTGGAATCATGTCCCCTGCTTGCCCACTTACGTGCAGGCAGGTTTTTGCAGACCTACAGTGGGGTACTATTCTTCTCTCACTGGTAGTCTGGATTGTGTACCCCAGAGATGATATGCTCCTCCAAAGGAGCTGAAAACACTAAACTTGTGACTTCTTTGTCTGCAGGGTCCCAAGGGAACCTAGGGGAACAGGGGTGCAAGGGGTCTTGTTCTCGCACTTCGGAAACCTCCCAGGACTGGACTCAGTCTAACCCAAACATAGAATTTCAGCTCTTCCCCTGAAAAGAGCAGTATCATAAGCATATGGTTAATGACTCATCCCAAGTGGAAAAACAGCGTTTGTTATATTTTATGAAAATTTTATACATCTAAGGTACTGTACATCTGTTGCTATTTAGGCTGACATGTATGTAGAGATTGGCAGAACAAGTTCTCTGTAGGGATGACTGAACTCCAAACCAAACCACAGAACTTTCAAACACTCATCCTGCTTCTTGAAGGGGAATGAAGGGAAAAAAAAAAAGAGAAAATGTTTTTCTGCTCTGTTGAAATGCTGCCTGACTGAGCAATATGCAAGGAAGACGCTCTTCAGTTCTGTCTAATCCGCAATAGAAGAGGGACTTATTTATGGAGAGGAGCCTTCCTTCTCAATGCTGCAAATCGCAAGCAAACTTGTCTCTGTGCCAAAACTTTTCCCAGGTTGCTCGTGAAAGGGTCAGAAAGTTCAACTCCTTGTCTGACTCCTGCTCCTCCTCCCTGTATCCTATTTTGTAAAACCCTCCCTCAGACCTGCTCCTCTCTCTTTCCTCTCTGGTAGTGAGCCTTTCTTATGGTGAGGCTAAGGGTTCTTCTTGCGTTGTTCATTTCCTTTGCAGCAGCATCTGGGTGGCAAGAAGGCAAGGAGCCTTACTGGTTAGACTGGAAGTCTTCTGGGGTTTCCTGGGAAGGCACTAAATGAGTGGACTTCCATGAAAAGTCATGTTTTCCACTCTGCATCTGTGAGTGTTTCTAAGGTCTTTGGTGCAAAATCCCCAGGGGCAGAGGACTAAGTGGTGAAAATAACTGAGGACATGCCTGTACGGTCCAACTCACTCCGCTGCAGAGAGGAAGATGGAGCAAGCTGTAAAGAAATGCTTGCTCAAACATCTCTTATTTATTAGCCACGTCAACCCAGCTCTGCCAGGATAATTACTCTGGGCACAACAGCTATTCTGTGCCCAGCTCCCAAGCTGGCACAGTCCATGTCTGCTCAGGGATCCTTCAGCTGTAATCTGTTTCTAATCTAATCCCCAGAGCACAGGGCCTGGAAAATAAAGTTTTCTGCCTCCAGCCATGCTGTGAGGCTCCCTGCTGTCTCACTACATGTGTCTGGGACAAATTAACATGAGAACCTAAGAAAGGCCATACTGGATCAGACCAAAAGTCTGTACAACCCAGTGTCGTGTTTCTGCCAGTAGCCAAAAGTGGAAGCTCATGAAAGTGTATAAAACGATACCTCCACCAAGTGCTCTCCCAAACTGCAGCCATTAGTGGAACAGGATGTCCTGCACCAGGTGTGCTTTCCACAGACTTATTGATCTTCAGTGCATTTGTCTGCCGTGAAATTGCACAGTCTCCCCAGGAAACCATGTGGACATTTCAAATTGGCCACATCTTGGAGCAAGGAGCTCTACAGCTCTTTCTGTTGCTTGTTTTGAATCTGCTTCCAGCTAGTTTCCTTTGATATCTCCCACTTCATGCTTATGAGAAGGATCATATTGTGCTCAGAAATCAATCTCTGCCCAGAAAGCATATATGACAACAGGATGACTGGTAAGAGACAGCATTGGCAGTTGAAAGTGGTATTTAAGACCGACCATTTATTGGTAATTTTCTAAATACTACAGTGGTTTGTTTTGGTGCAGTTTGGATAGCAGAGTTAGTAGGAGAGCTCCGGTGGTTAACTCAGTCACAGTATTTAGGACAAATAAGTGGAAAGGATAGGACAGTATGAGCTTGGCAAGACTGAGCATACTGGCAGGAGCAGGGAGGTCCCATGAGGGAGAAGGACATGGGAAAAGAGTGGATTTCCTGGCAGGAGCAGGAAGAGTGCTCTACAGGAGCAGCTGAGGCGGCTTAGTTTCTAGCCATAAGGAGAAAGGATGCCATCAAGCTGAGTGAGACTTTGGAAACTCTTGGTGAATGAGAAAAACAATTCTAGGAGCTTTCTTGAGAACAAGAGCAGATGCCAGATCAGTCTGTGGTTTAAGTGTTGGATCTTACCCCCCAAGCAGTGCCTTGTTTTTTCCTGGTTTGTATCGAAGCAGGGTCTGAAAATCTTCAAGCTGGTGGAGCCCTATCCAGCCAGGTGAGGACTGGGCCAGGAGACCAGAGAAAGTGACACTGTGGTGCTGGTGTGAGAATCCACAGGTCCTACCTTCAAGGGCCATTCCAGCCAGTGCTGTGAAACCCAGCAGTTTCTTCTCGAATAGAAGGGTTTTTACAATTACTAAACAGAAAGGTAATGGAGGAAAAGGTAGGAAGTAAGATAGGGGTGCCCTTTCCTGCCCATCTGCAGTGCATAGCCCTGCAAGCAGATGAATGGCACATATCCCTGTGTAGGGTGGACCCAAAAGTCTGGCAGTCATTCAGGGTAAATCACTGTCCTCTCCCCCTGTTCTATGGTTTCAAATTATGTGAGGTGGGATTGGGTGTCACTGCCATGAGTTTTCTTTAGGGAACCAACCAGAACCTAATAAAGGCCAAGCGGATATTTTGGCTGCTCTTAGGGCTCATTCTAGCCAACAGCTTGCCTCAGAAACAGTGTGGGGGCTCTTGGACAAGGCAGGTAGGACTGGGTTGTGAGTGATATTGTGATCCTCTGTCAGAAATGCTCAGGGAAAAAGCGTCATAATGGTGATAACCACCCTCTGTGCTGTGCCACACTATCTGATGAAGGAGCAGGTTTCATTCAACCCAGGAATGCTCTTATTTCTGTCCTTTGTCAGTTCTGGGTTTGCACTGGCTACTAGCTTGAGACAACTAAGTCTTGCACAGTTTCTTGACTTCAACCTGAAAGAATGGCATCTTACACGCATTTACCTTTTCTGAAGGTTCCTCCTCCATTTTTTATGAAAAACGAATTTATTTTTCCCAGATGACTCCTTTAACAAATGCTTTGGTGCTCTTTTAGCAGCATTTAGCCTCTACTATAATAACCTAGTTTCTATATGGAAATAGCTTTGTCTGAAGCTTTCTGGCTAACTAAACAAGCAGGATAACTTTGTTGTCTCTGCCCTGCAGAGTAGGGACATACAATAGTGTGGCGCAATTTGACATGGCTGGCTGCTCCACCAGCAAAGGCAAAAACCAGGAAGATCCTTCTGCTGCTGTTGTTGGAGATTGCAACACTGTAGGATGTAAGAGCACCAACAGCATTGTGTAAAGCCAGATTTCTGCTTAAATGGATTGTGGATATACTTTTCTGTTAAAGGCTCTCTGGTATCTCTCATAAAAGCCCCACATTTTTACTTCATCTCAGACAGAGTCTCTCCCAAATGTCAGTTTGGCATGATATCTGAAACGAAGAACACCCATCCCTGAAGACCAGCGGTTTTATAGGCTTGAATACACTTTAAAATATAACAAATTATCTTCTTAGGCTTAACAGCAGGCATAGTCTACCAAATCCTTTTAAGTAATCAGTTGTGCCTCAGAATCTGAGAAGTATTTGGAAAGCAAGTTTCTTGTTATTAACCCTTTGAATAGACTCAAGTCTGCCTGCTGCCTCCCAAAGTAGCTCGTAGGAAATCAGAGAACAGTATGAAAAGAATGAACACAGAACACACCAATCAGTGTCAGCATTATTGCTGTTGTTACCTTTGGTGCCGGCTCCACTGTATAGAATTATTAGACAACTCAAATTACTACAGAAGTATTTTAATACTATGCCTTTCCATCTGAAACTGATAAAAATCTTGAGTGGAGTGGTTCAAGAATGCATTCACATGAACAAAATAATGGAAAATATATTTAGCAGTCACATGAATAATGTAACTCCCTTCTTGGAAGGATTATGAAACTGTAATTTCTGCATTTCTTTGACTAAAATTTGGCTTTAGTGAAGCTAATGGCTAATCTCAGTCTTGGCCTTCTTCAACAGTATGAAAAGAGATAACAATTCCTACATTTCCATATTAAAAAAAAAACCCTTTGAAAGCTATTTGCAGTGGACAAAACGCTGCCAATATAGCGTCTAATTTAGCAAGTCATTAAAAATTAAGAAGTGTAGCTACAGATCATCAGAACAGTAAGGTATGTCATGAAAGGCAAGCATATAAGTAAACTGACCTGCTCAGTCAGAGTCTAAAAGAAATTTCAGTCATCTAGGATATGAAGAAGTTAATTATACTTTAAAAGGGAAATTAATAATCCCCTTAAAAGGGAAATTATCTTTCCTGTAGTGTTGGGGTAGATTGTTAGCCTAATCCATTGTAGCACATAAATGTCCCTGTTTACCCTAGGTTTGAGGTAAGAGCTTCAGACTCTTAGCCTTGTCTTTTTCTATCAAACAATCTCCACAAGAGAGTTTCTGATACCAGGAACACTGCCTAAACCTGCCTCTCTTGATGTGTCAATGGAAATCTTTCCAAACTTTTATTTTCTCCTCTTAGCTATGCTTTGCTTTTCATTTGACTCTAAGGGTAAATGTGATTATTGAGATATGTGAATTTGCTAGAACAGTGTGCAATACAAAGTGGTGGTGTGTCCTATGATTAAATCTGATGCTGACCTGTTTGCCTCAGATTAGCTGAGTTTTCACTTCACCTGGTCCAAATGATGGCTTTATCTTTGTCCTGCATGTTCCTAACTCACAGGCAACAAAACTGAGAGAAAAACATGCTATTATCCCATGTTTTCCACAGGATTGTGATGGCCAGCTGCCCTGAAAACATACTTCCTGGTTTACCTAGGTACCTATTCCTGTTCTTTTTCAAAATAACCCAGAAATTCTAGAACTTTGCTCCTCAGTTCCTTCCTCCTTCTCCACAGATACTATGCATTTCCTCCTTCTGCTCCTCTCAAACTGCTGGTTACCAGTCCAGTTGAAGTCCCACTTGCCACAACCTCAGGGTTTCTTTTCCTCCTCCTTTCTGTTGTTTCTTCTTTTTCTTTCTTACTGGGGTGGTCTTGAGATTTCATGGGCATCTCTTCTTTCTTAGCTGATTCCTGAAATAGTCTTCACTTTTTTTCGTGTACCCAATAATCTCAGCTAAGAACAACTACCACTGCAGCCACACGACTTTTGGTCAATGCTTTTTTTTTTAACTGCTCTTATGTCATTTGAACTCTAAACTCTGACAATGTTGGGACTTTTTATGTTGTTGTTGTGTGGAAGCTACCCAGTAATACTATAGATATTATCAGAAAAGCCTCCTTTTTTTCTTCTTTTATCTTTTCTCCTAGAACCATTATATCTTTCTCTTTTGAAACCTTTTCTGTCTTTCCAGATGCAGTTCCAAAAGCAATAGAGACATTTTTTAGCTTCATTCTTTCTTTTCTTTTTCACGTCTGAATACTTTTGCTCCCGTTTGTAAAACAGCTTCAAATCTTTGCTATTTTACACTGTAGTTGCTCAGTCATGACCTATTTATCCTTGCAACTCTTGCCAAGATTACCAAAACCACTCATGTTCAACCAGTGGTCTCTTTCTTCCTTGGCAATGCATGGGAAAGAGTACTGTTACCACTGGAGAGCACTCTTATACAACTACAAATACTGATTTATGTCCATCAGCTCCCTACTTCATCCCATTCTGTTCATTGTCTGAAACATCTGGTATTTTAAGTATTCGACCACCGTTGGTCATTAGAAGAGTTGGAGGAAGGTTTTTGGATATTCTTCAGAAGACTGGATCCTGTTACGCTACCTTCTGTGTTCACTTCCTTTATGTGCTTGTGGGACAACAGCACTAAGTTTGCCACTGGAGGTGGTCTGAAAGCTGAGGGAAACCTTGAAAGCTTTGCTTCCTGCCCCCTTAACTCATACTGTAAAGAGACGTGTGCTCTGCGGAGTCTAAGAAGTCATTTTACCAACTGCAGTTATTGCATGAATTAATTTCCAGCATTTTCTCCATCTGTTGATACTTTTTAATAGAGAGGAGCAGTTCTGTGGTTAAGTGGTCTGCCAGCAACTAGTGATTGTTTTCCTGAAATTTACCCAATTAACAGTTGAGTAAGGATTTTAGGAGCATTTATAATGCAATTGCAGCTGACAATGCTCTTGACTATCACAGGATCATTGCAGTTGCTCAAGGCATTAGCAGGCTGCTATCACACACTCCCAAAGGTATCTCATCTCCAGCCTGAACCAGCCCCAGTCCCACAGGAACCCCAGAAACCCACAGGAAGCTCCAACCCTGGTTGTCCTGGTGGCTTCCACTGATCTCATTCCAGTTTAACATCTTTCTTGAACTGCAGCAGGGGTTAAAATTGAGCCCAGTATTTCAGTTGTGGTCCAACAAGTACCAAGTAAAGGGGAGTAATCACTTCCACTGACCCCCTACCTCTGCTCCTGTGAGCACAGCCAAGGATGTTGCCTGCCTGCCTTGCTGCCACTGGAACCCACAGTGCACTGCAGATTCATGCTTAGCTTGAAGTCCACCAGGACCTGCAGGCCCTTTGTAGCAGAGCTGCTACCCAGGCAGTCAGGACCCAGATTCCTTTGCTATCTTGTGTACATCTGTGGTGGTCTGGAAGATTGTTTTTGTAACTCACTTGAACTGGCTTGGCTTGGGATTCTCTGGATTTGATGTAACATCCTGCAAAATACCCAAAGAAAATTTAGACTGCTCTAATGGGCTATTTTGTACCATCGGTTGAAAACAGGAACCATCCGGGATGGAGATCAAGTCTTGTGAAGATATATTTCTAATGGCAGAACCCTTTATCACTCAAGCCATTTTCTGAAAATTGTTGCAAACCAGCCTGACTATGAATCAGCAGTCATTAAATCTTACATCCTGAGTACAAGAGGCCAGATAACACATTTTGCCAAGGTCTCTCAGTACTTGCTGGAATGCGATGGCTCTTTAGACTCTTTTGAGTGATGCATGTCACATACTGCACATAAAAAAATGTACGAGCGTTCCATGTGATCATACCAAGCCTCTGAAGATTTCTTTGGCTCTTCAGTTGCTTAGCTCAGATTCACAAGTGGGACACAGCGCTTCGTTCTTCAGCTTGCATGGAAATGCTGACTTGTTTAATTTAAGAATTATTAGTGGGATTTTTAGAAGGGCCTTAAGTGACTTATGAACATAAGCCCCATTGAAAGTCGAATCCTACTTTCCATAAATATCGACCATATTTCTTCTGGTAAAATGTTTCTGGCTCGAGGGCCTCCTGCCAAAAACAACCTGTCTCCATTTCTAGACAACTTTCACCCTGCATTTTTGATATGTGCAACGTCCCCACGGAGCACAGCGTTACAGGTCAGGAAATGAGCGTGGAACAAAAGAAGCATAGGAAGCACTGTCGACTGTGTATCCGACCTGGGAGACAAGACATGGTGTGGCTGTGGCTGGGCTGTGAGAGTTGCAGCCTCCCTGGGACTCCAGCCAGGAAATTGCACAAAGCCCAGAGCAAGAGACCCTCACCATTTTTTTTTTTCTTCACACTGACAGATGTCCCTCTCTAGCAACCTGTCGTGCTAGAGAAAAGTTACAGAGGTGACAAAAAATGTCAGTCGGGGATTATGGCTGTTTCTCTGACTGGTTTCCATTGTCTGTGTGCAGACAGAAAATAGGTGAGCTGCTTAGGCACAGGCTGTGAGCAGTAAGAGACAGGGGACAGTGAAGCCTGAAGGCGGAAAACACAGGAGGAGGCAGGAAGACCTCTGTCCTCTTCCTTTCCTCTAGCCCATGTCTATACTGGCCATTCACTCTAACAGCTGATTCTTCCCCTTCCATACACGGCTTGTGAAACATCTCACCCCAGTAGCTGGAGATTTCCAGAGTGATTGGAATATCTAGACCAAATACCTGACCAATTCAGGTTCTTTTCCACAAACAGAATTTCAGGACGAGGACATGAGGAGAGATTTCTAAACAGAAGATTTTACCATGTCACCAGCTAGAAAAGCAAGTATTTGCTAAGGTCCTTCTGTGTTCAGGGTATCATCAGCACAGGAATTTTAGCATGACCATAACTGGGCTACTGAGCCTTGGACAGGGAAGCATTTGCTGCAGTGTTGCAGTACCTCCCATCTTTAAAACAGATGGGTATCACTTCTGAGGCACCTTTAATGTTACTTCAGTTGGATTCCTCCAATACTGAGGGATTGCAAATGGCATCTTGCTTAAAAAAACACAGGTCCACAACCTTAAATGTATATAAATGATAACAAGTCTTTTGACATACAACTAATAACAAAAATAATTATCAAAACTGCCATCACAGTGGGTAGACAACATGTATAGAACACTAGTTAAAAAGGAGTCAGTTTGGGGGACAGTGGGCTATCTAGGGCTGTGAATACAGTAGATCTCAGCTTGGTTACAAGCTCTGTCTTTTCATCATTCAGCTGAGGTTCTGGCTGAAGGATGCCACAGCTCCATCTCTCCTGGTGATCCAAGTTCTTATACAGTAAAAATAAGGGTGTAAGATTGAGAGATAGAAGATGAGATGAGCCCCGACCATTACCTGAAGACTGAGTTTGGATCACCCAACCCAGAAGATCACCTGTGCCTCTGGTCACATGGTATAAATTGGCCCTATGAGATCTGTTCCCACCTTCTTAAATGGAGCAGGACATTCAACAGACTAGAAAATATTGCTGAATGACAGATTTTTGGTAAGCATAGGCTCATTCTCTATAAAAGAAGAAAAAGAAGATTTAAGAGAGAAATAATGGAGAAAAATGGAAATACGTCTTTCTCGGTTTCTATTTTATTTTTGGAGAAGCAGACTACTGCATTTCTGCTGTACTTTCTTAACAGATACCAGGAGACTTTTCAAAGGTTATTTTTGGAGCCATTAGATCTCATTCTTTCCTGGAGCCCTGGCCAGGTCAACAACACTAAGGAGTGACTATTTGTACCAGAAGAACTCTGTCTCTCAACCTCTGAGTCCGTGGAGCAGGCACTGTTGCTTGAAAGAAGTCTAGCAGCATTTGTTTTGGGGTTTGCTTGTTTCCTTGAGTCCCCTTGGAAAGTGACCATGGCAATTAGAAATATTAATTGAGCTGCACAGAAACTCCGCCAGAAACTTGTGCTCTCCTTCAGGGAGCAGCCACAGGGACCTGGATGCCAGCTGAGGTCTGTGAGGTTTAGCAGGCTGCTAAGCTCGAGGAGAGGAGCCAGCTCTGTGCTGGGGACACCAGCCATGCTGTCAGCTTATGGTTTGTGATGCCGAAGTGACACAGCATCCTCACATGTGTGCTCCTCTGTGCCTGGCCTGGGTGCCTGAATGCTCACACCTGCTGCTTCCACCCTGGGTCTGGGTTGATTCCCAGCCTGAGAAGTGTCGAATATAAGTGAGATGCACACTTGCAAGAGCTATGCTGAAATCCCAGCCCTGCTGGCCAAACCACCTCTCCAACTTCTTGTGCAGCCACTGGCACAAGGAAGGGCAGGAGGGGCCAAGATCTCACATTTTTCGGCTCCGAGAGCTTTGGTTTTAAACCTGTAACCTGGGAGGAGGAAAATTCAAGCTGTTCCCTCTTGTGCTCTATATTTATAATATATAGTGGGAGATTCAGTAAGCCATTACTTTCCTTTTCCCCTCCTGTGTGATTAATTTTGCAAAGGAGTCTGCCTATGACAGAAATAGTGACAAACACAAGCAGCTCCTCACCTGCCTTCCAAATGTGCCTTTGCAGCCAGCCCGTGAACCATTCCATCATGCTGACGAGGAGCCACACAAGCAGCTTCCACCACCCTGGGTGGGAATGGAGCCCCTGCCTTGCTGTGGTGCACAGAGGTGGAAGCTGGAGCAATGGTGCACAGGTGATACCACCTGACTGGCAGCTGAGGAAACAGATGCTAGGCTTCACGCACTCAAGGGATGCCCACTTCCATGCTGTTAGGAATATCTCCCTATCAGTGGAGGGATAGTGGGATGGTAGGATAGTGACACAAGCACAAAAGGCAGTCTCCCTCAGGATCTGACTTGGTTTTACTTTTCTGTAGCCGCAGCCTTAAAAAGTCTGGAAAAAGTTTTCCACACTAAATTAATTATGCTTCAGCCTAGATCCACAGTCATGAAGTAGTCTTCTAGTTGTCCCTGTTCACAAAATCATACTGTGTTTACAGCTGACAGTGAACTTTGGCTATAATCATTGAGTATGTGTAAATGTTTTAGACAAAAGGAGATTCCATAGATAATGGAATTTTAGCATACACAAAATCACATGTGTCTTGAAGGATTCAAGGTGCTTAAGGACAGGGACTAGTTAACACCAGTGGCTGAAGAGATAAAAAC
Source organism: Vireo altiloquus (assembly GCA_013396875.1). Taxonomy (NCBI): domain Eukaryota; kingdom Metazoa; phylum Chordata; class Aves; order Passeriformes; family Vireonidae; genus Vireo; species Vireo altiloquus. The sequence continues at coordinate 1,351,676 of VZRF01008653.1, forward strand.
AGCTCTACAAACTCAAGGAAAGCAAGTGAGCTCACCAAAGGTGATTCTTAATGGTTTTTTGGGATTCATGTCATGCCTCCTGGACATATATATCCTGTTCCACATGCTGTTTTGCTAAGTGGGGCACAAAAAAGGAAGTGAACATAATCTCTCTTCACTAGGCACCCCACTTCCTTCTCAGCCTCAAGAGGAGTCCCTTGTCCACACATGGGCCTTCCAAATTTCCGTGAGGGAAGGACTACCTTTGGTTTGAGGCAGCCTCTTTTTGCAGGGTGCCACCTTGCTGTACCTGACACATGAGTGACCCTCATTCACCCCAGACCTGGATGCTGCAGAAGGTGAAGCTCTGCCATGTCCAAGCCACTAAAGGTGGTATGAACCTGCACATGCAGCTGTTATCCTGATGTCATCATGCTTTCATTCAGAACAGCAACCCTATCTGAAACCCCTGCCTTGTGCATTCATCAGCCAACCCTGAACATTCCAGATATTATGGATATTCTGCTACCAGAATCTGAGCACTGCAGAGAATCCTAAACCCCTGTTTTTTTCTGCCTTCTCTCTGCCCTGTATTTATCAATGCCACACATTAGGGGGCAGGATGAGGAGTCTCTGTGGTGTCTTTAATACAACACAAGAACAGTGGTTTTCTTATTTCTAGTTCAGTCTTTGAGGAAAGATAACATGAAATGGAATATATCTTGATCCATCTGTGATGAATGACATGGATCTGTTTATGCAGATGTTTATATAGTGTTAGTTAATGGTAATTATTTATTGTTCCAAATTCAAAAGCAGCTTGGAGCATTGCAGAGATCTGCTAAGTGATCAGTGTTCTACAGAGATGCTGTGAACACTGGTTTCTAAAGTATAGGTGGGACCCAGCATGAATCTATACCAAAGAGATTCTCTGCAGAAAGTGAAAGATGAAACTGAGTTTGCTCTTAGCAGCCCATTTCTGCCTCCACTGCTGCTGCAGCCATAGGCGCCCTTAGTGTGGCATAATGGGAGGGGAATTTTAGCATGACCTGTGGCACAGATGGGTCAGAGAAGGGACATTTTGCACATCTTCACCTCCAGTCTCCCAACTCATCCAACTCCCTCCTGCCTCTAGTGAATGTTATTTCCTTTAGCTGCCTTGTGTGCGTACTGACAAAATGCAGGCCTACAGCAATGTTTTTCCACTTGAGGACATAGGGAAGCTTGAATTAAGTCTTCCCTGTTGATGTTTGCACTGTGCTATGTTTGTTTTGGTTTATTTTTATGTAGCTTACAGCTCTGTTAATTCAGTCACATTTACTTCTCCTGTTCACCTACAAGCAGTTCACCATTATCAGCTTCTTGCTTGCTTACTCTCCCCGTGTCACCGTCAAGGGTGTGCAGTTCATTCTTTGCTGCTCCACATTAAAAGCACTTTGGAGGGTTTGCTTTTGCTGTTCAGATCCTTACATCTTCATGCAGCTGCTGCTGCTGTCTTGCTTTCATATGGGCAACCATACCCTTGATATTTTATTTTATTTTAAATTTCATCTGGTAATTCAATTGACTATTCCAACTCAAAATTATATGGATCAGGCTAGAAACTATTCTTTCATTTTCCTTGGATCAGGAGGATGTGAGAACAATGGTAGTTTGGCTAGATGAAGATGACTCCCTCTGTCCCACATGTGGCTGATGGCTTTTGTCAGTTCATGGCCCTCCTTAGCAAGTTGATATTCTCATATTTAATATTTGACCATTTGTTCCGTGAATTCTCCTAATGATTTTTTTTAACCTACATAAGCCTTTTAGCTTCCACTCTCTCCTGTGATAAGGGGTTGTACAGTGTAGCCATATTTAGGGTGAAGAAGTACCATCTTTTGTTTGTTTGTTGAACCTTTCAGCATGTTGCTCTTTCACCAAGGTGCTGTGCTTTATCACTTGTGCCTCTATAAGCTAAGAAAAAAAAAATCTCCATATATTTTATTGTTTTGAAACAAAACATGTAGTTTTGTAAGTAAAAGTAAAGTGGTCCATAATGAATATGATGTAAAGTGTAAATTGCAAATCAGAGCTGACAATTGAATGCCTGAAAATCCGGTGTTGCAATTTTTCCCCTTTCTTTAAGACCTTTGAACAAATCATTGGGGGCTCACAACATCTGAAAGTGCTTAGGTGAAAGTGGCATGAAGAGGTGTGATCAAAGCCATTTTCATAGCAGACATAAAAATCATAGCATATCTGATTTAAAACAGGGTAAGCAAAACCTAACCTGCCTGCTGGAGAAGATTCCATTGAAACTAGTTTTAGCTATCATGAGGCTCAAGTAGTGTGTTTGGGACGCTGGAGATTTGGATCTAAAGCGAACCCTAACCAACAGGCATTTAAATACGCTAGAGACTCCAAGCCTTGCAATGTTATGATGTTATGTATATGAAGAAAACTCACTTTAAATTATGCAGTCTGATGTGAGGATGAAGTTAAATTGCATACGAAATAATAATTTTCATTATCAGTTAAAAAATTCCCTGGCATTTTAAAAAGCTGTTCACAGACATCTAGCAATGTAGGTTAAAAGAGAAGAAAAAAAACCCCAACTTTTTAGCAAGGTGAAAAATAATGTGTTTAGCTTCAGGCACTCTTTAAACTGCCTCTTTTCTGAGAAGGGAACACAGATGTGTGAGATTCTGGATTTAGTTCCAAGCCAATACTCTTAATTAACTTCAAATTGTTTAAATATATAACATCATTGCAGGGATGCAGCATCCTGGGGGTGCACTGGGCTGCACCCAGGTGTCAGTTGTTCCCAAAGTTCACCTGCAGCACCCCAAGAGGTGCAAACCACTGCAAGAGGCAAACATATGTGCCTCATAAGGGCAAATTACTTCAATGTGTGTCTGTTCTTTGGACATGAAAATAAGTCCAGAAGGGTGTTCATACTGGGAGGAATGCTTGGCTTAAGAAATAGAAATATTCGTTAAAGCTTGAAGAGCACATTTTGCCATTGCTTTCAAATTACCCTGGGAATGACTGGGAGGAAAAAAAGATACTTGGGAAAGACATAGAGGTTCTGAAAGATGGAAACTGGTCCTAGACTGTAGGTCTCAAGGAGAAACACTAGGCAATGAGCTAGGAGGGAGCCTAGGTCTGGTTGGACCAAGGGATGGATTCTAGTGATATACAAAAATAAAACAGATAAAAGAATTTTCAGTGAGCTGAAATTCACTTTATGTGATCTGTTCCATCAATGAAAAAGATTCAGTGGTTCACAAGTCAAAAGGGAGTTGGCAATGCCTTCCTGTGGCCCCATCTAAGGCTATCTCTCTCAGCTCACAGGGTATAGATGTCATTTGCTCGTGCTGATTGTGTGCTGTACTGATCCTAGGGGCAGCAGCACCAAAAACAGGTCTGGGGGAAGGTACTGCTCCTGTCCATAGTGGCAGATGGGAACAGTGCGCAGCAAACAGCATCTAGAGCTTCCAGCTGAGCACCCAGGGTAAAGGAAAATGTTATGCTGCTGCTCACACTATGGCTGATGTCCCCCTTGTGTGCCTGCTGAAGTCCTGAGGAAACTTGGTGCATAAGCATGCAAGTGAGAGGTCTTTATCCTGTGCACAGTCAGTTGCAAAGAAATCTTCTGATCTATCGAATTTTTGACTTTAATGTTATTGTTCTTTGCAATCTGTACATTTGCATATACATGAACGGATACACAAGATTTTTGTACCTAAGTGTTCTCGTGTATTTCACTGCTAAGATACCACTGTAACTTCAATAACTTCAGGAGTCTTGCTCAGAGCTAAAAGTACTGTAAATGAGTGGATAATCAAGTCTGCAGTGTCACCCCCCAGTTTCTGGGCTACACGCAGGCAGTGTCCCGAGGATGTATCTGTGCTGAGTCCCACGCCGTGAGGAGATCCCCAAGCAAGCAGCCACAGAGCAGGCTCTCAATGGCTGTGTCAGTGTGCTATGATGCTATTAATTAGTCCTGAGTTAATTAGCCCTTGCGAGAGGCAGTGTTAACCTGGCTGTATGGCTTTGGGGACTCTGTGTACTGTCTCTGCATGGGATTGTGCCGTGTCATGCCTTGAGGATGTACCATCCCCTTCTGAGCCAAAGAAAGATCTGCCACGCTTTGCTCCTGCATCACACGGGTGGGACAGGGAATTTTGGTATGAACTATGGTCTGTGTTGCTCAGAGGAGCAGTGAGGAAAATCACAGAGTGAAAGGAAAAGGTTATGGCAAAGGTCTGTAGAGTGGGCCTAAGTTTCAAGGAGAATTTGCAAAGGTAAGAAGCAGGTGTCTGAGACTGAAAATTGTTCTTGCCTCAAACATTGATATAAAGTTTTGATCATTATAAAAAAGCTACAACCAAGAAGCCTCCCTGAAGACTGGGACTTTGAACTGAAAGTCAAACTGCTGATTAGATAAAGGGAAACCCATGGTTCAGCCATCTCAGGTGGAGGGAAAGGTTTGCATCCACCAAAAGGCCAAAGCCACCAGCTGTGCTGAGGATCATCCCTGGCTGAGGTTGGGGTGGGGGAGGTTTTGGATGCATGGTGTAACCTCTAGCCAGAGGCACTGAACACCCATCCTCCCTTACACAAACCAGCCCAGCTGTGGCACCCCAACCCCACAAGCCACATCCACAGGACTCTCACGTGAGAGGCAGCTGAGGGGGAGTCACAATCCATCAAAGACCCCCCAAGGTGCTGGGCCTTGCACCCCAGGGCTGCACGTGACGGAACAGACCCAGAGTCTGCTGTGAGAGACTGCTCCCTCCCCAGGGGGACAGGCCTGGACATTGCCACCTGGCTTGAGGGGATATAAACTCAGGGGATTCTACACCTTTTGGGGCGACCTTCACCACCAAGACCAGCTGGAGAGGATCAACAGAACATCGTTGGGATCCACGGAGCGATGGTGCTTGACTTATTCTGTCCCTGTCACTCTCTTTCTGTCCCCCCCACCTATTTTCTACTCCTTTTCTTTCCTCTTTCTCTCATATTTACTATACAATAAAATCCATATTATTGTCACTGGCACATGGTCTCGTTTGCACCTTAATTTGGGCAGAGGAATTTCTAAAGAACCTTAATAATAATTGGATCATAACAGCAGGTTGATTCTTTTCTGTCATGGGATTAAATGAAACAGACTCAAACCAAAGAAAGTGAAGCATTTTTTCATGCAATGGATAGTTAAGAAATCAAACTCCCCGTGCCAGTATTTTGTGTATGTTGGACATTTATACAGGCTCAAAAAGCTAATTAGACAAATAAAGGAAAAAGCCACCCAAAGCTGTCAAATTTCAAGATTCACTTTAGACTAAGAAAATCCTGGGGCAGCAGTCACTCGAGGCCAGGAAACTACATCAAAGACAAGTCACTGTCCTAGTCTTGCATTTTCCCCTGTCATTTGCTGGTGGCCAGTGAAGCTGCCAGCCCTAGCTCAGAGGAGTGGTTGGTCTGTCCCAGTAGAGGTCTTCCCAGGTGTCACTGTGCTGTATTTGTAGCAAATCTCATAGGTGTCCCCCAATCTCCAAGGAGCTTCTTGTCCTTAATGTAAAACAATGTGCCTTCATCAGAAATGTTCAGTTAGTAGGCATGCCCTTAAAAGAGGAAGAATCAGAATCATAGAACTACAGATAGTCTTGGGCTGGAAGGGACCTTAAGGATCATTTGGTTTCAACACCCCCTGTCATGGGTAGGGATGCCACCCACTAGATCACGTTGCTCAAGGCATCAAGACTAGGACCACATCAAAAATAATAATGCAAAATCATGAAATTTTTTTCATGCAGGCTTTTAGCCTTACTGCAGAAGAAATACATGCCACTCACGGCATACACTGAGAAAAATTTTAACATAGCCCATGAAGAGCGTAGAAAGAACATGTTGCTTGGATAAAATTTTAGGCCAACTCATATCAGCTTAAGTAGTGTAGGAATGCAGTACCAAACCCAAGACACTCTATGTCTCATTCTGAGAAAAATTCAAGCATGTGTTGCCACAGAAAGACCAGCACCAGCATTTTTGATCTTTAACAAAAGCTCTTGCTTAGTAACTTCAAATACTACAGAAAGGTCTAGTAGCATCTAACAAGTGAAGTAAGCGAAGAGTTGTGGAGTCATAATGCTGAGCAGGCTGATTGATTTTTGTCAGGCTCCCGAAGCTCTGCTCCATCCCTGTGTTCAAGGCAAGCAAACGAGAAAAGGAAATTCAGAAAAGGATGATAATTAGTGGTATCTCCCTCAGCAAAGGCCTTGAAGGTTTTCAGCCCAGAGAAACTGTGTGTATTTGTGTAATTTAACAACATCATTCATATGTTCAGGAACTCCTCTGAACAACCAAGTGAGCCAGGAATCTCATCAACAAACAGTTGAATGTAACCTCTGGATAACCCTCTAATCTCCTCCATTCCCCTTGAAAATCTGAGGAGGAAAACACTAGAAGACAACAGATTGAAAAAGCCTGACCAAGGGAACTGCTGGCGGACAGCTAGGCATGGGTGTTTCTCTTGTTTGCAAATTTTAGCAATTAAGAAAGTGTTGAAAGATTCTGAAAACATGTTATCATTGAGAGAAGAGAGACTCCTAGGATTTAAATGTCAGACAGAAATAGGGTAAAATACTGATTGGCTTTAGTTGATGGTAAGTCAAAAGTAAATTCAGACTTTCCCCTCAAACAACATAAGCTGTCAAATATGAAAGTGAGCGAGTCATTTGTCTTCTGATTTCACAGACTATGAATACCAAAACAACACATACCACAATAACAAGGCAGTGTTGAGAGGAGCTCTAAAACTCCATCTGATCCTCCATATGTTGCAAGAGAAGTAAGAGTTTTTGAAGGAGACAGAGTCCGCAGTGAGAAGAAAATGTCTGAAAGACTCTGGAGATGGTTTTGTGGGCAGATATGACTATGAGAAGGAAAACAGATTTTAAAAAAATGCAATATTGATTAGGAAAAGCTGTGAATAAGGTTAAACATTTACAAATAACCCATCAAGCAGCTAACATCTAATCAAAACCATAGTCTTTCATTTTATGCCAGAAAACTAATTATATTGAATTAAGCCAAAAGAACAAAGGTGTTTGGAAATAAAATATGTCGAAGGATGAATAAATCAACATGAATCTTAAATTCATGAGGAATGATGACCTAGTCACCAAATCAAATATGGGCTCACAAATTTAATTAAGAAAATCAAAATAATCCTGCATCAATCATTAAACAATTAAAGCATGGGGAGTAATGAGGGAAATGACGGCAGTCAAGTAAAAAGGAAACATCTAGTAATTGTTTTCTGAAAAAATAAAAAGAATGAAAGACTCTGAAAGATGGGCATTGCCCTGGCTTAAAAAATCTCAACATACTTTTTGACTCTCAGTTGCTGTTGATGTCTGGTCTAACTGTCTGCAAAGACAGCTTTGTTTGCACTTATCCTCTGCCCATTATTTAAGCAGAAGGAGATAATTCACCTTGTGGAGGGGTTGCTGTATCTTGGGGAAACATGGTTGATCTTGCCAAACTGACTCAGCAAACAAAGCAGCATAATTTGTTACTGAACTTCTAACCATTCTTCTAAACAAGTGTATCATTGGTCCCACAAACAAGGAGGAAGGTTGCCTGAGAACAAGATTCTAGAATGGATGCAAAATATTAAACACCCAGACCAGCAAGGGAGAGATCATTTTATTAGAGACATGTAGTATTGCAAGGCTCACTTGGACACAGCCAACACAGTGGCCTGTATGGCCATAAGACTTCGAATGATAAGCATCTTGGAACCACTTTGCATTTTAAATCTTTAAGCAAGCACTCTACATTGCTCCCTGAGGTCCATGCAAAAGTAATGGTTTGGTAGGACGCTCAGCAGGAACCCATGCCACTGGCAAAGGCAACAGCACCATTTCTATAGCAGCAGATTCTTTCCCAATAGTTCAGTGATTCTTATTTGTTCGGATTTGGGCATCCAGTAGGATCACTGCCCAAGCAAGTATGACATCTACAGCAGAAACAACCATGAATGTGCTTTGCTTTACACCATCCTGGAGAAATTTGCAGTTGAAAACCTGTGCTTAGAAAATAATGAGTAGGAGAAGCACCACAGACTAGCCCAAACCATCTTGACCCTGCTTAAAATTTAGTTGCATGCTCATCAGAAAAATAATGGCACAGAGAAAATGCTTTTTCCTGCAGAAAAGCAGAATTCTGTCATCTCTTTGTCCTATACATGGACTGGATGAACCAGAAAGGACATTTTCCTCATGGAGTTTTTATTCCAAAATACATTTAAGGATTGGGGTATTACTCACATAGATGATTTCTTACTACAAAAGCCATCTGTTTTATACTTGAAAATAAATAGAGAATGAAATATCTCAATGTATTTCATTTTACCCTTTACTAAACTGGATTTGTGTGCTTAACGTTAACCTTCCCATTCAAATGTCATTAGCTGCTAATTAAGATGTTGATATGCTGATTGTATATCTTGCAGTAGAGATGATTTGCAGGCACTTACTAGGTGTTTATCAAACTCCAGCACACGTATTAGTTTAGCATGTGTGGCACATTTAATTTACTGAACACTGTCCCAGTTCTCCACTCTTTTTTTTTCCTAATACATAATGAGCAAAACATGGCAAGTTGTCAGGAATAACCTCGGAAGAGAAGTAAGTGACCTAGGCACTCTTGTGAAAACAATTTTTACCTATGATTTCAAGAAAGCTTATTTAGAAATCTCTAAAACTATCCCAGCATATTACTAACAAAATGAATAAACCCTCTGAATTTGTCTACAGTTTACACAGTCCCATAGTCAGAGACAGAAGCCTTCATAGTGTTAAAGGTTTTTTTTTCAAGCAACTTCCTTGCTGCTGGCAAGAAGAGTTTAAATCAGAGAAAGGCAGTGATGATTCTGCTAGTGCAAAAGCAGTTCTGCAACGCAGGGTACATTTTCACAGGACTTTTTAATATAATTTATGAATATTTGCTCGCAACATAATTGTCTTTTCTGCTGACATTTTCAAAGCAACACTGTGATTTGTTGGGTCTCCTGAGAGTCCAAGTACAAAACTGATAATTATATTAAATATACATAGACAATAAAGAGTGTGTTTACATAACTATGCCCATAAATATCTGGTTGAACAGTCATTGTTCTCAAAACCCTTTTAAGCAGCTCTCAGAGGGATCCAGTTCTAATGACATGATGGTTTAAAAGATGTTGCTCAGTCTTGTTCCATATTTAATTAACTTTCCTTTTTTAAACTTGTGATGGTGGAGACAATAACAAATAGCTCTGAAAAGAGAACGAGCTTTGAAACATGAGTGAGACCTTGTCAGGCTTTTGTGTGCCACACACAGAAGAAGATCTGCACACAAGAGTTGGTGGCCAGGGACTGTCCAGCTCCTGGGGGACCTCATTGCTGTAGCATTCACAGTTCACTACGACTAATAACAACAGCAATAACAATAATAATAATTAAAGAAATCTTCTGCATACAAATAAGGGAAGTGACATAGGGATGAAAAGTCGACCTATGAAATGGAATTGGTAGAATAGGCCTAAACTTGTTTATTTTTGTGCTGCTACACAGCAATGAAGCAAATATTTTAAAGAGAACGGCACATTGCCCACTAAGGTGTAAAGGGCGTGTGAGCATTAATCGAGCATCAGCCTATGACTGAACACATTATGCAGGAATCAACATTTCTAAATTCACAGACAGTCTTATTCTGTGGAGTCCTTCACATTGCCTCATCCTAGACAGGGCTGCTATAGCAGCACAATATTCTGTTTTCACACTGAGCTATTTTTAATTGTCACCAATTAGAATTCATTTACTTTTATGTGTCCTGGTTGTCACAATATTAACATTTGTAAGTCTTTCCCTTTGCAGGCTGTGAGAATCTGTTGTGACATCTCAATAAAGTGGGATTCAATCAAGGTGTGAATGAATTGTTAATCTTGTTATAAATAGAAAATGCCATATGTTGGTAAGGAAGGGACGTCTCCCTTTTTCTGTTGTTGAGGACAGTGGTAATGAAACAAAGTGAGTGGTCATGCCAGAATTACTAATAAAGTCCAGTCATTGAGACAGGGAAAGGACTTCACCTTTTCCCCTGCTATTAAGAAGGAAAGAATAACTGTTAATATGTCCTAATCAGAGCTTTTGAAGCATTTTTCATGTTTTTTTGTTTTTTTGTGGTTTTTTTTTTCATGGGGTTTTACATTTTTTCATGCAAAGTGACTTGTAAATCAGGGAAAGCAGTGAGAGCAAAACCAAAGAAATTCCAATAACCTCCATGTGGACTGAACCACACAAAATGGATTGGAAAGACTAACTTACAGGCAACTAGCTATGAACACATGTATGATGGTAGAAATTCTGGGTTTGGGTAGCTGAATGCCATAAAGGCTTAATACATGCTTATTCCTGGACCATCTTTTGTTCAGATAAAGAATCAGTGCATTTCCTCATAAATCCAGCACTCAGATATTGTCTGGGTAGGTCACTTCACTTCTGCAGTGTAAATTCTGTATTTGTATCTGCTTTAGGTCTGTGACATTTCCTAAACATTGCTCTGGCAATCAAGCAGAAGGACTAATTGCTTTATTAAACAATCACTTAGAGCAAAACTCGTGTCCACTTGAAATCTTGGGAATATAGCTGGTCTCAAAGGTAAAAGGATACTTTGTCCATCAATCTATCCACACAGCCCTTGAACCCTTTATCCTTTTGTCTTAGGCTAAGGGCCTGAGGAGGGGCTTCTCTCAGCTTTTGCTAACCCAGGGCAGAGAAAGGCATGCCACAGCTGAAATGCACACATGCACACAGAGTGCCGTGTCTCTCCTTCCAGCAGGCAAGATGATCTGCCTCTCCTGTTGATTTTTCTAAATGCTGTGGTAATTCCCCAGGCAATACCCAGTTCTCATTGGGAAGTTCAGATGTCTTCCATAATCTATTTAAACAGCTATTTAGGTATCACTGAGAAACCTGTTACTTTAGAAAAGGTAAGAGGATTCCAGCACTTGATACCAGCAGCCAGCTCTCAGAAGCCACCTGGGGCTGCCCGTGGCCACAAGATCCCTCTATTCCCCTGTGCCGACCTCAAGGGACAATTGATGCATGAAGTCTTCATCACATTTGCTGTTGCTGTGTTTACTGTTCCTTTATTTACATATCTAGAAATTCAACATCTTTGCATGTTTTGCAAGCTGTCATGACATGAGACGCTAGTAATAGACTATGTTTTGCTTGCTAACATATTTTTGACATATTTTAGCTTTTGATTATAAGATTGCATCTTTCCTTGCTACCATCTGTCTCAACTCAGTGGCACTCTGGCACTTACAAAAACAGTAGGGTGTAATATTTCTTATATACTTGAACTCTACTACAAACATGTTATTTTCAGTCCTAACCAATATGTCACACTTTCACACATGAAGGCTGAAATGCCTTATATCCTTTAAGGTATCTGTCAAAAATAAAGAACATATCATCACATTCAATTTGGCTGAGATGAGTAATATATTAATGAGAATAAGAATGGGAACGGTTTCTGACTTATAAATAGAACTGGCATTTTACAAGCCTTGTGTATTCATGACTGCATTTATCCTTTTGTCAGCACAAATGAGATATTCATACAAAACCCAGGAATTTCTTTCTTGTATTTAGCAAAATCTGCACAATATTTTCAAAGCTGAAGTTTTAAATATGACACATTTTTTCTTGGAATAAGTGGTAGCCAGACAATTTCTGACTTTACTTGTTTTCTCTCTGTCCTCCATCTGTAAGGAGTCAAATTATTACATTCAGCAAACTGGAAATCACACTTTATATCTACCCTGACAGCACTAGGCAAGCAGTTCCAGACAGTGGGACTTGTTGTGATGTGCCACTGTTTAAAGGAGGTATTTCAGCAGCACTGGTTTCCATGGGATAAAACCAGAATTCCAGCAATTGGATAAGATAGTAGAATAGCTGGGGAATGTTTTTTTGGTCCTGTTTTGTAGGTGAGCTGGAGTCGTGGGGGACACTGGTAGGCAAGCAGAGTGTTTATCCCCTTTTTTCTTCTCCTTGAAACTGCAGGCAGTCAGGAGCCAATTCAGACCTGAGGAAGGCCATGAGGTGTTGTGAGGGCTCCCCCCGGGGCGTGGTGCCAGTGAGCATCACCCCATGGTGTGCACCACCTCCAATTCTGCTACCCATGCCAGAGGAGAGGCTGAGGGATGTCAGCTTAACAGCGCTGCTGGCAGAGCTGTGGTGGCTCCCTCTCGTCGGTACCAGACCCAGCTCACTAAATGATATTGCATTTAAATTTACCCATAATTATACACAGAAGATGCGTGGTGACTCCTCTGGCAACCAATGTGTCAAGTGTGTAAGTATGAAATTGCTGAGACAGACAAATAAAAGAAACAAATAAACCCAGAAAACAGTGAATATCACCCTCAAGCACACATTGCTTTGCAGTGGGCCAGCAGATCTGTTTCCACTATTTAGTTAAATGCCTACCTTTGAGAAAAGCAACCTATTCCTACTGAGCAGTGTACTGATCCTGATACAATGGGATTCCAGATCTTGGTGGTTCTTTAGGTAATACAGCAGCCGTAATAATAATGCGACTTTCTGAAGAAAAAGACAAGACACAAAGCACGCTCACACATAATGGTAAACTGAATTTATTTCCTTTTGGAAAACAATTCCAGTAATCTCCAGGTTCAGACCGCAGAGTAAACATTAATAACAGTAACATACAGGTTAGTTCAACTGATTCAAGAATTTGGCCGTGTGAAATCATTAAGGAAAGTCTTGAACACTCAAAGCTTCAAATGGTATCCAGGAAAAAAAATTCTTTGACAAACTACGTAACAACTATTGCATATATGGTAATGCTATCTGTCATATCGCAAGGCTTACAAATATATATACGGGCCTTATTCAACTGTGGGTTCCTGCTCTGTGAGAAAGAGTCTCTTCGTATTTTTTGCAAGAATCTTCAGCAATAAAAAATAGTCTTAGATTCATCCATTTGTATACCAAAAGAGAGATTTCTAGACTGGAGTTTAAATGAAAGGGAGGCCAAACAGAGCTGTAATGGAACATAGCTATTACCTTCTCCCTCCTCCTTGAAAATGACATTTTTTTCTTAAGCTATTTTTTTCCCCTCACACAGTATTATTATTATTTGTATCTTTCTTGAATAGGGCCCAAGTCCACTTGTCTTTATAAGACCATTTTAGTATCAGACAACATAATACATGTGCAACACTTTATATACAGGAAGTCTATCTGGTGCTCAAAAGTTCAAACACATGAACATCCAACAGTTTCGATAATACAAGTTTTATGGTACAATACAATGATTCTGAATAATATACATTAACAATGAAAGTTTCGTGCAAAGAGTAAAATGTGTTCCCTTTTTGTGCCACAAAGAATTCTCTGGAAGAGACGGGCCTTGCACTAACTGCTGTGCTGGGTCATCGTATGGTTCTGCAACAAAAACAAAAGAAACAACTTAGTCACAGGACAGGCATTTCTGTGTCAAAGAAGGATACAAAAACAATTCTCCCAACATATCTTGCAAAATGATGGGCTGGAAAAAGAGTATTCTTGACCCCTCCTTGTTTAAACTAGCCAGAAACAGCATCTGAAACACTGTGGAAGAGAGGAGCTCTCCCCAGCACTTTCACACCAGTATTCTTTACAAATGCCACAAGAAGGGCAACACAATGTCTCCAGGCAGGGTGTGGGCTGACCTGCCCCAGTGAAACTGCAGAGCAGGTCAGTGGTTCTGGTGTCTGCTTACACACAGCTCATGGTTTATGCATTGGGAAAATGAGAAGTGCATTTGCCATAAAAGTCTCATGCCAACTGGCCTGTGCTTCTTAGACCGTGGCCCCGCTTCAAATGCACTCCTGCAGTAAAACCTATTTCCCCCACACAGTACGGCACAGTATAGTCTGGTAAGTCGCTCTCTGCTAGAGAGCTCAGACTGATTTGAAAACAGGAGGGGCTGGCACAGCCTGCCCTTTGGTCACCAAAACCCACAGGTATTTTCCCTCAGGTGAATGCAGTGCCTTATGTGTGGTAACACACCACGGACTTTGGAGTCTTAAATTCTCCTTTCCTGTGCAAGTAATCACCAAATCAAGCAGAAAACACCAGTTTCACCCTCTTTCCTACCACCCCTCACACTGAATTGACCACTTTCAGAAAGATGCTAATGAGCTGCCTGTACTGGCTCAGATCCCTCACAAGCACTGACCTGAGAGCAAGGGACCAATCCAATACATCTTAAGTTTTGCTACAATGTACACTGGATCCACAGATAACCAGAAAATGTCTGTGAATGCCACTTCTCAGACAATAGGGAAGCCACTGATTAGTGATGAATTTTCCCCTTAGTAATCAGGGCCAGATTTGGGCCAGTGACCCAGAGGGCAGGGGTGCCCCATCCTATGATTTGCTCCCAGCACATCCAGACCCTTCACTCCGCTTTATTAAGTTAATCTGTCTTTAAACCTCTTCGGACTAATGCACTTTAGGATGAACCTGTTCCCAAAAGACAGTCATCATTTACAACAAAGTGAACATCTACTGAACCATACCCTCCAGAGCCACCCATGAAAGGGCACATGAAAACAGCCTTGGTGAAACGAATGTGAAACACAGCGTGACTGCAGACCAGCCTGAGAATCCTCTCTCCCGTCCTCCTTTGCTCTCCCTAAACCATGCACGCACACAAATAATAGTTCATGGGACATTGGCAAGGAAAGGATCTTACAGTAAGACTGAGGAATTTTTAATGTAGTGCCATTCTCAAGATTAAAGGAAAATGACCCAGTGACACTCAGAGATGCAATTTCCAGATGTGAATACAAAATGATTTAATGCTGATGGCAGGAATTCCAGACTGTCCAAGGCCAAAGAGTGTTAAAAAAATATGCTCCACAACTTGATTTCATCTAGTTCCTCATCCTTCCCATAAAATCATTTCAAAATGCTGTAAAGCAGTAACAATAGATGCAGCCAAAAATGTTGGCTGGTCACAGGTAATGGGCTCTGACTTTAAAGCACAAAAGCAAGGAAATTAAGAGTTAAGCCTGACAGTCAGTCCTTTTGTCATCCTGTTGTGTCCATTTATTGCAGCACTTACAGCACAGCACCACAGGCTTATTGGAGACCCTGCAGTACCTAGAAACAACAGGACAAGTTAAATATGGGGTGGCAGCCTGAATTCTGATTTTCTTCTGTGCTTCTGAGCAGGTGAAGTAATATACCGATTGTTACATTGCAGACAGATATTTGAGGGGGGGTCTTTTGTTTCTAGCCTACTGAGAGCAATCACGTCAGTCATGCCCATTTTTTATTTCTTTTCACTAAGTGAAAAATGCATAATCAGTATGAAGCTGGATGAACAGTTGCATATGAAGCAGTCAAAAGGTGTTTTAGAATTGCAGCCATAACTCTCGCTGCGATGACATTTTTGATTAAAAAGTAAAAATGCCCAAATATGAAGGAGACAAAATAAAACACAGCATAAGGACTGACTTGCCCCAGCTCTCAATGTCCCTGACTCCTGTGCCCTGGTGCAAAATGAGATTCTCTAGAGATAATGAAGAAATAATAGAAAAAACCAAACAAGCATTACAGAGAAGAATGAGACAGGGCAGGATAGGAACATGAGGAAATGCTTTGAACAGTTTAGGCCTTAAAAAGGCAACTATACTGTTGTAAACAGTCAAAACAAAACACGGTTTCCAAAGTAATTAAGCCTCCCCAAATGTGAGGGACTAGGGAGAAATACCTATTTGGCTAAGTTGCAAAAAAATACAAAGTGGAAGCACTTCAGGAACATAACATTGACAAGACAAGCAGGCGAAGGATGGGAGGAGAGAGATAAGAAAAGGAGGAAAATTCTGTAATCCCACAGAGAGCCATACTCCACTCCACCAAAAGCCATCTATTGGAGACCCCATGTCTAAGTGACTGAAAATTGCAAACATTAATCCCAGTTATGAACTGTTGTTGTTTTTATGAGGGGTGTTGTGTTTAAAAATTTAGGGCAAAAATTCTCCTCTATTATCCACACAGCAGATCTCGACTGTGATAGTTCTGTCTGCCTCGTGTGCAGCGAGCTCCTGCCTCCCCGGCAGTGGGAGATCAGGCAGGCGGGAAAAGCAGAATTTGGAGCTCCTGCCGGCAGGGACGCGGCAGGGCCATGGGAGCATGGCACACCCAGGGAGAGCACAATATTACACTTGAGATACCCTGTGCGGCTCGGAGAGCACACTGCCCTTCTCTAAAGACACACTAGGCAAGCTTGAAACATGCCTCCTCCAGAAACTTCAGCTAGTTTGCCTGAGTTTGGAGCAATTAGTACATCCGCTCGCCAAAGAGAAGTCATTTAGCGAAGTACAGGAGATATCATATGCTCCCCTTCTTTGCCTCCCCCAAATCTTATTGTGCATAAGCACATCTCCTTAATTATGTGGTAGTCTCCCTACAAAGCAAAAATGTCAATTTCCTGCTTAGCCATGGAAAGGGGAAAATATTTTTCTTGATATAATCTTTCCTGGACTTCGGCAACAGCTGTGTTCCAATTTCCAAGAGCTGGGATCTCATGAGGAGACACTAGTTTGCAAATACAAATGCAAGCTTTGCATGCACAAAATGGAGGAACAGGGAAGCAGGAGGGGTGTCTGTGTCACTGCATTTCTTATTGTGTAGACACAAACCAGGAAAGCTCCTACATCCCCAATTTCTATGTCTTTGTTATCAGGAAAGCAGGTATATTACCTGGGAAAACCTGAATTCAATGTATTTCACAAGCAAAATAAACTCTTTAAATGCATTTCCCCTATTCCTAGAAATAATTATTTTTGATAGCTGAATCCAGAATCCCAACTGTTATGTGACCTACTATAAAATTACATGCCACCACTTTTCTGGATGAAAATGCTTTGAGATATCCCCGTTGTTAGTGTTAAGGACTTGAAAACAAGCAAAGAATTCCAGGATAATACTGTGTGGAAGAATCTCCTTGGCAAACAAATACAGAAAGGTTTCTTTGCAGAAAGGCTCGAGACAAAAGAGGTAATAATACTTATTGTTGTTTGGTGCATGCCTTTGTGTTTCAGAGGGAACATGAGAAGTAATAGCTAGCACAAAGTTACCGCCCACAGATAGCCACGGACTCAGTAGCCCATTAGAATCCCTAATGTGAGCTGTGGTTGCATTCGCCTTAAATGGGACTTGTGTGTTTTATGACCAGATGAAACCAGACATGGCTGTACCTGACAAACAGCAAAGAGGGTACACGTGAAGAGGTATAAAGATGAAATGTAGGTGCATTATTTCAACAGATGGTAACAGTACCACAGCAGCGTGTTATTTTTTCCTTAGTTCAAGAACACAAACATGAGTAATCAATCATCACTGATTAAGTAATTATGATACCCTACATGTTATCACTTATCTGGAATCCTTTATCTGTGTGCGACAGACTGTCTTGTATTTTTTTGCATTCAAAAAAATAAAAATGCACCCCACCACACTGCAATCCAGCTCCAGGTTGTAAAACAGAACTCTACATTACTATCAACCTTTAAGCGCTACAATTTACTTTTTTTTAACAAAAGCAATTGGTTTCCAACAGGCTGGATAATAAGTCTTTTGACCTGCATTCTTCTTTGACCCATTAAGGTCACCCCTGTGCTCGGGCATATAGCTGACTTAGGAAATGCCTGCAAGTCCTGCATTTCATCTCCTGCCCACTCAAAATAAAGCTTTCTTTAAATGTGTCTGTACGGGTCCCCGAAGACCAGGGAGGCATCCCTGTAGTGGGCAATGGAGGGACAGAAGCTTCTGCCTTTATTAATGAATGCAGACCATTATGAGTCTGGCTGGCTCCTGCACTGTTCCCAGAAGCATATACTGTACGTGACTTAAAATGCTAGAATATTGACACAAAGCGAGCTGGGCACCCCTAAGGAAAATTACTCCTTGGATATAATGTAGGCTCGTAACAGCTATTAGAGTACAAAATAAAACCCTCCGGGATCAAACTGACATATACCGCATTCTACCTACTCCTCAAACATTAGAAGAATTTCTTTGTGAAGGCATTCTCAAGGACAGCATTAAACTGACTTTTGTAGCAATCTGCAACAGCTTTTTGGCTTACAGCTTTTAGTACTAAATCTCTAGTTTGAATCAATATAAGTACTATATCTACCACATTAATCAATACATTTGGTTCAATACACGTTCTATTAAATTATACTTTCTAATCAAGATTTTCTGCTTCTCTTCCCTTCTTTTTTATTCCAACTTCTTATCCTGTACCACACTTTTCAAACTGTCTGCAGCTAAGAAGAGGATGTTGGATTTTCCAGAACCAAAGTGGAAGAAAGAAAGGCTCGTGGGAAAGCAAGCCTAGCAAAACCTACCACAGGATCAACGTGGTTTCTGGAACTTTGGTCCAGTGCTTTATTACATAACTGGTAGTCATGACCTCTGACAGAGCAGGAAGCTCTGTACTGGACACAGCTGGAATACTACACCATGTGGAAAGGTGAGGGAGGAGGGAAGAGGAGTATTAAGTGGTAACACCAAAACCAAAAAAATGAAACTTATCCAGACTAAACTATAAAAAAGGTAGCACAAAGGATTAGTTTTCTCACTGTTTCTTCATATTTGTGCTGCTTCAGTATTGCAGCGCAGAGTTTCTTTTCAAGGGCCCATTATACTGCTGAAGGATTCTTTCCTGATAAACTGTAATATGATTATACCCAAGGATTGAATCGATGAGTTACTTAGATTTGTACGATACTAAGATTAAATACAAACTCTAAATTAAGATGCAAAAATATGTTATTTAGTCCAGGTCTTTGGGGATATGTGAAACACTGGGATAGAAGATGTCTACAGCAATCTGAGTGATGTATGCAGTTGCAGTAAATGACTTTTCCACACCTGTGTTAGATTTGGTGGAATGTGGCTGTTCTTCATAAGCAGAGAATATGAAATGCAGTGTCAAAATGATAAACATGCATATTGCAGGCATGTAATGCATTTGCCACTGTCTTACAGATCAAAACCACTGCACTCATGTCGCTCGCTTACAGATAGTTTCTCTTTTTCCTGTCTCCATATAATCACCGTGAACCTGCAGAAAAACTGTTGCATTTTCTTTTGACATTTAACATCATCTCACTCAGCTCACAATAGTGTCTTATAATACTTTCTAGGTGACACTATGTCACCATTAAACAAAAAGGTGAAATAGTATAATAAAAGAGAAGAACAAGAATTCATAGAATTTAAAGACAGAAAAGACCCATTAGGGCGTTTTCTCCACCCATCTTGCCACTGTTGGATTATTGCCTATAGTGTAATTTCAAGTGTTTTGCCCAGTCCAATTTTAATTAGAGCTTCCAATGTTCCTCTTGGGAGACTATTTCACAGCTTCACAGACCTCAGGGTTAGTATTTTTTTTCCTGATGTTCATCCCAGGAGAGGAAGAGGCTCAGCCAACCCCAAATGAGACATGAAACCAAATCTGCATACTCAGGAGCTGGTTTCAGTAGAATATCTGGGCCATTTCGAAGCATCTGAAAGCAGTAAACTTATTTTCAATGCCCCAACACATCACTGGCTCCACTGCTGCTGCAAGCAATTAAGAATATTCAGTTATGTGGGTTTCTAAGGCTCAGTTGCTATACAGGTAAAAATGTAGTATAGGTGGGATTTGGGTTCCAGTACTAAGGGTAATGACTTCCATAGTGCACTCCACCAAATGAATTAATTGAGGGTTAGGGACATATCCAGATTCATTCTATGACTCTATAATCCCTAATTGTACTGACAGGACATCTATGAACACCCACATTGTAAACATCCTTATCTTTTTCACATATGTGAAACACAAAAAGAGCAACTTCAGTTGAAGCTCATTAACAGATGAGCGATTATTTCCTGTCTCAGGCCCCACCCTTCCTTTCATAAAACACTAACTACAAGAAATTAACTTTAATTACTGTATCTGAAATTTCAGAACTAACAAAGGTTTCTGATGTGTTTCACCCCAGGAATTACAGTGCTTTTGATACAAATGAATATATATTCATATTTCAATGGTCACACTTATGTTGAGTGAATGAGGGAGCCAGAACAGAGATGATGTCTAATAGTTTTTCATTGGTGAAAAGTAGGAGGCTGAATGGAGACTTTGGAGTTCTGGAGAGAACAGAAAAAATCCAGGCAAAGTGTCCCTGCCCCCATCTCCTGTACTGTAGTGTAGCTGGCAGAGCAGGAGGAGTAATAATGAATTTATAAATACACTGAAGTAGGCATGGAATTTCATCCAGGCCAAGTTTGCTTACCAGCACAGACCTAACAAAATACGGTCTCTGAAACTTCAGATTCCCAAGGAAATTGATCTGAACTAAACCAGAGCTATTTCCACAACAAAAAAAAAGGGGCCAAATCCCAAGAGAATCTGTGTTCCCATAAATACCATTTATGTGCGGTGAGTTGATGTTTAAAAGCCTTTGAGAATCAGGTCTGTTCTCAGACATGATGGCCAATTAAGTGGTCATCTTAGGACATGACTGACCATGGCTGACAATGATAATTTAGGAAAGCCTACACTGAATTGCAGTCATTCATATAAATTAATTCACCTAAGCTATGTGATTTGATATTATGTTAATGTTTCTGAAATAGCATGACTGCTAATCAGATTTTACTCTTTATTATATTTACGTAAAACTCTCAGTGTTCTGGTTCTTCTACTCAGCATTTCCAGCTGGGCCAGAGAAAAACTACTTGTAAAAAAATCTCAAATCGGAGAGCATGTTCTCAGGGATGCAAACTGAAAATTAAAACCAAACCCAAACCAAACCAAAACCCCAGATACCTATTTTTCTTCAGAGACTTCCAGTAAGCCACTAGTAAAATGTCAATGATTCCTTTTGGATTCATTACTATATGCGAGTACATATATCACAGATTTGTTGTATGTAAAAGAATGACATATATTCCTGGGTACAGCAAATAAGACTTTCATCATTGTCACCAGAAGAGAACAGACACAAACACAGATGCCTGTTCACCATCCTTGCACCTTCCTCATTATGAGCGTTGGCAGGGGGCTCCCAGCTAAGCCTCTGACATAAATCAGAGTAGCTCGAAGGCTGTTTTAACCTACGGTGCCAGGCAATCGCCTCCCACAAGCCTCCCTCACCCTGTCTGCTGTTCATTGAAATGCAGTGAAACTTGCAACAATGTCTTCCATTTCAGGCGAGGTGTGCCTGGCTGCACAGGGAAGGTGTGTGTGTTACCCCACAAAAGAGAAGGTGATGGGGAGAGGGGGGCAATGGTCGGGGCATGTTCACAACAACTCTTCAAAAAGGGGCTGTGCTGGTAATCAGGATCCAGGTCTAAGTCTTGTCTGTAGAAAAACAAGGCTTTTGTGATACTGCAAATGTTTGAAATTAATACACAAGCATTCTTCCCCAATAAGAAAATTGTTCATTAAGTGGGAATAAAAGCTTGAACAAAAAAGGCAGAAGGAGACACTTCTGAGAAATATATCAAAAGTCTTATTACTTTAGAATATGGTTATGGTTACCCTGGTATAAATTAAGAAAAGCTCCAGTGAAATCAAGGGAGTTTCAAGATAGGAACAAGCAAGAATAGAGCCAGGCCTTCAGGGTTTAAAACAAAGTGAATATTGCTCGCATACTGATCGATTCTTGCACACCCTCTGCAGAGGGCACAGCCAGAAGTCTCTTCACCCTGTCAGATACAGCAAGCAGAACCCAAAGCTGAACTAATACGTATTTGTCTGCAGATATTGTACAACAGAGTAACAGGGGACAACAAGCTTTGATAGGCAATACTGCCTAATAAGATATTCAGGGATTAAGTCAGTGTTTTACAAGACACGTGTTCACGGGCTAGTTATTGCTCTGCTTTAATTTTTTTTCTTTGTTATGTTTAATTTATCATGCTGGTGCTTTCTAAACTACAACATCTGTAAACAAGTTTAAGTTTGACCGACCTCCCATTTTACATCCACAGGCAGCATTTCTACTTTGTGTTCTGATTTCAGATACCTTAAAGACAAATAAATCTGTGGGGGAGAGAGAGGTAACCTAAACAACAAAACCAAACCTAAACAACAAAAACAAACCCCTTTGTCTGACAATATGTGTTCATCTTACGTGAATACAAATTTGCCTGGCTGTGAGTGAGAAACTGGCTCCTGGAACTGGAGCTATGCTATGCACAGATTCCTTTATAGGTCAAACCCAATTAAACAAACTACTACTAAATATTTAACAGCTCAGCGCAGTAATTAGTGACAAATAATGGAAGCTTAAACTGATAATTGCACAGAAATGTCCTGTTGGAAACATTACACGTTTCTTACTCCTCCTCTTTCTCTCATACTCAATCAATCCTGATCCTTTTCAAGAATTAAACTGACAAATGAATCTGGATTTTATGCATATCTGTTTGGTCTGCAATGAAGTTTTCTATGACTTGCAAAAAAGAACTTTCCAAGGGGAATTTTTCTTCTCAAATTTCCATTTTGGGTTCCCTGCTTTTAAGCAGAGTAACTGCTAAAACATGAATTGATTTCAAATCTTCAGCAAACCTGCATGTCCAGAATTTAAGCTCCTGTCCATAGGATACAAAAGGTCATCCAATTAAAATGGGGAAGCACACAGAGTTGTGATTTATATGCAAAGGGCAACCTTTAAAACGATACTTTCCAGTTTTCCACAGGTGCATGTACAAGAATCCCTTTGAACAAAATTACAAGTGAAATTACAAGTTTCTTGATAGAGTCTGAAAGAAAAGTGCTGTAACTTGTCTGCAGTCCTATTATACAGACAGACATATCCCACACTTGCATCGATTGCCGAGTTCACCTCCCTACCTCCTGGCATAATGCTGGGTATTGTGCTTACCAGGTGACATGGGGACAGCCTGGAATCTGGATTCTCCACACATTGCCAGCTGGTGCCTGGGGCCTTGTACAACAGCACTGTGTGCACTGGAGGTTATGGATCAGCCTGAGATTAACACACAGTGACTAACATTTTCGCTCGGGTCAAAGCAAACCCTGAACAAGCCCAGTTTTAACATCGGCAAACCTGCCTTTTACATGTGGAAATCATATTTGGAAGTCATCCATCCAGCAAGCACACATACGTCCAGTTAAGAGAATGCAGAAGTGGATGGGAGGGTATTTTGGATTCTGAAATCGGGAATGCATATGAAAATTTGTCCCCTTGTCCATGGCATGTCAATTTTAGACCGTGTAGGATAGAAAAGGAAAAGCTATGGTGCTCTGCTAGCTCTCCTCCTCTTCTAAATGCTCCAAACTCTCTTGCTCATTGGTGCATCTTTTTCCTTCAAGACAGTTTGCAAGGAAAGCCAGATTGAGCAGATTTGATGGTAACAGCCAAGGATTTCTGAGCTGATAAGCAGAGGCCCCCATGGATTTTGCTCTCTGACTTCCTTCACAACCGGTTACTGTGCCAGCCCATCTTGGACATCTTACAGTCCTTATCCCTACAGCTCTTCAAACAAGGAATAGCAGGAGCTGGGACAGTGCTTGTGTGGCGGGCTTGGTGTGTGTGAATTACAAATGTACTGCTTGGAAAAGGAACTAAGGACAATTTTTTTTCCTTCATAGCTGGTGATTAGTTAGAGAGTTAAGAATCCTATGTTGAAATGTTTTTTTCTTAGTGCAACCTCATCTGAGTTTCCCCCTTTTCAGTCCAAGAAACTCTGTGTTTTAAAGGTGACTTTTAGAGAGGCCAGAATGCTATTTTGCCCTTTATAACAAACTCATTACTTCTCTAAATTTTGTGAAGACACACACTGTAAATCAATAATTCTGGAGCATTTATTAGCATGTAGTACCAGGACAACAAAATTTCATGTTTGTCCTTGGGGTTGTTGGTTGTAAAATGCAGAAGTTTGGATTCTCTATTGTCTTCTGTTTTCTGGTTTGTTTTGTTTTTGTTGGTTTTTTTTTTTTTTCATTTGCATTTGTGTGAAAGAAGTGTGAAATGTGACCACAGCTAAATGGGAGGAATTTTACTCTCACTTTCTCCTGTTTACAGAACCTAAAAAAAGGGGAAGGCAGTGAAATCCAATTCCTACAATTTAATACTCCTCCGCCAAACAAGAAGTAGCACACAAAGCAGCATCCTTTTATGCCTTTTTCCTCCTTCCCTGTGAGAGATGAAGCATCCTCATACCAAATGTCATTCTCTGAGGTTGGTCATTCTGTTTCCTGTCAACAGCCTCCCAGTGACACGTTGCAAGTCAGACGTGTCATTAGATCCTGCCTGGACCCTGTACTGACAGTTGAAGAAATGCCCCCACCCCTCACCTCTGGCTTTGCCTGCTGATGGCATGGTACTCCTGTTTCCTTGGCTATCTTCTGCTAGGGGATCCACCCTCCTGCAGCTGCTGCTTTCACCCCTCGTTGCCCATTAGGACTGTTTTTAGTGTGGCAATCTTTGGATTGAGTGAAAAGAATCACATTTACGAGGAAAATAACTGGAGACAACACTCATTTGCTGTCTACATTTAGTGCCAAGGTATCTGAAACAGAGCTTTAATTCCTTTACAAAAAGATGTGCTGTAGCTATGGTGAGGCTAATCTATAACCCTCATGATCTTATATAATTTGCTACTCCAAGTTAATTTTAATTCGTCAAAATAAAACCCACCTAATAAAAATAACCCCTTAAAGTAAAGTATTAGCTTGAACCCAGAAAAAAAAAGAAGCAGAATCTTCACAATTGGAGGGTAATTCATCACATCTCAGTGCACACTTATATAAATTCAAAATTTAGCTATAAACAAGTACCCACAGCAATAGTGCCATGCATAAAGGGGCAGGCAACAGGAGGCCTGCTTTCTAATAAGCCCTCAAAGGAACCTGCCACACAGAAGTGGCACTTATTCTAATTTAAAGCTCTCACAGTTACTTTACCATGGCAAAATTTATAAACTAATAACTTTAGTAAACAGACTGGCACTCCAAACAAAAACCCACACAACAGTTCAGGCCCACAGAGAAAACAGCTTTCTTAGAAAGGTACTGTCTTCAATAGTGAGATATAACATTTGTTTGTGGGCTACTCTTACGGTCCCTGATGTTCAGTAACAATTCTGCATCATTCCATTACATCTGTACTGTCACTTCACTGTGGTCTATTGTCCCCACACATCTTTTCAGCATCCTGAGGCACATTACACACCTGTATATTTGTGTCCTGGTCAGCTCAAACAAAGAAATACTTCCGTATTTGAAAGAGCCTGCTCTGGGTCTATGACCTCCCTTAAAGTGTGATTAAATAGTCAGGGCAATCTGCTTTCAAATTGTCAGTTTAAAAACATATTTGCAATTAAAGCTCACATTCTTTCTCATCTCTATTAGTTTTGCTTCTCAGTAACTGTTAAAAATTACAAAAATTATACTCTTCTTCATTTATATACATGAAGAAAAAAGAAAATCAGAAAGCAATAATAAGGGCTAAGCAGGAAATCTCTGTAATACATGCAGCACAATATTGGATTTTTTTTGTTATATCCTAAAACCACATCATTTTGTATGAAGTTCCTTTTCAAATCAAAGTGATACTAAAGTAAAACAACTGCAGGCAAAATTTCTAAGACATAACACAAGTTTGTGTCAGAACACTCATCACTTCAGGCTGACCTGTCAAAGCATCTTGGGAAACATGGTAAAAAGACAAATCTGCAAGTTCATAAGAAACTTTGAATGATAAGAACTATGTGTTCCTCACAAACCATGGAATGCCGTGCAGCATTAGCTGATGCCTACAGCAGATGTCCACCCCTTCCTACTGCTTCTAGGCACACCTGCCCAGCCTGTGCTCCTAGGAGCGTAGAGTGGGAGCCAGCATTAAGAAGCTCTTACAGAAGAAAGAAAAGAAATAAAAGGTTTGTGTTTAGATAAGTGATGTGTAATTGAAACATCACAATTTAGTACTATACACAGACACCTGCTGTCAGTAATAGAGCTGTGTCATAAATTTGATATGGGTGAAGCTAGCAAGATGACATTTTTGGACCTTAACAGGCAATTTCTGTCACCTGCATTTTCAGGAGATTCTCAGTACCTTGTAGAATCCACCCCTGCACCCGACCCACTTCCTTGAGGGACCCAGTATAGTCTCAAGAAGCCTCTTTTTAGGCATTAGGAATTAAGATTTTGGCCACAGGGCTTGTTTTTCCAGAAACAAATACATTGTCAAGGCAATCTACAAGCTCACCAGAGAGTAATTTCTAACAGTTTTTGAAATACCTCTTTTCACAGATATATTTCTTTATTAAGTTCTGCACAAGAGTCCGACATCTGTAGAGACTTACAATTCTCTGCTAAATTGTGTGCATTTTCAGATTAATTCCTACATGTTCACTGTATATTATTAAATCCACGTGGCCTAAACATTCAGATCGTGGGCTACCATAGTCCTCAGTGCATGTTAAAGCATTCCTAACACTGCCTGAAATTTTGCCAGCTTGTAATAGCCCCATGGGACTGTTATACCAATTAAAAATCCCTGGAATTCATCGGAGCCTGAGACATGCCTGTGAGGACCAAAAGGGAGTGATACAGACCCAGCTCGCAAAATAAACAGGATTTGCTGCATACTGAGGGAATCCTTGGCTGTCTGACTAAGGTACCTTTTATACTGGCAGGGGATGCAAATTGGAGCCTGAGGATGTGCACTTTCATTTTCAAAGCTCTTTGCAAACATCAACCACTTCACCTTCACACCATTGCTTCAAGGGAAGTAAATATGTACAGTTCCAGCATCTTCTGTTTTCTGGAGGTGCAAAGAAGCACAGGGCATTTTTAAAGTCTCTGTTCAGGCACAAAAGGGAGCTTTTGACAACCTCTTCCTTCGTGGGCAAATGAGTTTCCCAAGGCCATGGAGGGAACTGGTGGCCGAACAGGGTTTTCTGGAGAGATCCTGCTAGCCAGGCTGGTACTGAGTGCACCCTGCCTATCCTGCAACACATTGAAGCAACCTGCAGAATTCCAGCCATACGCTGCTTCACCGTAGAGGACAGATTACTGCATGTCACCCTCCATAATCTCTCCTGTAAGAGGAATTCTACACGCTTCCTGGGGACCTCCCCCTTTGCCTCCCCCCCAAATGGTGGCAAGGTTAGAGACAAGTTGTTTTCTCAAGGCTGAGATTAAAAATGGCTCTGTGTTTTGCTAAACATTCCTCTGAAGCATGGGCAGCGCGTGTGTGCGTGTGTGTGTGCCTGAAAAGGACCCCAATGAAAGGAAGGAATGAGAGATGCTAAACAATGCTGTGCAAAGTTGCAGACTGTTCGGCTACAGGCCAGAAAATGAATCCAATTTTTCATTCTGTCATTATAAATATTTCAGTGCAAATGGTACTGATTTTCTGCAACTGTGGTTAAGCAAAGGGCCTCCGAGTGAATATTTAAGGGGGAAAAAAAAAAGAAAGAAGACGAAAAAGAGGGAAGGGAAGAAAAGAAAAATAAGAGGGAGGGGGAAAATTAAGGTTAGCAACCAATTAATTTCAAACTTTCAGTGTAAAAGATTCTGGGAAAAATTCTACAGTGATGCAGCGTGTGACTCGAAGGAGGGAAAAAAACATTTACTCTGCTCTTCTTCTGACAGTTTCTCATAAAATATCTGCAGTCCATCTATCTTTTAGTACTCCAGGCTCCTCTGGAGAGCAGAAAATAGTAGTTTAAAGCTCACTTCAGTGCCAGTCTGCGGGAGATTGCTTTCCACAGGACCCCTGCTGATGGAGGCCTAGGGGAAGAGGCCCAGGAGTTATTCAATCAGTCCAAGGCTCTGGGGCGGCCGGGGCTCCTTTGAGGGCTGATTATAAAGCTGCCCTCCTGTTGCCTGCCTCTGAACAGAACGAAATGAGCAGCCTCTTGCTGAGCAGATTCTGCAAGAAGGAATTTCACCTGTCATGGAGTTTGTCAGAATTTCAAGATTTATCTTGGTGCAAAATTAATAAAATACCAACTAGGATTTCAGCCTGACTACTCAGCTGTGTCATCTCAAAGTGATCTTTCACCTAAGAAAACCTGGACACAGAGCTACTGAAGTAATTCTTGCCCTACTTTTGCTCAGGAGCTTTGGTGGATGCTACAACTGAATAATAAAATGATTAGAGGTGGATTTCCTAACAATTACACCCAACGTCAAGCGCTGGGTGGGTGCTACCATCCTAACGCGTGACCTTCCACCTTACTTCTGTGGTTCCTAAATCTCCCTGGAATAAGCTAGAAATCTGAAATAGAAAAAGATCATTTCTGCAGTTTATAACCTAGCAGGTCCCTTATGGCAGCACATCTGTTAAGTTCATACACTGGTATTCCAGGTCTGGATTTGATTTATAAGTTTTAAAGGAATACAAACAACAGACTACATGAGATTACATCCAGTGAAACACTGCAAATTAATATTGCTTTGACAGTCAAGTACATAGGCTTTAAACCATATTCTGAGTTTAATATTGTGGTAAAGTGCCAGGTTGATAAAGCATCATCTAAATCTCTGTGAGCTGAGTGCAATTCTTTCGAAGATAGACAGTCTCACTAGTTTTCTGACAGTGCCTTACAGCAATAATAATAATAAAAAATCTTCATACACTACCTGTTTAGTTAAGACTGTACTAGCTTATAGCACTTGGTCACATGAATTTCAAGTCTCGGGTAGCAAAGAAGCAATTAACTTGCAGCCTGCAAGACAGCTTTCAGCTAAAAGAGTAGATCGACTTGTAGAAAATAAAATTCAGCTAATGGGTAAATAAATATTATTCAAGTTACAATGCTGTCGGTTCAGATCTTGACACGGAGAAACAGAGATCCACTGCACCAAGGAACAGTAATTGGGAAGAAGCATTTGCCATCAACAGCTCTTAGCCTGAACTGTGACAATTTCTCTGTACTGTTCAAAGCTGTTTGCTCTTCGAAGCAACAAATCTACCTTTCTGTCTATTTGCTCCCCAGCATTTTCTAACAAGAGCTTAAAACAAATGGTAACATATCCTTTACCCTTAAATGACAATTCAACATTAATACACATCATAAAGCCACCTTTACCAGGCACTGGTAGTCTGACAGTTTTAACACCAAGAGATCTCACAGTAAAGGGGGAGAGAGAAAGCACGCAAGTGAATGCACAGATGGTGGGAGGGGACACAGGGTGCTCTCAGCAGGTTACAGTAGAGATGCATTAACTCCACAGAGGGATAAGGGCTTCCCACCAGTACAGTCATGAATTATAACTGAGCATGGGAGTGAGTTCTTAGTGCCTGTCTCACAGTAAATACACTGTTCCATTTTCCTGCACAATCACCTTTCACCTTTACAAATGCAAAGCAAAGCAAAATGCAGCACTAATATTTAACAATATCACAGGTTCTTTATCTTACACAGCACACATCTAGACACAGGAAGTGTGGGGGGAGGCAGAGTACTCACTGACACAGCGTATCCCCGAGCAAACTTACACACCCATGATCTGTGACTGTGCCTAGTGATTCTCCCGCAAAATGAGACTATAACAACACAGAAAAACAATTAAAGCTGCACGTAGAAATGTGTGCAACTCAGCACTATTGGTTCATGAGAACTGAATCATCTCTTTCTCTCTTCCTTTGTTAACGGGGTGGAGGACACTCAATTTCTGCTTTGAACACAAAGGAAGATAAACTTAAAAAAAAAAAAAAATCACAAGAGCCTGCAAAAATCCACTCTTTTCCCACCCAAAATGTTTCAGGCTCAGTTTCATCAAAGCATGGTGAAACCAACCCCAACAACAGGTAGAAAAGCTAAACCTAAAGACTGTTCCTTCTGGTTGGGGGGCATACATGTTTTTTGCAATATACACTTCCAATTGTGTAGCTGCTCTGCACCAGCATCATTTTCACTTATGTAGTGGTCCAATGATGCTCTTACCCTGCCCCTAACAGAAAAAAAAATTAAAAAAAGGAAAAAACAAAGTAAAAAAGAAAAAAAAATGATAAAAAAAAGCCATCACTTTTGAGCCAAGTTTGCTGTTTACTGGAGTGTCTCTTTATGAATCACTGACCACACCTTGTTTTCCCAAACTATCTGCACCTCCTCCCTAGGGGAATTCATCCCCTCCCAACTTTCCTCCTACTCAATGAACCTATCAATGGAGAAAACTTGTTATTTTTGGCAGCTGAAAATCTGACCAGTTTTAAAGGATTCATTTACCATGCCTTTCACTTTCGTTTAAATCCTCAGTGTTCCTGTTCTAAATGACAGCATGGCAAGCATTGCTTTTAAGCAGTATTCATCTTGCCTACCACATCTCAGCCTTTCACAGACGGCTGCTCTCTCTCCAACAATGGAGCCTTACTCCTTTATAGCTTGAGGGCAGACTCTCACTAGCTGTAGACTTGCTGCAAATATCACAATAAAGGACACAAATGTGAATTTCTCGTAAAATATGGGCTGGCTCTGGAGGTACCTTGCTTTAGAAAACCCTGTCAAGAGCAAACAATATATCTTTCTCCAAAATGCACAGCAGCCACATAGCTGAAAGAGCTTTTCCAAATGATCTAACATGTCAATGGAATCAGGATGCCTGTGAATTTTACACTTTTCCCCACTTTAGGTCTCTGATCGATATTTTAGCTTCTTTCACACCTAATATACTCAATGCTGGTTTGGCAGCATGTCTTGTGGAACTTAAAAAAAAATAAAAAAAATCCCTGCATCTTGAGGAGGTGCTCTGTGGTGGAAGAAGGTAGAGTTTGAACTACAGATTTTAAGAGGTAGCAGTTTTGCCGGTACCAAACCCCCGTGCTTCAGTACATGGAAAACATGGAGGGGTGAAGATGCTGGGAGCAAATACAACCTTGTGCCAGTGCTGTGGAGGGAAGAGGGGGCAGACCTTGAGATGCAAACTTCCAGTGATAACTGTGTGCCATCACTCGTTGGGAAATGACAGGACCAGTGGAGAGTGGAGCCAGGAATAAGGAGCTTATACATGGAGATGGAGTGAGGGGGGCCAGCAGCGGGGTAGGGGGAAGGGAAATCAGATTTGCAGAACTGGCCATGAAGCTCCTCAATACACCATAGCTGGATGCTTCATAAAGTCACACTGATGGCAGTCCCGGAGATGGCCATCTGTTGTCAGCTCTGGGCCAGATGAAAGATAATATAATGGCAGCTACTGGTAGCTAACAGCAGGGCAGTTGTAGGAAGGAATGCATCCTAGAATGAAGAAGTGGTGCTTCCTGTTTAGCACAGAAAATCAGTCATCGATATCAACTACATTAGCAAGAAATTAATGGATGGACAATTAAGAGAACTGAACTGATCTAGCAGGGAAATTATTCACATGCAAACAAAGTGCTTATTTCTTCTGCTTACTCCAGGTGTATGTGCCAACTGATCTGACTAATGGCAAGGTGTAGGCTGAAACATTCAGGGCACAGATGATAAAACCTCATTTTCTGCAAAGGGCAGAATTCCATTTCTAATGATTATCTGTGGGTCAGGGAATACATTTACTGCTTTCCCTGCTCTCAGTCTATGTATGACAGGACTCCCTGATGTTCGCTGAGGTTTCCATAAGGACTGAGGGTAGAAATTGGCCTTTATGTAATAACTGAACTTCCCCTTATTATTACCATGATTTATTTTTACAAGTGCCTTATCATTATTATCAGCATCACTCAGAAGAAATAATGTTTGCCTTCCCAAGCACTATTATTTCTATCTTGTTTCTTTCTTTGTCCCATAATCTCCTTTCTGCTTCTCTTCTACTCCTCTGCTTTTTGTTCCCTTCTTCTTCTGCCTTTCTGTGCCTTTTCCTGCAGCAACTTTTGATTTGCTTCTTTAGACTGAAATCTCTCACACCTCACTGTTCCGTTTGCTAAAAAAAATCAGAAATTATGATTTTAATGTTGACGTGTAACATCACCAATATGTTTCAGAGTCAACACTTGCTGCTTTCAGACTGGAGACAGTGAATATTACTTAACATTTTTGTATCTCATAAGGATTTGCAGTCATAAGGATTACAAACTGCACTATATTACCTGATTCTGAAGAATCTGTTTAATACAGACGATATGGGTTAATTTGCAGAAGAGATGCATGGGTTATTTTTTTTAATAGGTACTTTTCTTTTACAAAAAGAATCCTGCCATACAAGATTTTGGAAGAAGGAAGAAGTAGGCTAAATAGGGACATATATTGAAGCACATACAGTTTTGGGTACAGCTCTATCCTGTAGAAAAGGAAGGAATATAAAGTTTTGCTTGTTTTTGAATAGGTATTTATGAGTGTCACTCAGTACTTAGGACAGTATATTTACTTTTCAGTTCTTTACCATTTTATTGTTCCTTAAGTCTGAATTTCTTTTCAAGATTAAAATGTGTATTTAAATGTATTATCTGTCACTTAACTGCTACAGTGTCTTTGCCACTTAATTCTGTATTTTCATCAATAATATCACTCAAGCATCTAAAAAACAAACCCATAATTGTGATTCAATTGCTCCAGAAATTTAATGAATGTTCTCGCAGGGAATGTATAAGAGATGTTGTGAACACATTGTTTCCTGCTTATTTACACGAAAAAGTGTAGAAAATTTCACAGGCTGACTATGGTATGTAGCATTATGCATATATGAAGTATGTGGAGGTGGAGACAAATAAGACACATTTATACTAAGCTCATCTTTGACAAGCACTATTTAGTGCAATTAAAATGGTCCCTAAAAAATTCTGGCACTTTGGGCTTGTTGGGCTTTGCCGTGTCCTATAAATATTCATGAACTAATGAAGTACCCACAGGGAGTGTTTACATTTGAATAGGCCAATCAAAGGCGAGTGAACTCACAAGCTCCAAACCTGGAAATTTCTTATTTAGAAAAGAATTACCGCATGAAAACCTAATGTGGTCATAACACCCCTCTATCCCCAGGAGGGAAGGGGCACTGGAAGGGAATTCAAAGTATTTCTTTTTGTATTTAAACTTTGTTTGACATTGAAGCAAAAGACTTGCAGGGGAAACACTTTGAAGGTATGTCCTTAAAGAGCTAATGCACGAATGCCTCAACCATACTTCTCTTGATTGCCTTTTTGAGAAAATTTGCAAAGAAAATAATTCTCCCTTCTAAGGGAAAAAAGTCTCAAATCTCAGGAACACAAGCCTGAATTTTTAAAATCTTGAAAGACATGGAAAGATACTCAATGCACATACTGGTGCACACGTACCTATCTGAAACAGAATGCACAGTAAAGGCTCAGGAAAAAAAGCACTCAAACTGCAATGCATGCAGCTCTGTCTAGTCCCCTAAAACACAAACGTTAATTAAAATCCCAGTATCTCTGGAATACATATCATTATCATCATCCTCACTCACAAGATGGAGAGCATGCTATGTGGAACAAGTTAGTACCTGACCTTACAAATGAATCCAGCTCTCCTGACTCCTAGGCACTTGCTCTGAGAAAAGCAACCCAACTGCCTGCTAAGGACTAGGACTAACATTAATGAATGTGATGCCTGTATTTAGGCATCAAAAGTGTTTTGTTGAAACTTTAAATGAGGCTATGGCTGCTCAGCACCTATGCTTTTATCAAGGTTCCTAACTTCAGGCATTTATGACCTGATTTCCTGATGCACTCAACACTAGCATCTTGCCCTGCCCTTATCTGCAGCTGGAGGTGCTCAGCACCCTCTCAGAAATAGGCCACTGAGTTTGAAAATGCTGGCCTAAAGCTGAGACTGTTAATTGGATTCCAGGTAGGCTTCTTTTTAAGAAGAGCTGACAAAGTTATTCCCTGCTGGCTCCTGGCCTTTGGGGCCTAGAAAGCCAGCATCTATGTTCCACTCCTCACCCTAAGAGCTTGGGGACCTAGAAATGCCAGAACTAATCTCCAATTTCACTTTAAAAAAATGTTTTGAGGCCTTTTCTCTGTGAAGAAAACATCCTGCAGGTTTGAAAGTTTTGTGCCTGTTTTTGTGTAGAGTATAAATTATTCACGGTCTCCCCTGCTGTCATGGAAGGCTTGCTTTTGGGACCTACATGGTACACAGACTCAACTACTGTGGGGGCCTTGGCAAAACTATCTGAGATGGAGGCAGCTGTGCCACTGCTGCTATGGCTGATGCTATTCCTACACCAATCTCTTCCCTAGCTGGCCCCAGAAGGCCTCTGCCACAAGGAGACAACCCCAGCCCAGGTTAATTAGCAGTTTTCTCTAGCTGACCCCCAAATAAGAGAATGTAGTGTTTGAATCCCAGCTCTGCCACTGTCTTCACTAAAGGTCTCAGTCAAGCCTTTAGTTCTTGAAATAGCCTAGAGCTTGCTTAGTTCTGCTCCAGCTCAGGTCAAGGGTATTTTAAAGGCTGTTTTAAAATGTTGAGTTTTTGGGAGCATTTTTCAGTGCTGAAGTATTTGGAAAGTTTAACCCTTAAAGAAGTCGGAAGAAACGAGAAGGTTAGTTTCAACAGTGCTAACCTTGGAACAAGAAAATATTAAAACTGGAAATCCAGAGAAGGACTCACATTAAGCTACATAAAACTTCCACAGACGCTTCTATACTGCCTCTGTCCTGCTTTGTTTCAGCGGCTTGTACTGGGAGCTAAGAATGTTCTCCTGCTGTTTGAAGTGACATAAGTAACATCTGCTATGAGTGCTTCATTCTTTCTTTCATCCTTTCCCTGGGGAAGGAACTGTATATTTTGTTTTGGTGGAGCTCTGTTGCTGTGGCTTGGGATTTTGGGGAAGGTTTAGAAATCTACATACAGGTATACATTTATATGAGAGAAGGGAGCCTTTGGCACATCTAGGTGCACCCTGCTCTTAAAAGCCTAAGCTGAGGACACCTGTCCTTCGCAATACTTAGCTGCTGTGGCAGTTTATTCCATGCTCTCACAGGCCAGTCTGTGAGGAAGTTCTAGCTCTGGAGCAAAAAAGCTTCAGCTCTTTGATAGAAATGCTCACAAAGCAGAACTCTGTCAGCTACCACATTTTTATGAAATGGGAAGAACTTCTCAGGTCATCTCTGAGATTTGCTTGACCCAGTCCACCAAGAAGATTAAGGACCGAGTCTTAGAACACAACTGGACAAACAGGTAGGAAGGCAGTATAGACAGCAAGAGAGCTGATTGAATATGCTCCTGGTCTCCTTTGCTACTGAGGGCCAGTGCTGCAGCTCTCTGTATTAGCTGGAACGTCCTAGAGGCTGATGGCTCCGTGCCCAGGTATTCTGCACTGATGGAGTCCAGATGGGAAGCAGCAAGGGCGTGAATCACTGAGGCCAGGTCCCTTTTGAACAGGATGAGAAGCAACTGCTGATCCAATTATTTCTTGCTCTAGTTTTCATGTTTGTAAAGTGGGGACACTTAACTACCCCAGGGGCAACTAATTATTAGTCACAAGAAGTTAAGGAAATGTCCTAATTCACTAAAAAGAGATATTTTTGTATTGGGCAAAATGGTGCTGAGATCATGTAATCTTGGCTAGCATCATATTGAAAACTATCATCACTGATAAAACACTGAAAAAAATGTACAGTTATTCATCACTTCTATCGGATATTGGTACCTCTCTAATCCAGCAACATCTGCATAAAACTAAAGCAAATCCATTTATTTACTCTGGGTAACACCTCACAAGGCTACATTATTCCTCCCATTCATACCCACAAACACCACAATATGTTGCCTCCCTGGAAGTGTTCAAGGCCAGGTTGGATGGGGCTTTGAGCAACCTGGTCTTGTGGAAGCTGTCCCTGCCCATGGCAGGGGGTTGGAATTGGATGATATTTAATGTTCCTTCCAACCCAAATAATTCTGTGGAATTAATACTAGGACTGGAAATAGGAAAGAAATGGTTACTCCTCATCAGAGACAAGAGAAGCACAAACACCAGAGCTAACATCTAAGCCTATGTCCAATAAGACTAAGGCAAAAAGAAGCAAGCACTGGAAATAGCATGTGGGCAGGAAAAAGAAATCTTAATACGTACAAATTACTTTATCATAATGTAATGAAAATTCAATAATAAACTAATAATAAGTTGCTTAACTTCCTTATCAATTAAAAATTCAGTATTATGGACGATGGATGGAGAACACTGTTTTAGTTATACCCACAATCTGCAGAGAACTGAATGGTCCGGATGTTCAATTACAAGATTTTCACCTTTTGGGGGAAATCTAGGCACTCTATAAATGCATCTACCCTTCAGCTTCCATATCTGATACCTAGAGATTGTATACGCCTTTTTCTGAAAAGCCCTTATTGTGTTAAGCATGTCTTATTAAAAGCTTTCTATTTTAAATAATAAACATTTCTAGGGACATACTTGTTCAACTCCATTTCAGAAGTATAAATATACATTATAGCCTTTTAAACATGTAAGTATGAAAATTCACAACTTGAAACATTCTTAAAGCATAAACTTCTAACTGTTACAGAAGATTTCCATTTGCCTCCTCCATATGCAGGTAGTATCTTAAAAAGTTTAAAGCGGGTTCCATAGCTATTGAGCACAAACACATTTAAAGGAAGTGTACAGAATACAAAGGAAGTGGCAAAAGGATCTCAAAGAGCAAAATCCTATAAAATTTCCTTATTTCAATTTGAAGATTGAGCAATACATTGAAGGTTTGATTTTCAGGACTGGTCATTTGTTCTCTGTTCTCACCGGAATGTGGCCTTGTGGGATTGTGTTGCATTCCAAGCA
Source organism: Vireo altiloquus (assembly GCA_013396875.1). Lineage (NCBI taxonomy): Eukaryota > Metazoa > Chordata > Aves > Passeriformes > Vireonidae > Vireo > Vireo altiloquus. Next base: position 1,388,489 of record VZRF01008653.1, read on the forward strand.
AGCGTTTGGAGTGAAATAATGGAAACTTCTAAAGAGAGCGAGTCCTACTTGATTTTTGCATTGAGAAGGTGAGATGAACATAGTATGAGGGGATTCTTATGTCCCTATAGGCTACTCTTGTTGAACAGGAGCCAGAAAATGCTAAGTGAAGAATCACACCAAACACCAAGTTAAGCACCATTATAATGCATATATTTTCTGAATGCTTGAATTCATTCCCTTTAATTATCAGCTGTACCATACATGTGGATAGAACTTCGGTGCTATTGTGTTCTGCCCTGCTCTACCATGTTCATGTTACCATTCTGCCTGCCCTACAACCATGGAGTGCTGACCCTGCCTTCTAATCTGACATGATCAGCGTGTCCTGTGCATGGGAGAAGAATGTTAGATACACATTCAATTTAAAAAGTAAGGAACTGCTCTTGGTAGAATAAACATACAGGTATGCTGCAAGCCCCAACACAAACCACAGTAATGGGAACAGATAGAGAAGCATAACCAGGAGGATAGCTGCCAAAGACTCCATTGCTTCAGGTGGTAGAGAGCCTGAACAAAGCAGGGCCTCCTTGAATAGGTTTTAAATGAGAATGGGCTGGACATCAATGTATTTTCAGCAAAAGCAGACCCCAAAGGTCAATACCTACTGCTCTGCCTAAGTGCTTTGCTGCCCTTTCACCAGCCTGGGTAGGTAACTGGAGGTAAGAACAGAAAGACACTGATCCCAACAAATAAATGCAAATGGCGTGATGGCACTGCATTTTTAAAATATGTAATGCATTCTCTACTGACGTGGGGCTATCCAAGTTAATTAAAATAATAATAAACATAATGAATTTAGTGTATAAGTAAATGAATGCCTCCTCCTTTTTTGCAGGTGTAGATAAGCCAGAGGGAGGCAGTCACTAAGGCTGTGGAGATGGGGTTTATTAAGAGCTTCCTGCAGCATGGAACTACCAACACACTGTCGTCTAGCCCATGGTGAGCAGAATTTCTCTCCGCAGCCACCTTTTGTGCCCTTCACTAGAAAATCAGGTTCTTCAGTTATGCTGAAGTTTCAATGAATGAGCCTTGGATGGAAAGAGCAAAATCTTTTCCTTAATCTTGGGCGGGAATAAATTTTGAGTGGAAAAGCATGTGGTTTGTTTATTACAATAAAAAAATGAAGACAGCTGCTTGGGAGCCCAGGTATTTTGAAATGAAAGTGTATTTTAGGTGGGATAGACTTGTAAGGAGGTGATTGTACATATCATAACTAAACTCTGTGTGCTTTGCATCTTCATAATTCAGTTACCTATTCTGCTTTTAAAAATCCAGTCTGAATTCTACTGTTAAAAGTAATTTTTACCTTGTGTTCCTGTTTCTTTATTTTCATAACTCTCTTTTGCATTCCTGCACCTTCTTCCTTCCTGATTTTCTTTTTTCTTTTTGATCTTTCTTTCCTAACAAGGTCTCCTTTCTCTTTCTGGGAACCGATGATGTTTCTGCTTCTCCCTACTCCCTCATTTCGATTAATTAGAGATGAACCACAAAATTTGTGAAAATCAGTAAGCCAAAAATACTTATATATTTTTTTCCTGAAAAAAGCATTTTCAGCTTATTGGAAACACTTTGCAAAAAAGTTCAAAAAGTATTTTAACCAAAACAAACCAATCCTAATGCTTAAAATTTTTCCACTATCAACTGAACTTAGTACTTCAATAGGAACTAAAATAATTTAGAAACAGTCTTCTGCAGTTGTCTCAAAGTGTAACAGTACATCAGGAATAAGACACTACCACTCCTCACTGCAAGACACACAGTGCAGAATGTTAACATATAGTAAACAATGCCTTTATTCAAAACTGTTTTCATATCTCATTCAACATTTCTTTGCCCCTTTCCTTTCCTTTCCTTTCCTTTCCTTTCCTTTCCTTTCCTTTCCATTCCTTTCCTT
>VZRF01008653.1:1391058-1405575 GCA_013396875.1 Vireo altiloquus
TTCTTTCTTTCTTTCTTTCTTTCTTTCTTTTCTTCTTTCTTCTTTCTTTCTTTCTTTCTTTCTTTCTTTCTTTCTTTCTTTCTTTGTTTCTTTGTTTCTTTCTCTCTTTCTCTCTTTCTTTTTCTCTCTTTTTTCCCTTTTGTTTACAATTAATAAACAGTATCATTACAAATCTGACAATGGTTCCCTAAAAGACAGTGTACCATTCATTTGACCATATTTTTATTCCCCACCAAGTCAAAAGAGAAAGTCTGTCTACTTCTCCTCTCTGCCATCACTACTCTCCTACTTCAGTTCATAGCTTTTCACATCTAAAGACAAAAGAATATATTTGTTTTTCATTTCACTGCTTTACTAAAGGTTTTATGGCTATCAAGCAGAGAAATAGGATGCCCATTTCTCTCTCCTAGAGAATACCTTGAGCTGCAACAACCTACAGTGCAAGAATCCTGAAATTCAGCTCGGTACCAGGTGGCTTTCTGCCAGCACCTTTTTGAAGCAGCATGGGTTGAATGACCTGCAATTTCTCTTGTCCTTTTCTAATGCCCATCCTGATGATAAGCAAGTATCAGAGGAGGTCATGGCAAGTACAGCTTCAAATTCAGCTATCAAATACATAATGCTGTTATAACCCCCAGGTAAACAAGTGTGGTACCTGCAGCTCTGTTTGGAAGAAGAACTTCTGTGGACACTGTGTGCAGTCATAGATCTTGTCCTCTTGTCCATGGGCTGAGAAAATATGCTGCTGCAACTTGTTTGCTTGGACAAACACTGAAATATTAGACAAACAACAAGCTTTTCATTATTTCATATCGTAAGTGAAGAGCTTTTTATAAACAATCACCCAATGACACTGAGCAATTCCAAGTTGTAAAATTAGGCTAGTGCATTCGGATTTCACCTTACACTGCTGCTATAATGGGTACCAATGAATGTAATTTATCTACAAAGTGTGAGGCTTCTTCTAAAACAAATGAATTGAAACAGATCCCTGGTGTAAGGAAAAAACCCAACAATAAATAAATTTAAAAAAAATACCCTATCAGGACAACCAATGAAGATTTCAAGTATAAAGTATCTAAAAATGCCATTTCCTGTTCAGAATTATTTCTTCATGCTTACTGCACTTTGATTGAACAGACACAAAACTTATTTCCTAGCAACCAACAAGTTGAAAAGCACAGATGCCAAAGTCCTGTTTACTCTGTGTGCCTAAAGTTAAATATAACAAACAGCTCTGTATTTAAATGTGTTAATGCTAAAAATTATATCCCACAGCAATACCGGGGCAATGTCTATAAATGTGAAACAGAACTGCAGGTAAATTCTCTTTGGATACTTTAAGATCAACTCTGCCTACACACTGAATGCAAGGGTTTCAATAATATAAACATGTTCAATTTTAATGACTACAAAACAAGGCCCTAAGACTGTGTAACAGTTTACCTAGGAGACATACTATTAATAATTAAATTGTATATGCCAGAGGCAGTGTTTGGGTTGGCAGCACTGACTTCTGATGGATGCCTGGTGCACTGTGACCTAAAAAAGTTTGCATCTACAATATTAATCTGTATAGGCAGGGAAAGGATTTATTAAAGATGCTGGCATTTGACTTTGACTCCACTCCTAATCATTAAAATTATTCTAATTGCAAGGCAACAAAAAACATCAGAATATTGTTCTTCTGAGTCATACATTTTAATCATATTTCTCATTACCGTGGAAAATAAAAAGATCAGATTCCATTTTCCATATAAAACTTATATTGGTGATTTTTACTTCTTGTTAATATTCTAGCAAGATGTGCTGAAATAATTTAATGGCATATTGCTAATAAAGCATCATTGTTTGTGCTTAATGCTCACTGTCTATTTACCCCATCAGCAAAACGCAAGTATTTCGCACAGATTGGAATCGACTTATCTCCATACGTTTTAACACATTTTACAAGGTTACTGGCTCAGAAATTGAAGGATTAGTTTTATCAGGGATCTCGGTCGCATGGAGAACCCTCAGTGGGTACTCTTTACATATGCAAGTTCTTATGTTGCATTTACAGCACCCCAAATCTGGAAACTGAAGACTCATGACATTACACTAAAAAGCGATCACACCATCATGTGTAAACAAAACTAAGGAAAATAATTAGTAGGATCAGTGGTAAAACTAAAAACTTGAAGAAATGCCTAACTGAAAGAATTATTGAACACAGACACTTTACAAATTGTTTGTGGTGGTACTATCCATGCACAGACAAGCTGTGCAGTAAAGATGATCTATGTATTTTTTAGATTTTATAAGCCACAGAAATGTGTGAAACCTGAACACAGTGAGGTAATAATCATCACCAGCCACTCTATCTGAAAGATGAAAAATTCAAATTTAATTTTCCTCTGTAGCACTCGCTTAGGTTTTACTGGGCGTGGAGCTGCCAAACAAAGAGAAGTAAAATGAAGGTATTAAAGGGTCTATTTGCTTATCAATGAAAATGCTTCACTTCCATTAATGGAAAACAGAAACCTTGAATGGATTTCAGAATTAGCATGCCATTGATGTGTGAATACCCAAAGTGTGTTTTGTCATGTTTCTGATTATCTTTGATTTTCATCTTTTAAAGCAAAATTGGGAATGCAAAAGCTACATATTAACATTCATGTTTTAGGTTATCTTTTTATGGACTGTTCTATTAAGAAGTCCTTAAAAAAACTCACAACAACTCAGTAGGCATCCTTTTAATGTGTTTTCATTTCCAGCAACAGCATTTTTCTGTTCTTCATTATGGCCCAAACACTGCAGTGCTTAGCCCTACTGGGTCACGTTATTTTCTCACTTGGGTTTTACTACTGAATAACACCACTGACTTGGGGAGGATTATTCCACACTTGGACTTGTGTCAGGGGAGAGTAGAACTTGACTTGTGGCAAGACAGCATGGTTTGCTTTCTAAAGCACATTACAAGGGTGTTTCTTCTCACCACAAGCCAACAAACACATGCATGTGGGCTTTCTTACCCCATCAGAGGAGAATGCTGCTGCACAGGCTATGCCTGGGAACTGGGGCCAAATCCTGCTCTGAGTTTTATTGGTTTAGATGAAACATCTGTAGCTTTAAAGCACAAATTTATGGACAGTTTTAACCTCGGAAAGTTCGAAACATGGAAGTAATGAACGTGACACCATGGAAGGTAACAGACTATCACTTCTGTAATTATAAAAAACACAAACTTCCGACAGAAGAGCTTGAAATGCACTTCTTACAGATGGATGACCGACCTTCCAAGGAGCTCAGCTTTCTAAACAATTTCTAATCAATATTACTAATGAGCGAAATGTAATATTCCCTCCTAAAACTGACCTGAAGCCAGCACATGACACATTTTTTCAGGGAGTTCTGCAAGGCCAAGCTAAAGGCATGACTGGGACAAGCAGTGATGGACTCCTACCTGTAAAGCACACTGGACATTTGAAGGTGCCCCCCATGCCTTCAAAGCTGTGCTCTATCAGGTGGCACTGAAGTTTGGCAGGAGAGTCGAATGTCTGATTGCAGAGTTTGCATTCATGGTTCAGTCCTTCATCTGCAGGAGAAATCAAAGGAAAAGTGAAATCCACCACAGCCCTTACAAAGGAAAAGTCCAACACAATCCTTGAATTGGAGCAGCTTTTTGTTTCCCTAAGCTCAGAAAAATGGATGCCCCTCAGCACCTACGACAGCTGAAGTGTTCTCTTACCCAGAATGTTTCAGAATGTACAAAGCTTGACTGGGCATTAAGAACACAGATTTTCCACTTGCAATTAGCACCAAACAGGAGCGCAGAGCATTAGCCTTCAGTAGGAAATGATGACTATGACCTGAAACATCATTTCTTAGCAGAGCCACCCAGTCACGACCAAGTACATTTGCAAAACAGCACGTGAGGAATTTAATACTGATCACACATCATCCTGTCTACCACGGGTAAGAACTGTGAATGCAGTTTTTGGCACTCTGGCTGAGATGGAGTTTCTTGTAACCAGCGTGAGAAGGGTGAGTAATTTATACCCTCACATCACTCCTACTCCACATTCCCAGTCCTGTGGGCATACATGAAACCTTTTGCAAGCTGCAGGATTTCAAAACTCCTTTTCTGACAACCCTGGATTTTTCCCTCTTTATTTGCATTTCTCCTCTGAACAGCCCAGAAAGGTCCCCATGTGCCTTCTGACGCAGCTTTCCCGTCCACGTCCTGTGGCTTTAAAACCCTTCCCGCTCCCCGCCGCTTGTTCCTCTGCTTCCTCCCATTGTCCTCCAAGGCCGGCTGGTGCCTGGCACCAGGTTCCCTTCCTGAGGGTGCTGCAGGATTCATCCACTCCGCCATGAGGGCAGTCAGCGGCTGTCCTACTTAGAAACAGTTGCTAGGTAAGAAGTGGCTTCCAGCCCTGCTGCGGAGGCCTCAATTCCCACAGCGCCGCTTAGAAAAGGTCCTTCTGTATGTCACCGGTGTGCTACACGAGTAGCATTGATCTCGCACGTAAATACTGTATCTGATTATTAAAAAACAAGCGGGAATGAAGAGCTTGGTGGCTGGCACAGCTCCCTGACATTTCTCGGTTGGGAAGGAGTGATTTAGGAGAGCGCCCTGCCCATGCCCAACACCGAAATGCTGGGCTGCCAACCTCCCGCTGGACACGGCGCTGCCTGCGGTGATGATCAGTGACTGTGATGATGGGCATTCGCCAAGGACGGTGAGGGCACAGACCATGCTTTGCATCCTACACAACAACCCTTCCCACTCGTATGAAGAGAACACAACACACTGCTCCTGCAGCTGAGTGGGGCCACATTCCTGCCCCAAGCGACCCTTAGTGGCTTAGCAGAATGGAAAAAAAAAGTCAATGGTAGCCCCCGGCTTTCACTTCTTATTAGTCCAAAAGCTAAATTTAGCCTTTGTGTAAGTCATGGCATGTTTAGCAAAGTGGGGGGGAATTAGTGAGCTTTAGACAGTGTGAGGTAAACCAGGTGGTGGTGGCCATTCTGCAGGTGGGATTACTGAAAATTACCATTGTGTGGTTTCTATGAGGTGTCAGAGCTCTTCACAGTGAGAAGGGACAGATGAAACCCAACAAAGACAAAGGTTTACACAAAATTACATCACTCCCATGCAGACAAACTGCAAACTTCCTTCCCTTTTCTACCAATCCTTCCTGAAAGCAGTGTTCAATGTTCCTGACTACCTCTACAAGCTGCAGAGCTTGAGGACTGTACAGACTGACACACAATATTTCTCCTACATGCCTATCCTTGCCACGGTCATTACTGAACAGATAGTTCTGGAGATGGTGCAAGTTCCCCGCAAAGGGCAGCCACAATACAGGAAATTTGTAGGGTGAAGTTTCTCCATCAAACTGTTTGTGCTGATACAGAGTCAAACCAATTAGGACAAGGGGAGCTCCATCTCAGGATCTTCCACAAGTCAAGGTGAAGGTAATTGATGACAATTCTCAAATCACAGAGTTACTGTTGGCAAAGTGTAAATGAACCATGCTAATCATTCTTTAGCATGAGAACACTGAACAGGGAGTTCTTCAAACATTCCTAGGAAGAAAGACTTCCAAAAAAGAAATATTTTTATATGAAGCTACAGAAGACACAGAAGGCTTTTTTTTTTTGTCTTTCCATTATCTTAGCTGATGAAGGAAAAAGTAGGAAGAAAGGCATGCACTCCAGATGGCAAAGCAAAACTAATTTTGATTACACAGAAGTTGTACTTGTTCAAGAAGAACTGAACCCCATTAAATGTGACCCTTATTGTATTTCCCATATTATTTAGATCCAAGGTGATCTCCTGGTCACAAACATCAAAACAACTTTGATTATTCTATGTTGCAAATATGATTTTCCTAAAGGCTTATAAACAGGGTTTGAAAAATCCCCTCACCCACTTGCCTGGGGCAGATAGGAAACTTCCCCAGGCAAGAGACATCAATTTGTGCAGAATCTAAGCTTTCTCTTAAAAATAAAATTTTTTTAGTCTCCAAGTTCTAAAAACCGTATTTAAAATAAGACTACATTTGTATAAATAACAGAATAATATTTTTCCTAAGTCCCACAGTTTAGCGAGTTATAAACCCCTCCTTTCACATTATTTTTCACCCATTTTGTGCAAATCACCTGCTCTGTTACATGCTTGGAACAAAGGGCAAGGTTCCAGTCCTTGAATTCAAGAATGTGAGACCAGCATGATTCAAATTAAAGGAAGGCAGCTAAGGGTACAGTACTGGCAGAAGAGCCAGGAGTGCTGTCTTCCACTCCAAACTCTAACACTGGCATATTCTCATCACCTTGGGTGTGACAGTGTGGCCTGTGTTTCTCAGACTACCCATCTTTAAAGAAGAGGTGCTAATTTTTAATTTCTACTTTAACAGGCTGACCTAATTAGTATCCCTTAAGACTTTTAACGCAACTGAGACAGTGGAGCTAGAGAAGAGTCCAGGACTATCTACCATACTCAGAAGACCCAGAATCACTGCCATTTGCCTTTGAGAAGGTTTAGGATTATATTTCTTGACACACAAATTGCCTGAGTCACACAGCAGTGTGGAAGGATGAGGGAACAAGGCTTTGTCCCTCTTCTCTGCTCTCCATAGGCAATTTAAAAGCATGGCCAGTCTTTATCTCCCACTGGCATGAAAGAGATAGGGTGTGGTGAATCTTGAAAAGGTGCCAGATGTGGAAAGAGGATGCAAAAGGCTATGTTTACACAGTGGCCTCTGTCTAGCTCTCCATGTTTAGCAAACAATTTGATAGGGTGCTATGGAAGTGCAAAATATGATATCATTAATAAATAAAGGGCCAGTGAAATGTCACATTTTCAGTTTCCATTTGGGATAAATCTGAAATGGAATGCAGTGTCAGATACAGTCCAAAGGGCTCTCCTTCCCTGCAGAACAGAGCTGCTGCTCTTTGCTCTTACTCAGGCAAAAAAAAAAAAGAAAAAAAAAATTTTAAAAAAAGTGCTGAGCAGCTTTAAAAAATTCAATCAAAATAATCTGCTCTTTGGAAAGGTGGCGGCTGACAGTAATTGGAAAATACTGTCTGACTCATTTATTAAAGTGAGATTCAGAGTCAATTGATTTAATAACCATTAGAATATTCTATTAAGGATATAATAGGTTGGCACAGCCCTATTTTTTATTAAGAGTTATAGGTAAGAAATAAGCAATGCTATGGAATTTTAAACAACTGCTGTATGGATTAGACTAAAAATATGGCTTGTAAAATAGGTATAAAAGCAGCAAGAATCAGGAGGAGGAATAAGTAAGTACATTACAGTGCAAATGAGTTAGCTGAAGGATGAAAAAGAAATGAACCTTCAATATAAAGCCTGCACTTTTCCAAACTAACAGAAAACTACTCACTGCATTCCCTGGTGTGGTACATCGTAAAACAAGTCAGCACGTCCCTCACATTATGGGGACAACAACGCCATGAGGAAGGCAAGAACAAAGCACCCACTGTACAGCACAGAACTGGTGCTTACTGTTGCCCTTACATGGCTGGGATATGAGCTTGGACATGGTTAAGACCTCGCAAGACGGATGGGGATGGTTTACCCACTGCTGGTAGTCAAATGAGTTTGATGCATGCAGAATTTCTGCATAAGTAAATTACTTTCCATTTGCAGTCTTTATTCAGATAGTGGGAAAATGTAAACATGAATCAATTCCAAATAAATGCATTTAATATTCATATAAATGTTTAATATTTACACAAATATTAAATGTTTCAATGAAGGCAGGTAGATTTTAATTGAGGTGCAGACTATTACCTCAGCAACTAACTTGACAATCAGCTACAAAAGCAAATACAATCAGCCTTTGTGTTGAGCATATACTCATATTTGGGGGTCCTCTCTCTTTGTACTGGCTACCCACATACTGCAGAATTACTGAGCAACTCATACAGCAAGCAGGATGCTCCCACTTGCACCTCCCCTAGAGCCAGCGCTTTAGATGACCTGGCCCAATTTGTGTTACCGACTCAAGGCACAACTTGTTCATTTCATGGAAGGCACTGACACTTCAATATACACTTTAAACAAGTGGAACCCTTTAAGCAACCTCTAGACTGTGAGTCCCATGTTTATGTTTCTTGCTCTTCAATAAAAACAAAACTAGAGCAGCTACAAGCAAATGTTCACTGCCTGACTTACATGCAGCTGTTAAGTCAGTAACCACTGGGGGCCCTCTTATATTGTCTGATCAACACTACAGCCATTACCGAGTACCAATTTGTAACAGTTTATAAGTAACTCTTTCCCTTATTCACCCTCGAGATTGTCCAGAAGGGTCCTTGTGCCTTCCACTCTGAATAAATCTATAGGCAAAGGTTCTAGGATGATGATGTCCTCCTGGTAAATCATCACAACGCTGGGCCCATGCTCAACAGCATCTGCTAAGAAGTTGTGTAAACTCTGCCCTCTGCACGAAATACAGGAATCAAATGGCCTGCAGGCCCTTTTTTTTTTTTTTTTTTTTTAGGTCTAAAACATGCACAGCGCCCACATTCAATGTGTTTTCTTTATAACTTTTTTTACCAAGAAAACTATGCCCCTAAACCAATTTCTCTTTCTTCGCATTGCTTTCATTCTTCCCTGAGTTAATTGTGCAGCACACATTTATAAGCCAGAGACCTGAGGAGTAAGGAAGCAATGCCATGGATGACAGCTAACCCCTCGGCTACAACATCTCACACAGAAAAATCTGGGGAAGGACAAAAACCACCACGTAACACTATAATTTCCAGAGTGTATAGCTATCCATGCTTCCTAGATTAGAAGTGCTGTGCTTGCCTACATCTTTTTAATTCTGTTGGTCACACACCTACACAACCATCACTCTCTCTGTGCCATTTCAGACAACCTCATTCCTGCTCAAAATTTGGTCTTAGGGTCTACTGTGGCAAGTATGTGCATGACATGTACCCTCACTGAAGAACACAAAACAGCTCTTCCAAGCCAGGAAGCTAAAATGGAACGGCCTGAAGTTTCCAGCATCACATTCATAATTTTCCCCTGATTGTACTAATGCTTCTGCCATTTTCGATTTCTCAAACGTTATCACAACCCCTCAAATGAGGAACATTATCCACCACAGTGTTAATTTTGGAAGTTGACATTTAGGAATATAGCGATAAAGGAGGAGACATAGTAAAGGCAAAGCATACAGCTGGAAGTTGCAACTGGAAGAAGAATACAGCTGGAATTTACAGCCCTGAGAACAACCTGTCATGGAAAAGCAGTTTTTGTTCTAACTAATGATTCAGTTCTGGTGGGACAAGATAGAGGATTGGATGGAAAGACAGAAGCACACCTGTGTTTCTCCTTGACTGTCCAGGGCAAGTCACCACATGTTAGGAAACAGGAGGGTGGGGGAAGGAAATATCTTCGTTCCTCACTCACCCTCTAGGCGCAGTTATCCTGCACACCTTTCCTCTTGTGCCACTACTGCTTGTGTAGGTGCCTGCATGCTGGTCTGTGTTTACTCTTAATACTACTTTTAGCCTAAATGATGATGTTAGCTGAAGAAACTCATAACATCAGGCTGCAACCCAAGCAATGTCTTTCCCCTTGCTTTTTTTGTCATTTCAGAATGATTTTTAGGCAAGACGCTGCCCACGCCAGGGGAAGGTGGTAGACAAAATCCTAGCAACAATCTTCTTGAGTCACCAACAATTGTAGCCTCTCAAGGGTAGGGACCAGGCTATGACACTGACTTGAAGGATACTGGCCTTCAGCAGAAGGAAGAGGATGGGACCTGCTCTGTGCTGCTGCGGCCAGGCCACTGACTCCCAACAGCACTGGGTAGGAAGCTTTATTCAACAAGCAGGAAATAAATCCTACAGCCTTCTGCAGTGTACTGCTAAAGCTACAGCAATGGGTGCTGATTGATGGAGTGACAAAGAGCAGGGATCCACCTCCTCAATTAAAGCAAAAGTTCATCTCTCCAGGGACAGATTTTGAAATTAGATCTGCTTAAGGGAAAGCCAGTCTACTGCATCTTTCATTCCACTGTATTTTTGTCTGAAACAAGGGATGCATTTCACTTCACCAACTGTTCACTTTTTTGCTTGGTTGCACTCACTTTGGCTGCTTGTAAGTGAACTCTCCTTACCACATGTGCCTTGTATGTTCTATTAAAGCCACAAATTGTCTGGCTTCAGTGAGGCTGGATGAAAATAAAAAAGGGCAACTGGCAGGGTCTATTTCTTAATAAGTGTCATGTATTCAGCTCAAGTAAGAACGATTTAAATACAGCAAGTCCTCTCGCCATCAAACAACAGCATTTTCTGGGCAACTGACTATTAGGAGAGAGTTCAGGAATTCAGCAACAGGGTTATTCACCAACTGATGGGACATGCCTAATTTGCTACTCCTTGTCTGTAACTGCACCAGGAAAAGGTATTAAAATTTGTTCCAAAAAAAAGTCTGTGTTGCATCACGTAGCTACACACATTACAAGGTTACACTCCATCATTGCAATAAAATCCCATGTGATGGAGCTTATTTTGGAAACAATTTTACCATGGGATATAAAAAGAAATTTAAACCAGTACGAATAAGATGAGTGGTGTGAGTTATTTGTAGACAGATGATCCAGCTCAACATTTACCTTTTCAAATAGCACTTAGTGAGCACTGATAGAAAACTTGGTGACTGATCCTTCAAATACTGGCATAACTATCTCAGGAGAGCAGGCCTCCCATCTTTCTAGACTCCTGTCTAGATTTTTTGTGGGACTAAATTCTGCCGAAGTTTGAAAGGTCAAGCCCTTGATCCTCTCGTTACAGAGTGAGACACAGATTACTATCTGAATTTTACAGATAAAGAAACCGTACCCCAGAACTGCATCCCAAATAGAGAATGAAAACTCTTTTACTAAATTCTGGAAGAATCAGACCCTGCTTAAATTGCCCACCATTATGAACGCAGTATTGGATTTAAGGCTGGAATTGAGTTTTCCTCTGTTCTCTTGTGTGAGCTAAGAGCCTGTTTCCAGAAAAACCTTTGGATCAAATCTTCTCTAGTAAAGTCAAATTGCAATTTGAATGGCTCAGAGGTTGCCCGAGCTAAGCAGATATTAATGATTTAATAAACTGTAGGGGGAAAAATAATAAAAGTATCACATTTGTATTCAGAAGAACTAAGCACAGTAAAAATATACATAAAAACTTTTTGCTTTTCAAACATTATTCATTCAATTTTAGTATTTTTGTTCACTGTGTAGGCTACAGTTTTGTTTTCTTGTTCTTGCTTTCTGGATGGAGAATGAGCTTTCTCTGTTACTTCATGTTACATGCCTGCTAGTAATGCCCACTCATCCGGGTCTTCTGAAACTCACTGAAGTACAGGTATATCTACTTTTAAGTTTTGCACAAAGAAAACATGAATTTTTAAGGTAGGGAAAGATATTTCATGTTGCATAAATTAAATGCAAGCTGTTCTAAACTTAGTGGTGCTGGAAAAACATCTCACATGGAGACAACTAAAGTGTCAATATTAATTCTACACTACAGTGGACCAGCAGTAGAAATTATGTTTCATACACAAGTCTCTACAATCAGGTATTTCTTTTGTTCTGAGTATACAGAAAGGGTCAGAGTTGCCTTCCTTCTTTTGGCATGAAGCTATTAGATGTCTGCAAGATAAAGTCTCTAAATGTTAAAATGCTGTTTATCTAACCTACAAAGAATTGCTTATTCTTAAAAGATAGGGAAGAAAAAAGAAAAATGGAAAAAAGTAGGATAGGGTAGGGCTTTCCTGTTATATTGTATATCTGATTCAAGAGCATGAAGAAATAACATTGCTTTTTATATTTCCTAATATATCAGATACTACTGATGTTTTGTTTTCCAAATCTTAATGCTATTATATGAGTCAAAGATTATTTGGCCTCTTTTTATACAGGTGAGGGACGCTTTGGAATGATCTGCAATTGCTGGGATTTTGATCCAGCTCTTCAACTCACTTTGGGGTGTATCAACTTTCTGCTTTCTTTCTCCTTAGCCTCCATTTCCTCACCCCCAACCCTCAGAAAAGCCAGGGAGGAAGAAGAGGTTCAGGCTGTGAAGGCCCTCAGGTCTATGCTGATAACTGGGCATTTAATTAGATTCTTTTCACGTGAGCAAACTGCTTTGCCAGTTAGGGGAGATCTCCTTGTACAGCAATGTATTAAAATGATAAGGCTCAATTTAATATAAAGAATTATTTATATTGCTAGTCTGATTTAGTTTCCTGTTTTATTTAGGGAAAGCATGAGAAAACTGAGTTTTAATTTGCGCTAACCTTTCCCTATGTTTCTCTTTGATTCTGCAATAAAGCAAGCTTTGGGCCCACATATCAAAAAAGGACCAGACCTCATTCTAAACCTGCTCCACTCTCCTTCCTACTTTCTCTGCTGGTACTAAGACTTCACACAGAGCTGAACAAACAGCTTTTCGAATTTTTATATTAAAACTTCTTCATTTGAGGGTAAGCGAATAATGAGGGCCAATTAGTTATTCTTTCTCTATATGTTACATGTTTGGGGGTTGGCTTTATTTTCCCACATTCTAAATGCCACTGTTAACAGATTTATTCCAACCCTTGATCAAACCTAATTCCTCATGGAAGAAAAGACACCATTTCCCACCATGTTAGCAATTGAGGAGTGGTGCCTGAGAACACAACCCCTTCCTCCAGTGAACTTTGATGTAACAGAATGGCAAAGTTCTGAACTTCAAACAATAAGGGAAAAAGAGGAAAAACATCAGAGTAGAAGAAATAGAGAAGAGTTGGCTAAAAAGAGATGTATCAGACAAAGATTGGCTGGGGAAGGAGAAAAGATGTAGTAGCAACAATAAAAAAGGAGGTAGACTGAAAAGGCGAATGGAGCAGAAGCAGGACAAGGGCATGAATCCTGTGTGAACAGGAACAGCAAAGTCTCAATTTAACCCTCATCTGAAGTTCACTGAAGAAATGCAGAGTAGCAGACATCTCCAGGCAGAGCTTGAGTAATTCAGCGCAGCTCCTATGGCAATAATGATAGATGTATTTTTACATCCAAATGCGTCAAGCCAACAAAGTTACTGCTATATCATTATTAACAACAAGCAATTAAAAAGAACAGCAGGTAACAAATATCAAGCATCAAACTAAGGAAAAAAATACAGGATCGTTATGAGAAAAACAAAAGTATAGGCTCTCAGGTCAGTATATAGCCTCTCCAGATAAAAGTTATAGAGCTGGAGAAAAATGTGGTCTGACATTAAATGACTATGAGGTGATTAACATCCGTGAGAAACCAAAAAACACTTGTAAAGCTCTGCAGAAATCTGAAATATGATATGAAAAACATGTCTGTAACAGCAAGAGATAGGTGGCTGACCACTGTAAGACATTAGCCTTTTACTAAGACATACTCTAATAAATAACTTACAAGACTACATTTGCTGGCTGAAATATTCTCTAAAAGACCCACTGAGTTTTCACTCTGTGTGTCAGTTCATTTAAACAAGAAGAGGTAGGAAAAGCAGAGGAACTCAGGGAGAAACTGAGGAAGACCCAGTCCAACCCGACATGTAACGCTGTGTGTATGTGCACAAGGTGCCTAGCAGTCACTGAAACCAAATTTATTTAAGCCATGTGCTGCAGAATGGGCAGAATGGGTTAAAAACCACGAGATTTAACTGAGTATAGGGCTGGAAGTCTGCACTGGGCAGTTTCCCCTCAGAGGGTTTCTGTGTAACGAGGAAAGTGAGTATTTCAATTTTTTTTTTAAATGAAGACTGAGATTTTGATGCAGCACTGTCATTTCGGGGGCTCAGGTTGAAAAAGAAGTACTGAACATTGTGAGACTTGTGATCAAATTGTGAAACTGTGAAACCCAATTTACCCAAATGAAATGGGGGACACAAAATTAATTCAGATAAATGAGGATTTTCAATAAGCAAGGGACTATTTAGTGCTTTTAACACACATCCTGGGACATAACCTCATTACAGATCAGGAGCGTTGTGCTGTGAGTTTGTGTCAGAGTGGAAGTGTCACTGACACAACAAATAAAACCAAAAATATCCTACTCCCTGATCGCTTATTTTGTGTTTCCATACACACGCTACACGAGCCTGAAGAATAATTAACACTGCTGAGAAGAAGCAGCAACAGTGGATGAGTCTCACTACAGCAGACCTCTCATCATAGCAGAAATACAAATGTACTAGTTACCGTAACTGTGTTATGTTAAGTAGACCTTTGCCCCACATTATTGTAAGTTAGAGGAGGGAAAAGGGAAAAGGAAGATGATATCAGCATTCTTGATGATATTTTATTTATCTGCACATACTGTTGACACAGTTGAAGAATAAGCAGAAGAATGGAAGGAGACACACAAAACACTTGCAGACACAGATTTTTTTTTTGCATTTCATCAGGGACAAAAAGACTGCCAGTGAAGAAGGCCATCCCTTTTACAGAGCAATCTCAGGCATTAACACCCACAA